>JAHRHZ010000026.1:41102755-41135626 GCA_024137785.1 Ginglymostoma cirratum
CGTCCAAGTCATTTATAAAAATGACAAACAGCAGTGGTCCCAAAACAGATCCTTGTGGCACACCACTAGTAACCGGACTCCAGGCTGAATATTTTCCATCAACCACCACTCTTTGCCTTCTTTCAGAAAGCCAGTTTCTAATCCAAACTGCTAAATCTCCCTCAATCCCATGCCTCTGCATTTTCTCCAATAGCCTACCATGTGGAACCTTATCAAAGGCTTTACTGAAGTCCACGTACACCACGTCAACTGCCCTACCCTCATCCACATGCTTGGTCACCTTCTCAAAAAATTCAATGAGGTTTGTGAGACACGACCTGCCCTTGACGAATCCATGTTTTCCATAGCACTTCTCAATTGATTGAGTCAAAAGCCTTAGTCAGATCGATGAAGGCCACGAAGTGTGGCTGGTGTTTCCCTGGCATTTCTTTTGGAGTTGCCAAGCAATAAAAATCATTCCATAGCTCCAAGGTTTGATTGAGAGACATACTAGCTTTCAGGAAGGATTTCCTCTGAGACTGGATGATAATCGCTCCTGAGGATTTGGGCAATGATCTTTCCAGTCTTGGAGATTCCTTGGGAGTTGCCACAGTCCGCTTTGTCTCCTTTCTTGAAGAAGTTGATGATGGCAGCATTCCTAAAATTGGAAGGGGTTTCTTCTTTGTCCCAGATTTTCAGGAACAGTTGATGGAGATGATGGATAATATGTGCTTCTCCTAAGTTTGAAAATCTCTGCTAGAATCCCATCCATTCATGCAGTTTTTCCATTCTTCATATGTCTAATGGAAGCTTCAACTTCTGCCGCACTAGGTGGGAGTCCACACTCATCTGTGGGAAGTTAAGGGGATTTCCTCAAACACTTCCTCCTCGGTGATTGTGTTGCTGTTTAGGAGTTCTTTGAAGTGTTCTCTCCAATGGAGGCTGATGTTTTCTCCGTCTCTCAAAAGGATGCTATCCCTACTCCGCGCAGGTTTGAGGCCAAGTATGTTAGGTCCGTACATTACTTTGGCACTGAAAAAAAACGCCAGATGTTGTGCTTATCAGCAAAAGCTTATAGCTCCGTAGCTTTCTCAGTCCACCATTCATTATGATTTTCCTAGTTCTTCTTTGTAACTTCGCCTTTGTTGTTTGAGTTCTTTTTGCCATGCAGTTGCACATCAGACAGAAGCTCCTTGATAGAAAGTAGATTTATTCCCAGTGGCAAGAAAACCTTGACAACTGGAGGTCTTCCTGCTGCTGTAGCCTTCCCTTGCCACTGCAGCTGTTGATACATACAGTATCTTCCGCTTGGGTCACCATTGAGGACTTGGTTTGGATTGCAGTTTGCCTGGTTCCTCCCCTCCAACCTTGCCATCGTAGGTGACCCCACCAGGAGTTGCAAACTTCTGACAGTCTTGATCTCAGGATCAAAGAAATATTCAACCTCTCCACCGAGCAAGGTGACAATCTATTGAAAAGCTTAGGGGATATGATCCAATGCAAGCTGCATGGTTTCAGAGCAACTATTTTGAAATATTGAAAAAATGATGGGCTGGATTTTAGACTCGCCAGACAGGGGAATCACCAATTTACATCTACTCTGTCTCCTTGAAGAGATGCATACGTTTCTATCAGATCACCTCTCATTCTTCGAAACTCCAGAGAATACAGACACAGTTCCCTCAGTCTCTCCTTCCTCAACCGTCCCACCATTCCAACAATCAGTCTGGTGAACAACCATTGCACTCCTTCTATGGTAAGTATGTCCTTTCATAGAAAAGGAGACCAAACCTGTCACAATACTCCCAGATGTGGCGTCACCAAGGTTCTGTATAATTGCAGAATACTTTTATTCCTGTATTCAAATCCCCTTGGAATGAAGGCCAATACACCATTAACATTCCAAATTGCTTGCTGCACCTTTACATCCACTTTCAGTGATTCACGAATGAGGACATCCAGTTCCCTTTGGATGCCAACAATTCCCACTCTCTCACCACTGAAGAAATACTCTGTATTTCTGGTTTTTTTCCTACCAAGGTAGATAACTTCACATTAAATTCCATCTGTCATATTTTTGGCCATTTACTTAGCCTATTCAAGTATCTTTGAAGTTTTCTTGTGCCTTGGATCATCAGCAAATTTAGAAATGTTCCAAAAAAAATGCCTGGGGAGCCTACAGCCTTCAGGACTCAATATCGAGTTCCGTAAATGTTCCATGGTAGAACACCTTCTACCATGTCCTCATCCCAAACACCACACAACAGACCTTGTCCTCACATGGGCTGCTGCCCATGCCCATGGACAACAACCCATTGTCGGCCAGTAAAGGTCCCCATTAGTATCTGTTGATTCCCCAAGCTGACCTTTTTATTCATTCCTTTGTCTGCCAAACTGTTTTGTTCTCTCTGTCTAGGCTTCATTTCCGCCTAGCATTTACTCCTCCCCCTTGCTCCACCCCATCTTGAGCATTTGTATCAACCTTTGGGGTGGCACGATGGCCCAGTCGTTAGCACTGCTGCTTCACAGCACCAGGAACCTGGGTTCGAATCCAGCCTTGGGCAACCGTCTGTGTGGAGTATGCACATTCTCCCTGTGTCTGTGTAGGTTTCCTCTGGGTGCTCCGGTTTCCCCTCTCAGTGCAAAGATGCACAGGTTAGGTGGATTGGCCATGCTAAATTGTCCATAGTGTCCAGGGATGTGAAGGCTAGGTGGATTAGCCATGGGAAATGCAGGGTTACAGCGATAGGGTGGAGGGAGTGATGTGGGTTGGATGCTCTTCGGAGGGTCAGGTGAACTTGATGAGCTGAATGGTCTGCTTCCACACTGTAGGGATTCTATGATTTTCCTACTTACAATCAGCTCTCCACAAGTGCTGCCAGACCTGTTGAGTTTTCCAGAAATGTTTGTTTTTGGGGTGTTAGAAATATTCACTTGGTCCCCACAGTCATAGATTGTGATCAGCTGTTTCCCAATGTGATAATTAGTTGAATCCTGGTATAGCAAACATAATTAATGTGCTTATTAATTAGGTGGAATCCGGAATTTTTAAACCTGAACTGACAATCTTAGATTTCAGTGAACGTCTTCCTAAGCCTGTCTCTTCATGCTGAGAGCTGCCTTTTCTATTTCTTTTGATTACCTTTGTTGACAAAGTCATTTTGAACCTATACTGCCTAAAGAATAACATACAACATATTCAGACCACTGGCTAGTTGCTGTAAAGTTGAAGGATATGTTCGTACCAATACAAGAGCCTCATCATCTCTGTCCTTTCTGGTAATGTCCATATCAGCTTGCTAACTGGCTAATCAAGAACCTGGCATTTGTTCAATGCTGGAGGGATTAACAATTTTCCTGTAATTAAGACATGTTAGGGTGGAATTCAATTTGAAACTGCAAACAGCTTTCGACTGGGTGGTGTTTGTGTGAAACAGCTGTATGTTACCACAAACTTGTAATCTATTCACTTCTGAATTGAAGAGCGTGTTGGGGCAGGTGTTCACTACTCTCCATGATAGTTTACGTTCTAATGAGATTCCAAACCTTCCCTGTGTTTGCTGTTTGAGGTGTGCTAGCTTAGTTATCAGAATAGGCAGCTTAATTCTTGCATGGGTCATTAACCTTACTGGCAAGGCCAGCATAATTTATCTATCCTGATTACCCTTGAACTGGTCAGCTCTCTAGGCCTCTTCTGAGAGCAGTTAACAGTCAGCCACACTGTTGTAGGCCAGACAATGTGAGGAAGGTAGATTTCCTTCTCTCAAGGACATCAGTGAACCAGGTGAATATTTACAACAGAGATAACAAGGTGTAGAGCTGGATGAACACAGCAGGCCAGGCAGCATCAGAGGAGCAGGAAGGCTGATGTTTCGGGCCTAGACCCTTCTTCCAACTATCTCTGAGTATTTACAACAGTTGATCATGGTTTCATGATCACCATTAGATTAATTTTTAATTCCAGATTTATTATCTGAAGTCAGATTTCACCACCTGCCAAGGTGAGATTTGAACTCCGGTCCCTAGAGCATTAGCTGGGTCTCAGGGTCAGCAATCCAGTGACAACTCAACTCTGCACACTCTGACACTTGCTGGCTTTCTTTAGGTCACCTACCTGACTGGAATAAGGCTGTCTGTTAAGCTGGGCTGTGAATAGGGAAACTGCCAGTGGTGTTGCACCTACACTTCATTTGCCCATTACTCCCACCCAAAGCCCTGCAGCCTCAGTTCCATTCTCAGCAGTTTAATAAATTAATAAATGCACAGACCCTTTTGTTTCATTTTGTGATTGCTTGTTTGGTTCTTTACCAGGCACAAAAGTTATCCAAGAAGTTAGACCCTTATATTCGGAGCCGATCCTTTCAAACATCCAGAATGTACTGGCCACTTGTGAAATCAGTCTCTGTTTATATCCCCAAGTGTCAAATACTGCCCGATGGAGTAGTTCTTCTTGACTTTCCAGGATCAGGCGACAGCAACAAAGCAAGAGATGAAATGTGGAAAACGGTAAGCAGATGTGACACTCAGCATCATTGACTGTATAACTGACTAAATTACACACAGTTTAACAAAATACAAAAGCCTACAGTTCAGTAGGTGACTGTGTATAATGACATAAATACTGTATCAGGGTGAAAAGACACACTCCAATTGTAGAAGAGTGAACTGATGCAGAGGAACTGTATCTTTGTCAATAGTCTCGTAGGATTGAGTTTAATGCCCCTGCCTCTGGGAGGGGCATAGAGACCAAAACTGATAGTGTTTCTTGAGGGACAAAAACAAAGTTGCTGGAAAAGCTCAGCAGGTCTGGCAGCATCTGTGAAGGAGAAAGCAGAGTTAACATTTCGGGTCCGGTGACCCTTGCTCAGAACTGGTCGTGGCTGGGAAAACATCAGTTTATATGCAGAAAATAGGGAGGTGTGTGGGGTAGGGAGTAAACGATAAGATAGATCCCAAAGAGAGAGAAAGACAGTTGGACAGATAAAGGAGTTGCTAACGATCAGGCTGGGAGGGTGAATAGTTGTTAATGGGGACTATTAGTGACTAACAACGGGGTATTTAATGGCCGGCTATATGGTAACAAGGCCTGGTGTGAGGGTAGGGGGCTGGGGCATGGGAGAGTTTAGGCCCTAAAATTATTGAACTTCCAGGGGGCTGCAGGGTCCCCAAGCAGAAAATGAGGTGTTGTTCCTCCAGCTTGCATTGGGCTTCGCTGGAACATTGCAGCAAGCGTTTCTTGAGGGACCTGTTTTCACCAGCAAATTTCTATTAGGTGTGAGAGACCCAACCAAATGAGACCATCCTGCCACCAGTGCTTCTGAAACCAGATGTTGGCATTCATATGAAGCCAAATTTGAGAGGCTCCCAACATAATGTTGCCTCGGCCTGCTACCTTTTCAATAGTGACAGAATGAGGACCTTAAGTATCCATTTTCGACTCTTGACCACTGTGGGTTTGGATAGGTGAGAGAGGATAGGAAGGTGACCACCATTCCACTCAACCCATCTCCAGCCCCTCCCAGAGGTGGGGGCATTAACCTCAACGCTACATGACAATTGACAATGGTACTGTTACTCTGCATCGTCTGATACCATTAGGGTGGTGGGTGGGTGTTTTCATCCTGATATAGGTACTATGGGCAGAATCTTTCACTGGGCCTCAAGGCATGAAGTGAACTGGATTATTTGAGGCAGTGGCACCTAAGACCCTTGTCAGCTTCCTGCCTCCACTTGATTTTGGTTCTGGTCAGGAAGACCACCCCTTAAACTGTCAATTAATAACTGGTTAAAGATGACCTAAGACCCTCGTCATGCTGAGGCTAAAGTCCTGGCAGCTCCAGGTACAGACAAAAATAAGGCTGCCCATCTGACTGATAAACCAGTGTGAGAGGCCTATCAGTTGGCATAGAGGGGATATTAAAAGCTGTTCCCTTGATTCTGACCTCTCTGTATCCTAACATTGCCACCTCCACCGCCCCCCCCAACCACCACCCCACCATCCCACAAAGAAACCTGACCCTCCACAAAGCATTTTCTCAACAGCTTAGTCCTTGCAACCTTGCTTTTTCCTTCTGGCATCATCAGACCTGGCCTTCTCCACAGCATTACTGAGTACAAGAGCTGTTCACCTCTGGTTTTTCGGCTTCACACAGTCGGACTTCTGCTCCAGAGCTTGATAACAGACGAAAGCCCAGTAGAGCCCTTCTAATGACCCAATTGGAAGATGATACTCGTGGCCTTCCTCTGAGAATTGGAGAGTTGGTGCCTCACCAGCTTTACAGAAAATGAGGGAGACACTTGATGAAAGTGAAAGATTCTGTCCTGTGTTACTGTACACAGTGATACCAAGACAGTTACTGTGCATGGTTATAAAGAGACTGCAGGATTGTCTACAGCGCTTTGATGATTTTATATATCTTTTTAACCTATGACTATAGATGTTGATACTATTGATTTTGACATTTGTGCTTCTTTCATCCATTCTTGTGTGTTTTGCAGAATCTGAGTAACTGCTCATCTGTCTGGATAGTGTCAGCGATTTCTAGGGCTGTTGATGAAAAAGTAGCGCATGAGATTTTTGGTGAAACTATAAAACGTGCTACAAATGGAGGAAGATGTCATGACATTGCTTTCATCTGTACAAAGACAGATGATATGGAGTGGCAAGAATATGCAAGGTCTGTGCAATTATCAAAAATATACTGATGTTAAAGTTACATCTATCACCTGATAATGGAACACTTCTCCCACTGTTGTGCTGCCTATAGTGCATCACAGGCTTTAGAAACAACAATCTGAATTTAATTCTTGAGCCAGAGGCATATAAAACATTTTGTTCAAGCAACTTGACTGGAATACTGTCCCATTACATTTTTGCTTACGGAAAATAAACCCTTCACAGCCCCCTGCAAAAGATAGGTAGGGGAATGTAATATCATTACAGACTCCCAGTCTGATAACATAAGGGACACCTTGACATAAATTTCACTTGAAGTGACAGGATTTCCAAGTTGTGAAGCCAGGAGGGACTTACAGTCATCCCAGATCCAATCCCAATCCTGAATCTTTGCTGTTACTTGCTGAGCCTCATTCTTCCATCTCTATGCTTTGATTCTCTCCATCTCTAATCTCTCACAACTCTGACCAAGATCCCCTTTGACTCTAAAGCCCAACCAAGACAAAGCAGTCCTGCTTGAACAACATCCAATCCACCACCTTCAGTGTTTACTCCTTTCACTCATGCTATCAGTGTATGCCAATCGTCACCAAATCTCCTTCAGCAGCACCTCCTAAAACATAAGGTGTAGGAGTAGAAGTAGACCATATGACTCATCAAGGCTGCTCCACCATTGAATGAAATCATGCCTTATCTGATAATCCTCAACTTCACATTCCTGCCCTTTTCAATATCCCTGAATGATTAAAAATCTATCTATCTTGAATAAACTTGACAACACATCCTTGATGGCACTCTGTGGTAAAGAATGCCAAAGATTCACTACCCTTTGACAGAAGAAATTCCTCCTCATCTCTGTTTTCACTCAGTGAAAACAGAGTCCTCAACTCTCCTCACAAGGAAACAGTTTCTCCACATCTACCTGTCATGAGTCCTAAAAACCTTGAATGTTGCAAGAAGGTCCCCTCCCATTTATCTAATCTCCAATGCATACAGGCCCGATCTACTCAACCTCTCTTTATAAGAAATCCCGTCACACCTGGCATCAGCATGGTGAACCTTTTCTGGGCTGCCTCCAATGCCAGCATATCCTTCTTTAGATATGGGGGTGAAAACTGTTCACGTATTCTAGATATGGACTAGTGCCTTGTATAATTTTGACAAGAGTTCCCTATTTTTAAACTCAATTCCCTTTGATATAAAGGCTAACATTGCATTTGCTTTCCCTATGACTTTCTGAAATTGTTTGCCAGCTTTTTGTGAAGGCAAAATCCCTCTGTGCTACAGCTTTCAGCCTTTCTACAATTAAATAATACTTTGCTCCTGTATTCTTCCCACCAAAGTGCATAACCTCACATTTTCCTCTTTTATGTCCTATCTGCCAAGTTCTTCGTCCACTCGCTTAACCTGTCTATATATTCCTGTGCAGACTCTGTGTCCTCTTCTCTGCCTGCAAGTTTGGCTACGATATATTCACTTTTATCAACCAAGGCATTGATATATTTTATAAATAATCGTGGCCCTAGCTCTGATCTCTGTGGCACTCTGTTAGTTAAGGCGGTCATCCTTAAAATGCCCTTTTTGCCACTATGTCTTTTATTAGTTAGCCAATCCTCTATCCATGCTAATATGAAAATAATATTTAAAAAATGGAAAAGGCAGGATGATCAGATCAGCCACAGTCTCTCTAAATGGCAGATGGACTCACTGGGTTGAATTGCCTACTGCTGCTCCTATGTGTTATGGTCTTATACAACTAAGTTTCAAGAAGGCTCTGAGAAGCTAAATGATTGGAAAGGACATGGCAGGTGGAATGTCATCTAAATACGTGAGAAGTTATCCACTTTGGTAGGAACAACAGGAGGACAGAGTGTTTCTTAACTGATGAGAGGTTGGGAACACTTGGAGTCTAAAGGGACTGGGTATCCTTGGGTCTCTTAAAAGCTAACATGCAGGTGCAACAATCAATAAAAAAGGCATAGAGCATATTGATTGTCTTTGCAAGGGAATTCAAGTACAAGAAGTTAATATGCCTTCCTGCAATTGCATAGAGTTTTGGTGACACTGCATCATTTTGGTTACCTTAGCCAAGGAGGAATATGATTACCATATATGACAGAGGCTCACCAGACTAATCCCTAGGACAGTCAGTTTGTTTTGTGAGGAAAGATTGACAAAACTGTCCTGTAATCTCTCACATTTTGAGGAATGAGAAGTGATCTCATTCAAACATAAAATTCTTACAGGATGTGACAGGTTGGATGTGGATGGGACATTTCTACTGGCTGCTGAGTCTAAACCAAGGGGCATAATCTCAGAATAAGGGCCAGGTGTTTCAGAGTGAGAGGAGGAATTTCTTCACCCAGGGTGGTGAGTCTTTGGAATTTGAGATTTTTGGAAGCTGTAACATGAATACGTTCAAAGCAGGAGATCAGTCAATTCCCAGAAACTAATGACATCAAGGGACACGGAGATAGTGTAGGTCTCTAAGGTTTTGGAGTAGATCTGTAGCTCGGGCTGCGGGTGTTGAGGTTGGTTGGGTCACTGAGCTGGTTTGTTGTTCTGCAGACCTTTCATTACCGTGCTTGGTAACATCCTCAGTGCAGTCTCTGATGAAGGGTCAGTGTGTTTTCCTGCCTAGTTTTTAAACTCTGGGGTCCGTTGCGATGGATTGCCTCACTTCTGAGTTTCCTCCGTAGTGGAATGTATATGGGGTCGAGTTCAATGTGTTTATTAATAGCATGCTTCGTGGAGTGCCATGCTTCTAGGAATTCTCGTGCTTGTCTCTGCCTAGCCTGTCCCAGGATCTTGGTGTTGTCCCAGTCGAAGTCGTGGTTCTCCTTGTCCGTGTGGATTGAGATGAGTGAGTATTGGTCGTGTCTTTTTGTAGCCAGTTGGTGTTCATGTACTCTTGTTGTTAGTTTTCTTCCTGTTTGTCCGATGTAGTGTTTCTCGCAGCGTCTGCAGGGGAACTTGTAGATGACATTGGTCCTGTCCATGGTGGGGAGTGGGTCTTTAGTTCGGATGAGCACTTGTCGTAGGGTTTACGTGGGCTTGTGTGCCACTCTGATGACTCATCACACTACCCTACATCAGGAACACGTCAGAACTCACCACAAGACTTCTACGATCACTGGGCATCAGAGCATGCTATTAATAAACACATTGAACTCGACCCCATATACATTCCACTATGGAGGAAACCCAGAAGTGAGGCAATCCATCGCAACGGACCCCAGAGTTTAAAAACCAGGCGGGAAAACACACCGATGCTTCATCAGAGGCTGCACTGAGGATGTTACCAAGCATGGTAACAAAACGCCTGCAGAACGACAAACCAGCTTGGCGAGCCAACCAACCTCAATAGTGTAGGTAAGTGGCTTTGAGGTAGATGAACAGTTGTGTTGTAATTGAATGGTGGAACAGGCTGGATGGGTTGAATGGCCTGTGCCTTCTATTTTCCTAAGCTTCCCAACACCGTGGACTCTTATTGTTTGGAGCAACCTTATGTGTGGTCCTTAACCAAATGCCTTGTAGAAATCCAAATATAATACATTTACCAGTTACCCTTTATGGTTAAAAAAGGGATCGGAGTGGGAATAGGCAATACAGTCCTTTGAGCCGATTCGCCATTTAACACAATCATCGCTAATCTCATCCTGGTCTCAACTCCACTTTCCTGCCTGCTCCCCATAGCCCTTTATCCAGCTTTTCCATCAATAACATACCTAATTCTTTCTTGTTATACATCTTTACCTATCTTGCTTGTTACCCCTTCTAAGGATTCTAACTTTTTTTCAGGAGTGATTTCCCTTGTCAAAGCCATGCCAACTGCTTGATTATATTATGCATTTCTAAATATTCTGCTATTACACCCTGTGTAATAGAATCAGATGGAAAATGTTAGAGTCTAACTGATGGTAGGCTAATTGGCCTATTGTTACCTTTTTTTTAGTCTCCCTCCATTTATGAATAAGGGTGTTACGTTGGCACATTTCCAGTTGTCTGGGACTTTTTCAGAATCTAAGGATTCTTGGAAGATTATCGTTATTGCATCCACTATCTCTGTAGCTGCTTCCTTGAATATTCTAGGTTGCAAATAAGACCAGGGGACTTATGGCCTTTAATACCATTACTTTTCCTGCTTTTCCTCTCGTGATAGTTTTTCTATTTATATTCTCCATATTTTTGTGTTTCATCTAGTATTTTTGGAAAGCCATGAACGTCTTCTACTTAGTGTGAATACTGATGCAAAATATTTATTCAACTCTTCTTTTTTTGTCATTTCTTGGTTCATCATTTATTCTTGTCTTCTAAGGGCCCATGTTCACTTCGGCCTTTCCATTTCTTTTTATATATTTAAAGAAGTCCTTGCTGCCCATTTTTTTTTATTATTTGTCACAGCTTATTATAACCTCCTTTGTTTAATCCATGACCTCTACTATCTAAAAGGTCAAGAGGATCACACCTGGGAACACCACCATTTGCAAGTTCCTCCACCATGCATCCGCCTGATTTTGAAATATATCACTGTTCCTTCAGTGTCATTGGGTCAAAATCCTGTAACTCCCTCCCTAACAGCATTATGAATGTCCCTAGAGCTCAGGAACTGCCGTAGTTTAAGAAAGCTACTCACCACCACCTTCTCCAGGGCAGGTAGTGATGGGGAACAATTGCTTGTTCACATCCTATCAGAAACCAAGTTGGGGTAGACATCGGGATGAGGAGAAAGGACCTTTGTCTTTGTAAATACTAAAGGATGTAAAACAGATGTAGGTAAATGGAGTTGAGGGTATAGCATCTCTGAGGTCCTGATTGATTGGGGAACAGGTTTCTATGTTCATGAGTTCAACCACTAAAAGAGAAATCCACACTTTTTGTTTTCTGCAAACAGGGAAGAACCTTTGGAACTTCTCAGTGATAACTCAGGAGCAGAGAGAGAGAGAGACAGGATAAGAACAGTCAGGGTACAGTTTGATCATGCATCCGCCATCAAATACTACTTGGCCTGTCTTATCCCCTCACAGGATGCTGTGAATAATAACAACGGCCTAAACATATTGACTAAATTATACACCCCGACTTACAATTCTTTTTATTCTGTTGGATGATCACAATAAATTGGAGCAAAGGTAAGTCATTTGGGCCCTTTAGCCTGCTTCACCATTCAGTATGGATGATGGCTGATCAGATTGTGGCCTTTTCTTCATTTGCTTACCTGACCGCCAACACCCTCACTCCCTTGTTGATCAATTTATTTTTTTTTAAACTCAGCTTTGATCATATTCAGTGACCCAGTCCCTACTGTTCTCTGGGGATCAAAATTCCAAAGCCTTGAACACACTGAGAGAAGAAATTCCTCTTCATCTCCATTTTAAATGGGAGGCACCCATTTTTAAGTTGTGCCCCCAATCCTGGATTTTCCCCACGAGGGAAACATCCTCAACATCTACTACAACAACAACAAAAACATGTTAGGAACTGCAGAAGCTGGAAATCAGAAACAAAAACAGAAATTGCTGGAAAAACTCAGCAGATTTGATGGCATTTGTGGTGAGAAAGCAGCGTTAATGTTTCAGGTCCAGTGACCCTTCTTCAGAACGGAGCCACAACTCAGCATCTCAATCCTCAACATCAACTGTCAGATCCTCTCAGATCTTATTTTTTTTTCTCTAAGATCATCTCTCATTCTTTGAAGTTCTGATGAGTATAGGCCCAATCAAACCTTTCCTCAGCAGACACTTCCTTCATCCCAAGGATATGCTAAGTGAACCTTTGCTGAATTGCTTCTATCCCTCCATAAGTAAGGAGATAATAACTATACATAGTAATCCAGATTTGGTCTAATTAAGGCCGTTGTACAGCTGTAGCTATACGCCTCTGCTTTTACTCTGGGGAGGCGATGGCCTAGTGGTATTATCTCGGGACTGTTAATCCAGAGAACCCAGGTGACATTCTGAGGACCTGGGTTTAAATCCCACCATGGCAGATGATAGAATTTGAATTCAATTGAAAATCAGAAGATGACCATGAATTAATTGTTGGAAAAACTCATTAATGCCCTTTAGGGAAAGAAATTGCCATCCTTACCTAGCCTGGCTTACAATGTGGTTGACTCTTAACTGCCCTCCAAGAAATTCAAGATGGGCAACAAACGCTGGCCTAGCCAATGATGCCTTCTTAAAGGACAGCATTCATTTGCCTTCCTCATCATTTCCTGCACTTGAATGTGGATTGTTATGATTCATTACCAGAATACCCAGATCACTGTGGACCATACAGTTCTGCAGTCTTTCTATATTTTGATAATGAGCTACTTTTCCATTCTTCCTGCATGTAAACTCTCGTATTCCCACATTATACCCTATCTGCCGAGTCACTTCATCCAGCTATGTATACTTACTTACTATATACCTGCTTCATTCTTTTCACCACTTGCTTTTTTACCCATCTTTGGATCATCAGCAAACTTGGCAGCAATATAATTGGTTCCTCACGAACTTTTGTGGTGCACTGGCAGTATCCCTACCTCTGAGCCAGGAGGCTTGGGTTCAAGTCCCGTCTGCTCCAATGTGTGTAGCAACATCCCAGAACAGGTTGATTTTAGAAGATATCTATCCTTCACCCAAGTTAATTAGTATGAATTATAAACCATTTGGGACCTCTCTTAGTTTGCCAATCCAAAAGCAACCCATAATTCCCAACTCTCTACTATTGACCTTCATTGAAATGATGGAACAGCAGCAGTCCATATTTGTGTTTATTTTCCTCATGAGGAATACCCTATTGCTATATGTGCTGGTCTCTGAGTACCTTGTGGCTAGTGAAAGGATGTGCTGAATGACCTCCTCCGAGCACATTGCTTATTTGACTCTCCTTTATTCTGATCAGGATGGAGCAGTCATTTTTGGTTTTGGAGCTTACAGCACGAACTACAGACATGAATCCTTACTGGATTGTGGGCAAGTGCTGTCTCTGGTGTGTTTACTTATGGTCTGTTTTCTATACTCCATTCTGTAGGGAGCAGGCCAATCAGAAACAAACTCAAACTGACTTGGGATCAGCCTGTACCTTAGAGGCCCCTGTACTGTGTCCTTTATGACATGTACTTTATAGGGCTGTTACTAACCTGGAGTTGATTAGACTAGAATTGTTCAAAACAAGCCTCGCCAGCTCGCGTTGTTAAGTTGTGAATAGGTGAGGACTGGTTGGTTGGTATATCTGTCCACAAGGCAAGAGAAAACTTGGATTTTAGGGCAGGGATTACGTTGAAGATCTCCCTCCACCCTTCTTCCCTTTTCCTTCTTTGACTTTTGTGGCACCGATGAGCAGATTCCTTTTAACCAGAAGCTCCAGGTCCAAATGATTCTATTGTTAATTTTTTTCATTGTGATAAATATGTTTCTGTGATGCTGAGCTTGGTTTCTCTGAATGCTTTGAAAGCCCTTTGTCACAGGTCTTTGAAAACTGAGGTCATTTTGGTTCCAGCATCTCCAGAGATTGTTTTGAATTTTCAAAGTGCTAACGGGAGACAGGGAGTTGGAAATGCACAAAGCAACAGTTAGTGCCCTTTGCTTCCTTAAGAATTTTGAAAAGAGGTCGGTTTGTTCCTGAATGTAATGTTCACGTTTTTTCCAGCAAGCCAGATCTTAACAGTGCATATAAAAGCACATCTGTTGAATTTGCTCCAGGGCAAAATAATTTCCTCTGCTATTGTCTGGGAAGCAAATACATGGAGCTGACTAGTTCTACTATGAGCATGAGTCCTTACCTCGTCATGCGATTCTGCTGTCCACCTCATTCTGTGGCCATGGCCTTCCCCAGAAGCTACCTGTTCTAATCAGCAAGGCAACAGCAGCCTCGACAATGGTTTCTGCTGTGTCTGTGGCTGGTGCCAGACAGGCATCTCCACCTCCTGGGAACTTGCTTCACCTCCTGACCAATTAAGGAATTTAGATTTAAAGACACATTAGTAACAAATCTGGGTGTGAGTTTGAGATTTACATTGAAAATCTGGCCTCTGGAATCTGATGGATAAGGTCGTGTGTCAAACTATTCCACTTCAGTTTTCCTGATGGAGGCTGAGAGGGAGTACCAGGAAATCTACAAACCATTGGTGATGGTGACTGGAAAATTTAAAGAAATGTGAAATAACTGCACAGAGGCCGGTAACCCGTCACCATGTCACCCTTTGTTTACTTGTGCACAGTACGCTGGCTGTAGCCAGCCAGCTTGGAGTCTGTCGCCTGAACTGAGGAGATTCTGATTCTCCTGTTAATATTGGTCAGCCAGGGCTTCCTGATTTGTCCCAGATTAACAACTCCAATCAAGATCTCTTAGTCAACAAGATCCACTTTGTTCCAATCACTACATCCCTCTCCCTCTATGTCCGGGGATGTAAGCCTGGTCTTTCTCTTGTAGCCTTTCCTGCAATGTTTTCACTTCAGATTGTTTCTCTGATTCAGACTCTGACATGAGTAGCGTGTACCGGACCATAGTCCTTCTCTTGCTTTCAGAGCATTTCTGGAAAGTTTCCTCCTCCTCTTCTTGTGGTAATAGTATTAAGGCTGCATACACCTTGGGCTCTGAGGTTCCCTTGGACGGTAGACGGAGGGGTAGAACCTACGGTTTCTGACAGGCCTTCTGGCTGTTCTAAAAGGGGGCAGGTGTGTTTTGCTTCTGCCCCGTTTGCGAGGTAACAGCTTTGAGGTGATCCATATATTTGTTCAGGACTGTCACACCTACCCGAACTTTGTAAGTTACGGGACCTGAGCTCACGCCAACATTGCCTTGCACCCATACAGGGTCATTCCCATGGTTCCAGCACCAAACTTCATCCCCTAAATTAGATGGAATCTTTCACTTAGAGGGGGCATGTGGCTGGCTTTGGTGTTCCTGCTGCTGTTTCAGCAACTCTGCTGGAGCTACCCTTGTTGTATGAGGGGTGGCCCTACAATTGAACAGGAAATGGGACCGTTTAGTATTAAGGGAAGCTGTAGGCTGCTTTTTTAAGCCTGCCTTCAACATTTGGACTGCTCTTTCTGCTAGACTATTGGACGATAGATGTTATGGAGCTGTCCTTGCATGCTGAATGCCATTCGAATTTAGGAAATACTTGAATTCCCTGTTGTAAATGACACCCCATTGTTCATCTGGGAGTCCGTGTATTGCGAACGATGCTCTCATCCCTGAATAGTCATTCCTGAGTTTGCTGAACAAAATTTATGCACGTCCAACCGCTTTGAATGGCCGTCCATGATGACTAGGAACATTGAGCCCATAAAGGACCAATGCAGTGGATATGCAACCAAGTCCAGGTATTACCCAAACCATTCCCCTGAATGTGGCGGCAAAAAATGTTGACGCAATCTAGCTGAGTCTTTCTCAACCAATTCCTCCCCAATAGGTTTGGGCCCGAGCCTTTTACTACCATCAGTGGTAACTGCACCGACTGCTTCTCATAGGAAACCAGAATCGAAGTTGTACCCTTAATTTTCAATGGTTCCCCAGCATAATTTCTCAGTTTGGGTGATGCCTTGCAAAAACTTAAAGGTTGGAGACCTGAGTGAATCTTGTTAAAGACAAGCTCTGCAACCATAGATATGGCTGCGCTGGTATCGACCTCCATGGAAACTGGGTGACCATTTAACCAAACAGTAATTTTAATTGGTTCTTATTTGGACATCACTAAGCAATTTAATTGTTCCAACCCACATGTCGGACGGTGGGGTGGGGGGGTGGTCTTTCCAGGGTGCACACTCTTCTGGGTATTGGCCTACATGTTTTTTTACTCAAATCAGACCTCGTGAGACTCCTTTGCTGTCTCCAGTCCGCATACTGGTGGCAACGACGATGTCTTGCTGGCCCAGATCCTGAAGAACATTTAGCCACTTGGCTGAGGCTGATCTTTGTTGTGGGGGTCTGCTGTGGGCTGGCCTAGGGTCCCTCTGCTCAGGATATGCCCTGCATGAGGCTGTGTGATTGCTGACACTTAAGTGGTGTTCCCCAAGCTCAGTCAGATAGTTGAGGTTATCCACTTCCATTGGGATGCTGTGTAGTTCCCATGCTCCACTTGCTGCATTTTCTAATGACAAAGCCAGTTTAGTGCCAGTTTGAAGTTCAGTTTGGCTTCAGCTAGTAGGCGCTTCTGCAAGGTTACATCATTTTTCCCACATACCAAATGGTCCATCAGCATCTCATTCAGGGTTAACTGAAAATCACATGCATCTTCCAGTTGCCTTAACCTCGTCAAAAATCCTGATACGGATTCCCCCAGTTCCGTAACAGCCAAATAAAACCGACAGCGTCTCAGAATTGGAGGAGGTTTGGGGTCATAATATTCTTTAACCAACTCGGTTAACTCTTGGAAGATTTTAATGTCTGGTGCCTCTGGGAAATTTAAGCCCCATATGACCAAAAATGCTGCGGGTCCGCAAGCAGTCAAAAGGATTACTCGTTGCTTTTCATCTGCCCCAGTGTCATTTGCCCAGAAAAAAAATGCATTATTTCCACCAACTGGGTCCTGTCTTCAATGGCAGACAAGTAAAGCTTCCTAAATAAAGGTATGGTGCCAGAAATGCTTACCCTAACTCCACGATTACTGTTGCAAGCGAATGTTCTTCAGGCACGTACTGTTTTCTCCTGTCACCGCTGAAATAACTGCACAGAGGCCGGTATCCTGTCACCAAGTCACCCTTTATTTATTTGTGCACAGTATATTGGCTGTGGCCACCTGCTCGGGGACAGTCCCCTGAACTGAGGAGATTCTAAATCTCCTGTTTATATTTGTTTATTTAACCTATTATCCTAATTAACCTATTCAGCGATGTTATTAAATATCTTTGAAGCAGGTGGACTTGAACCTGGGCCTTCTGGTCCAGAGGTAGGGATTCTACCACTATAACTTAACTTGCAGGTTGAGTCTGTGATTAAGAAAGCGAATGGAATGTTGTCATTTATCACAAGAGGGTTGGAATATAAAAGCAGCGGTGTGCTTCTGAGACTTTATAAAGCTCTAGTTAGGCCCCATTTAGAATACTGTGTCCAATTTTGGGCCCCACACCTCAGGAAGGACATACTGGCACTGGAGCGTGTCCAGCGGAGATTCACACAGATGATCCCTGGAATGGTAGGCCTAACATACGATGAACAGCTGAGGATCCTGGGATTGTATTCATTAGAGTTTAGAAGGTTGAGGGGAGATCTAATAGAAACTTACAAGATAATGCATGGCTTAGAAAGGGTGGATGCTGGGAAGTTGTTTCCGTTAGGTGGGGATACTAGGACCCGTGGGCACAGCCTTAGAATTAGAGGGGGTCAATTTAGAACGGAAATGAGGAGACATTTCTTCAGCCAGAGAGTGGTGGGCCTGTGGAATTCATTGCCACGGAGCGCAGTGGAGGCCAGGACGTTGAATGTCTTCAAGGCAGAGATTGATAAATTCTTGATCTCGCAAGGAATCAAGGGCTACAGGGAGAGTGCGGGTAAGTGGAGTTGAGATGCCCATCAGCCATGATTAAATGGCAGAGTGGACTCAATGGGCCAAATGGCCTTACTTCCACTCCTATGTCTTATGGTCTTATGGTCTTATACCACAAGAGGGCCCATTAATTCCTGTTTGTATTGGTCAGCCAGAGCTTCCTGACTGGGGATTTTAACCTGGGCCAATCATGGATGTCGTAGTCAACAAGATCCACTTGGTTCCAATCACTACAAATGTATTTTGGAAGCCCTGCAAAGTCTCCCATTTGGGCCCAGGGAATACTGATGTGGCAAATCTCAATTACTACCTCGTGGTGGCTCATGGAGGATGATAGCGAAGGGAGGAGCCCAAAGGAAGAATTCAAGAAATTTTGCTAAATTGGATTCATAATCGGCTGAGTGGCAGAAAGGTGATGGTTGAGGGATGTTTTAGTGACTGGAAGCCTGTGCCTGGTAGGGTTCCTCAGGAATAAGTGTTGGGGTCTTGCTGTTTGTGGTTTATATAAATTATTTAGACTTGAATGCGGGGGAGGTTGATCACTGAGTTCACAGATGACATAAAAATTATTGGGGTGGTTGTAGTGAGGAGGATAGCCTTAGATTATAGGAGGATATAGACGGGCTGGTCAGTTGGACAGAAACAAAATTAGAAAGTACTGGAGAAACTCAGCGGGTCCAGCAAAATCTGTGGAGAGGAATACAGAGTCAAGTCCAGTAGGACTTCAAGTGTTAACTCAAGTGTTTTTCTTTCCACAGATTCTCTAGCAGTTTGATGTTGTTTCACATCTCCAGCATCCATGGTTCTTTATCCTATTTTGGCCAGACAGACTGATCAGTAGCAAATGAAACTCAATTGGGATAAATGTGAGATGAGGCAGTTGGGCAGGACGAGCAAGGCAAGAGAATGCATGATGAACAATAGGACTCTGGGAAGCACCCAGGATCAGAGGAACCTTGGTGTACTAATACACTGGTTCCTTATGGTATCAGGACAGGTGAATAAAGTGTTTAAGGAGGCGTATGGTATACAGTGGAGGCATAGAGTTTAAGAGCAGGGAGGTTATGCTAGAACTGCATAAAGCATTGGTTAGGCCATAGCTTGAATATTTGTGCAGTTCTGGAATCCAGATCATTGCACTGGAGAGAGTATGGCAGAGATTTACCAGCATGTTGATTGGGCTGGAGAATTTCAGTTAAGAAGAGAGGTTAGATAGGGTAGGGTTGTTTTCCTTAGAGCAGAGGCGACTGAATGAGGATATGATTGAGATGTATAAAGTTATGAGGGGCATAAAATGGATCTTTTCCCTTTGGTTGAGAGGTCAATGATTCTTGATGATTTTGAGGGTCTTTTTTAAATTGCCTTTAACTGTCTTCAGCCCAATGAGAACAATCACAGCTTCTCCATCATCTCTCACTATTATAGTTTACTGTGAATAAGCCTGGCTATTCTTGTAGCTCCTTTTCAAATTGCCCCCATTTACTGCCTTTTTCATTCTTCTTGGCAGAAATTTATCACTTCACACTTTTGTCCTTTGTCTGTGTCTTCCTGAAGTCTGTTATTATCTTCTTCAGTCTTTGTCATATTTCCAAGCTCCATGTCATTGAAGGGTGGCATGGTGGCTCAGTGATTAGCACTGCTGCATCACAGCACCAGGAAACTGGGTCCGATTCCACCCTCTGTCAACTGTGTGCGTGAAGTTTGCACATTCTCCCCGTGTCTGTGTGGGTTTTCCTCCGGGTGCTCCAGTTTTCTCCCACAGTCCAAAGATGTGCAGGTTAGGCGGATTGGCCATGCTAAATTGCCCATTGTGTTCAGGGATGTGTAGGTTAGGTGGGTTATAGGTGGACGGGTCTGGATGGGATGCCTCTGAGGGTTGGCATGGGCTTGTTGGGCCAAAGGGCCTATTTCCACTCTGTTGGGAATCTGATTATGTTCATCTTGAAATTATTTGTAAATCCAAGACATTAATATACCAAAAAGAGTATTGTTCTCCGTGACCCCTGGAAAACGTTACTACACACTTCTCATTCACCTGAAAAACAACTGTTCGCCACTACTTAGAGATAGTAAGAACTGCTGATGCTGGAGTCAAAGATCACACAGTGTAGAGCTGGAGGAACACAGCAGGCCAGGCAGCATCAGAAGAGCAGGAAAGCTGACGTTTTGGGTTGCGACCCTTCTTCAGAAAAAGGGTCCCGACCCGAAACTTCAGCTTTCCTGCTCCTCTGATGCTGCCTGGCCTGCTCACCACTACTTTCTGCTTTCTATCTCTTCATCAATTCTATGTTCATGCTGTCACTATCCCTATAAACATTACTCATCCCATGGCCTTCAAACATAGGTAACCAAGCTTTATGTGGTATTTTATTTCATGTCTTTTGAGCATGATATTCCATTAACAAATTTAAGGCTGACGTGTCATTCATTCATTGTAATCATATCACCACCACTGATATTAGGCTGACCCAGAGAGTAGTGACTTCATGTACAATCTCTTTTCTTGAATTTGCAATCCTCCAATCCTGGGAAACTGCTGCCGTAAGCAGAATTGAAGGAAAGAAAAAGTTTTTGAATTTCTATAGTGTCTTTCACAAACTTAACCCAAAACATTTCACAGCCAATTAAGTAGTTTTGAAGAGTAATCACAGTTCTAATGTTGGAAACATGGCAACTCCTACAAACAGCAGTGAGATTACAATCACATGTAGTGATTGTTGAAGGACAAATAGTGGCTAGGACTGCACTAGAGCATGAGCCTAGATTTTGCACTCCATTTTCTGGAGTGGGATTTGAACCCACAAACTTCTGACTTTGATGGGAGTGCTTGCACTTAGCTTCAGTTAATATGTCAGCCAAATTATTAATCTTGACACTGATATGCTGTGATTTTGTTATTTCAGAGAACAGCATTTAACTAATGAAGACATGAACTTAACTGTAAGTGATACAAGAGAAACATTTAATGTTACACTCATTCTCAGCATTGAGAACAGAATTGATTCTTTTTTTTTCAAACAGGATGACGACCAGCTGCTGGAAAATAGCGTAAAGCAGGAACGATACTGCATAAGACATCGCAACAAACATGTAAAGAAGGTTATGAGGAAACAATATGAAGTGAGGTGGACTAAACAGATGGTATGTGCTATCACTTTAGTGTTTCTACTCAGTGCAATCCATGCTGATCTGGTACAGCTCAGGGCCTAAAGGAAAATGCTGTTCTAAACAAAAGGGTCTGCAGAGGTCCTGCTGAATACTGCTCAGCCACAATTAACATCACAGTGTCATCTAGCAAATAATGAGCACTAAATAGACAAAGCACAATATGATACCCTGGGTAGAATTTAATGCCCTCTCTGTGATGGGTTTATTGGTGGGGAAGCATTTAATCTGGCAGAAGCTTGGTGTTTGGGGATTAAGTCCATGATGTAAAAGCATCATCCACCTGCCATTGCTTTCATCTGCTAACAGCCACCCTCATGCTCTTGCTGACAACTCCTTATCCTCCATGACTCCTGCCCACAATACTCCTTCCTCCATTATTCAGCTGTGCCCGAGTCCCTGGCAGTACTAGGCCTCAAGTGGGTGTAGTACAGTTGTTTTATTATTCATATAGAGCTGGGACATTGTTGTATTATGGATATATATTTAGTCTGGTCAGTAACAAGCACAGTCAGTTGAAGGAGCCTTTGCCTGTTTGAAAGAGATATAGAGTGAGTAAATCTGGGTATTTGGTTCAAAGTGGGATGTCAGTGCAGCGGGAGGAAGAAGTATTTTAAGTAATGTTTACTGCAAGGAGTCATCTCGAGAGAAAGAGGTATGTGGAGGAGGATGAAAGATATGGATCAAGAATCCATCCCAGTGTGATACCAGTGGCTGAGTAATGATGTGAGTTCAGGGAAGGCAACTGATTTTTGAGTATTTCTAGACTTAAAGATCTCTAGTTTTTTTTTTAATAGAACATAGAACAGCACAACACAGGAATGGGCCCTTCGATCCACAATGTTGTGCCAAACCTGATGCCAAATTAAACTAATCCCTTCTGCCTTGATCCATATCCCTCCATTCTTTACATATTCATATGCTTATCTAAAAGTCACGCAGACACAGGGAGAATGTCTGTGTGGAGTTTGCACAGTCGCCCGAGGGTGGAATTGAACCCAGATTGCTGGAGCCACCGTGCTGCCCCTCCTGAGATTATAGACATCTCCTCCACGTTGGATTGATTGATTGATTGAATCATTTAGTGTATTGTCTATTCAATATAAAATACCATGAAAATTTTATACCACTGCCATGAATCAGAGCATTTCTCATTAACTTAAAATAAAAATAAAGAACGATAACTTAGAGAGTCCAATTTTTCCTTCTCTGCTGCTATAGTCCTGCTCTGGGCTTCACCAACTCATTCCACTCCACTCCACAGCAAACACTCCTACGACACAGCTTGTGTCTCTGGATGAGGAATCCTGCTGGAATTATGGGGGGAATGAGAAGGAACATCTCAACAAATGTGAGGCTATTTTGCTTAAATTGTAAGAAAGTAATAAGGTGACGAGATTTCTGATCATTGTTTCTGTCTCTAATTATTGAACTAGGGAGCAGACATTTTGAAACAACGATTCTCAATTCAGATTTTTGTTTTCAGACAAAAGGAACTACACAATTGGAGTTTTCAAAAGATGATCTGTGTGTCTACACTGTGAGCTCAAAACAATATTGGAAGTCAAATGATGAAGCATTAAGCCACATTGCTGTAGAATCAGGTTTGTGTGACCTTTGTGTTATTCTCTGTCCTGTAAAGCTATATTGGATAATGACCAAGTTTGCTGAATTAATGAAAATACGAACTTTTTTTTTAAACTGTGGCTTCATCTTGAGGTTCCACAAGAGGCAGTAAGATCACCTAATGTTGCATCACTTCCTGAGATGATGTTTATTGTGTCTCATTAGCAAATCGAAAGCTAGAATTAATCTCCTCCCTTCTTGCATCCACCCTCCTCAAGTCTCCTCCTTCCATTTCACTTAATGGAGGCAGATACTGTTTGATACCAGAATAGGTCTCTGCTCCTTTTAAAGGGATTTGAGCCCAGTGTGTGGTCTGTCAGACTCTGCTGAGTAGGATCGGAATCAGCTGATGACTATAGTTTACCAATCAGGCTGTCATCTGGATTCATAGGTGAAGGCAGCATCTCTGCTCTGTTTGATTGAATACAAGACTGCTTCACAGAATCCTGACTGTGTGGAAAGAGACCATTCAACCTATAGATTCTATATAGAGAATCCCACTCAGAACCCCTCCCTGTAACCCTATATTTACCATGGCTAACCCACTTACTGTGCTCATCCCTAGACACCTATGGGATGATTTACCATAGCTAATCCATCTAACCTGCACATCTTTGGATTGTGGGAGGAACCTGGAGCACCTGGCAGAAACCCACGCAGACACGGGAAGAATGTGCAAACTCCACAAAGACAGTCACCCAAGGCTGGAATCAAACCTGGGTCCCTGGCGCTATGAGGCAGCAGTGCGAACCACTTAGCCACCGTGCCACCCGTAATGGAATAAAAGGTTACGTTGGTGTAGCAGCCAGGCCGTTCCATCTCCATTTATCATTTTTGGTTTGGATGAGGTAGGACTGAAAAGATGATGCAAATCCAATCTGGCAGTCTTAGTTGGAGGTCCAGTAGTTTGCAAGTTTGGGACATTTTTCATAGCCCCTCATCTGACTGAAATTATATTTATTCTCTTTCTCTAATTCATTGTCCTGTAACAGAGCATGCACGTATATGGGAGACTAGAGAGCTTTCAGTTGTCTTCTCCCTTCTGGATACTTTTGTAGTGAATATGAGTGATAGCTCAGAACTACAAACTGGATGTTATCATTCCTTTCAGAAAAGCTTTCAGCTGTACACACTCATCTTTCAGCTTCACCAATGACTTGAGGAATCCTAGTAAGCTGGTATAATGGACAAACTCATATGATGTTGTACTCAATGGATTACATTTTATCAATGAATACTTTATCTGAGATGACTTGGTCTGCGTTCTGTTTGTTGCAAAGGTCTCCTTCAGTGATGTACTCATTGCTTCAGATATGCTGTGTTGTTTGACTTTTATTCATCTGAAGTAATAGTCTACTGCAACCAAGAATGTCTTCCTTTTTTGTTCAAAAAAGCTTGTCCCAAGATGTTTCCGTCAGGGCACAGAATAATATTTTATGTTCAAAAGCTCTTTTAAAGACCTTCTCTTAGGAACGTAGATGCAGCCAGGAGGCTGTTTGGCCCTTTGGGTCTGTTCCACCATTTTTTAAGATCGAGTTGTGGTCATTACTTTCCTGCCTTTGATTCTGGTATGGATCAAGAATCACTCCAACTCACCCTTGAATACATGTAAAGACCAAGCCTCCATTACCTTTCAGGGAAGAGAATTCCACACTCTAATGACATTTTAAGAGAATAATTTTTTTGCATCATCTCTGTCTTTTTCTTAAACTGTGTGGCTTAGTTTTGGTTTGCCCAGAAGAGAAAAGATTGACTGAGTATCCAGATTATCCAGTCCCCTCAGGATCTTGTATGTTTCAATTAGATCACCTCTCATTCTTCTAAACTCCAATGGTGTGTGTCCAATCTGTTCAACCTTTCTTCATAAAATTATCCCAGGAATGAGTTGAATTGAACCTTCTTTGCGCTGCTGCGAAAGCAATTGAATCTTTTCTCAAATGAGAAGAGCAAAATTACACAATGTTCCAGACATCATCTACCAAGGTCCTATAAAACTGCAGTAAAATTTTCTTACTCATATTTCATTCCACTTGAGACAAACAACATTTCATTCACCTACCTTGTCACAAATTAACTTTGTGATTCATGTACCAATACACCCAGATCCCTCTGCACTACAGTCGTGCAACCACTCTTCATTTAAATAGCATGTTACTTTTCTATTCTTCCAGTCAAACTGAACAAGTTCATGTTTACCCACATTACCATCTCTCAGCATTTTTGTCCATTCACTTAACCTGACTATATGTCTTTTGCATACTCTTTACCCTCACTTAACACTTTACTTTCCTACCTATCTTGGTGTCATTGGCACAATTAGTTACCTCACCTTTAGTCCTCTCATCTAAATCACTGATATAGATTGTAAGTATAGTTGAGAACCAGCACCAAAGTCTCTACAGCTGGTCAAACTGAAAATGACCATTTTATCTCCAAAATTTGCTTTATGTTATCTAGTCAATCCTTTATCCATGCTGTTACGTTACCCCAAACATTATGCGATCTTGTGCACATATCCCTTTGATATGACAACTTGATATAACATAGAACTATTTGGCACAGGAAGAGGCCCTTTAGCTCATGGTGTTGAGTAAACAGTTCTTGGTCCATACCCCTCAATTCTTTTAAAACCCCAATCATATCTACCTCCACCATCACCCCTGGCAGGGCGTTCCATACACTTACCATTCTATGTAAAATCGTTTCCCCTCACGTCTCCTCTGAAGTTCCCTCCTCACTTTAAATAAATGCTCCCTACTATTAGACATTTCAACTCTGGGAAAAAGATTATGACCGTCAACCCTATTTATGCATCTGATAATTTTATCGACTTCTATCAAGTCTCCCCTCAATCTCTGCCACTCAAGAGAAAACAACCTGAGTTTTTCTAGCTTCTCATTACTCAGACTCTCTAATCCAGGCAGCATCTTGGCAAATTTCTTCTGCACCCTCTCCAAAGCCTCCACAATCTTCCTGTAATGTTGTGAGCAGAATTGAACACTGTATCCTAAGCGTGGCCTAACCAAAGTCTTACTAAGCTGCAACATGACATCCTAACTCCTGTAATCAGTTACCCGACAAATAAAGGCAAGCATGCCATACACCTTCTCTACAACACCGTATCTACTTTCGTGGCCGTTTTCTGGGACCTATGGACTTGAACCCCAAAATCTCTCTATACATCAATGCTGTTCAGGATCCTGCCATGAACTGTACACTTTTCCAAAACGTTTGATCTCCCAAAGTGCAGCACCTCACACTTACCTAGATTAAACACCATCTGCTCATATCTGCAACAGATCTATATCCCGCTGTATCCTTTGTCAAAGTTCTTCAATATTCACAACTGTGATGATCTTTGTATCATCTACAAACTGACTAACCCACCCATCTATATTTTCACCCAAGTCATTTATATACATTCATCACAATCAGCAGAGGTGCCAGTACGGATCGCATACTAGTCACGGACATCCAGCCTGAAAAACACCCTTACACCACTCCCCTTTGCCTTCTATGGGCAAGCTAGTTCTGAATCCCTGCAGCCAAGTGACCATGGACCCCATGCATCTTAATCTTCTGGATGAGCATTCTATGAGGGACCTTGTCGAAAGCCTGACTAAAATCCATGTAGACAACATCTACCATCATCGATTAGATTTGTCACCTGCTCAAAAAATTGAATCAAGTTAGTAAGATGTAACCTGCCCTGCACAAAGCCACGCTGACTGTCCCTAATTAGGCTACACTTCCTAAGCAGGTAATTTCTGTCCCTAAGAATTCTCTCCAATAACTTTCCAAACACCAATGTGAGACTCACTGGTCTATAGTTTCCTGGATTATCCCTATTTCCCTTCTTAAACAAAGGAACAACATTAGCTACTTGCCAGTGCTGCAGGACTTCAGCAGCAGCTAATGAGGATACAAAGATCTTGGTCAAGGCTCCACAATCTCCTCTCTTGCCTCTCTCATTAACCTAGGGTGATACGATCAGGCCCTGGGGCCTTATCCACCTTAATGCTCTTCAAGAAATCCAACATCACTTCTTTCTTGATCTCAAAATGTCCTAGTGTATTAGTATGCTCCACAGAAATCTTACATATCCTTCTCCTGGGTGAATACCAATACAAAGTACTTATTTAGGATCTCACTCACATCCTCTGCCTCCAAGCACAAGTTCCATCCTTTATCCTTGAGTGGACCTACCTTCTCCCTATTTATCCTCATGTTTTAATGTATGTAAAGAATTTTTTGTGAATCTTTTTTGGCCTACTTTCCAAGGTCATTTCATAGCTTCTTGGTCTCCTAATTTCCTGCTTGAGTTCTTTCCTGCTTTCTTTACATTCCTCATGGGCCCTGTCTGATTTTAGCTTCCTAAATGTTACATAGCCCTTCTTTTCCCCTTTTGACTAAATTCGTATTGTCCTTCATTACCCAAGGGTCCCTTACCTTGCTATCCTTGTCCTTCCTCATTATTGGAACATGCTGGTCGTGAACTCTCATCAGCAGGTCTTTAAACAATTCCCACATGTCAAATGTGGACTTGCCCTATAACAGCTCCTCCCAATTAACACTCCCTAGCTCGTGCCTAATGCTGACATACTTTGCCCTCCCCCAATTTAGTACCTTGCCACAAGGTCCTGACTTATCCTTATTCAGAGCTATCTTAAAACTTAAGGAGTTGTAATCACTGTTTCCAAAATGCTCTTCCACTGAAAGGTCAGTCACCTGGCTGGGCTCATTGTCCAATACAAGGCCCAGCATGACCTGTGCTCTAGTTGGACTATCCACATACTGTTTCAAGAAACCCTCTTGAATGCACTTCACAAATTGTTCCCCATCTAAGCCTCTTGCTCTAATGGAGTCCCAGTCAATATTGGGGAAGTTAAAATCACCCACTATGACTACTGTGTTGTTATTACATCTTTCATCTGCCTACATATTTGTTCCTCAATGTCTTGGTGGCTGTTGGGGGGGCCTATAGTATAATCTAATCAGAGTGATTGCACCCATCCTACTTTTGAGTTCTACACATGTTGCCTCAATAGATGAGCCCTCCTGAGTGTCCTGTCCAAGTGTAGCTGTGACATTCTCCTTGATTAGTAATGCAACTCCTCTGTATCTTGTCTAAAACAGTGAAACCATAGGATGTTGAGCAGCCAGTTCTGTCCCTTTCTCAACTAAGTCTCTGTAATGGCCACAACATCGCAGTCCCATGTACTGATCAAGGCTCTAAGCTCATCTGCCTTTCCTATAACACTCATTGCATTGAAATTAACACACTTCAGCCCATTAGTACCACTGTGTTGATTTAACTGTCACTGCCTGTCCTCCTTTTCTGATTTACTGGCCCTAACATCTACCTTCGCCTCGATCTCTCCATTTGCTAACCTGCTGCTCTGGTTCCAGCCCCCTGCCACTCTAGTTTATACCCTTTGGAGTAGCACTAACAAACCTCCCTGCAAGGATATTAATTTCCTTACGGGTTAGGTGTAACTCATCCCTCTTGTATCGGCCACCCCTGCCTCAGAAAAAGTCCCAATGATCCAAGAACTTGAAATGCAGTCCCTGCACCAGCTTCTGAGCCACGCTTACATCTGTCCAATCTTTCTATCCCTTGCCTCACCAGCATGTGGCACTGGTAGTGACCCAGAGATTACTACCCTCAAGGTCTTGCTTTTCAGCCTCTTTCCTAACTCACTGCAATCAGTCCATAGGACCTCATCCCTCTTTCTACCTATGTCATTGGCACCACTGTGCACAACGACCTCTGGCGCTCACCTTCCCTCTTAAGAATTTCCACTCAGACTTCCTTGACGCTGGCACAAGAGAGGCAACACAACATCCTGGAGTCTCGAAACACCTGTCAGTGCCCCTAACTAGCGACTCACCTACCACTGTCACTTGTTTGGATCTTGCCTGATCCTGCTCTAAAGCAGAGCCAGTTGTGGTGCCACAGGTCTGGCTGCTCCCCTAAGAGGCTATTCTCCACAACAGTATCCAAAATGGTATACCTGTTAGAGAAAGGAATAGCCACAGGAGACTTCTGCACTACCTGCCTGCCTCTCCTCATGGTCTCCCAACTACCTGTCTGAACCTGTGGTGAGACCACCTCCCTGTAACTAGTGTCTGTCACACTCTCTGTGCCCCCTGTGTGCTCCTCAGTATATCCAACAGTTGCTTTAACTGAATGATGCGGTCTGTGAGAAGCTGCAGGAAGTGTGACTGGCTGCAGCCAGTCACACCACCTGCAGATATTGTTGTCAGAGATATCTGGCAGGTGAAGCACACCATTGTCCTAACGGCTATCTCTTCCCCTTTACGCTAAGTAAAATCAAAGAATCATACCTTGCCTTTATCTTGCTCGCCTTATTCACTGATGCCCAATATTCATCTAAGCATGCATTTTTACCAACTAGCAACACAGTCTGGTTACTTAAATTACAAACACAATCTTTACAAACAGGCCAGATACTCTCAAGACTACAACAAACTTAACAGCCACTCTCAATCGCTCTCTCTCTATTTTTTTTTTGGTTAGAGGAGGAAGGATGGAAACACTGCAGTAACGTAACTTTTGGGACTTACTATTCCCTCACACTGCTGCTCACTGCCGGTGTTCTTCCTGTCTCCACTGATCAGTTTGGGTGACTGAGCTGACTTCTCCCAGAATGCTTTTTTAAATTTCAAAAATATAGTTTATTCATAAAAAATCTTTGTATATATACATTGACACAAAAGCAGCTCAGTTCCACACAATTGCATATCAAGCAAGCAAACAAGGCATTGAACTTTGACTCTATCCCAAAAACAACCAAAGACCTCTTTTACTCAATACTAGTATTTACATATATTTGAGGCACTAAGAAGGTCCAAGAACTAAACAGACCCCCATTTACCTTCAACAGAAAGACATCGGATAGTGGTCTTTCCCCAGTGTGCCTTGGCGGCAACTGCCCCAACATTTAGTGTGTCCCTCACACATAGTCTTGGACCTTGGAATGTGCCCAGTCTGCAAACACTTTGTCAGGGTCAGCTCTTTGTTCTGGAAGACCAACAAGGTTCGGGCAAACCAAAGAGTGTTTTTCACAGGGGTGATGGTTCTCCAGGTGTAGTTGATGTTTGTCTTGGTGTGCATCCCAGGGAACAGATCATAGAGCACAGAATCCTGCGTCACTGAGCTGCTCGGAATGAACCTTGACACAAACCACTGCATCTTCCTCCAGACTTCCTTTGCAGGCACAATCCAGAAGGAGATGTGTGACAGTCTCAACTCCCCTGTAGCTACTTTGAGGGCAGTGGGTGGTGGCGCAGGCTGACCGGGCATGCATGCGTAGATAGGTTCCTGATTATCAAGGGTTATGGGGAGAAAACGGGAGAATGGGGTTGAGGAACCTATCAGCCATGAGTGAATGGCGGAGCAGACTCGATGGGCTGAATGGCCTAATTTCTGCTCCTATATCTTATGGTCTTACGAAGGATCTCATAGGTAGAGCCCTTCTCACCACCGCGAAGTGATGTCTTCGTGCTTGTTGGAAAGTTCTGGTGATAAGGCATTCTGCCAAATGACTTTGACAGTCTGCTTGGGGAACGACACAACAGGATCCACCCTCTTCTTTTCTGTCAGGGTCTCAAGGACGCTATGTGCTGACCACTTCCTGATGGACTTATGGTCAAAGGTGGTTTTCTTTGCAAATTTCTCTACGAAGGACGGGTGATACGGAACGGTCCAACTACTTGGAGCGTTCTGCGGCAGCAAGGCCTGTCCCATCCTTCACAACACCGGGAACAGGTAGAACCTCAGTATGTAGTGATGCTTGGTGTTTGCGTACGGAAAATCTATGCACGGTTTGATGCAGCCACATACAAAGGTGGCCATCAGGGTGAAGGCAATATTGGGTATGATCCCCACTCCCCTCTTATCCAGAGTTTTGTACATGGAGTCCCTGCAGACCTGGTCTAATTGGGCTTCCAGGTGAAATGGTAGATGGCTCGGGTGACTGAAACAGCACTCTTTTGAGGGATGGGCCAAACCAGTGCCCCGTACAACAACAAAGAGAGTGCCTCACACCTGATGACTATGTTTCCACCCACAATAAGTCTTTCTGCCATCCTCTATTGGATTCTCTTCGTCCTGCTTATCAGTGGGTTAGGATGTTTCTTCCTCACTCTGCTGATCAGTTGTGGTGAGTGAGCCAACTTCTTCCAGAGTACTCCTCAGCGATGTTTGTTTGCCGCCCTCTTTGGATGCTCTTCCTCCACGCCTCACCCACTGTGCTAACACACTTGACACAACCACAGACACACAAATCAAGATAATTGGCAGTACAATTATACTGGAATTGAGAAGTAATTTTGTCACCCAGAAAGTAGAGGAAATCTGGATCTCAATGTTTAAAAGGGTGCCCTAGGCAGAAAACCCCTGTGCATTTAAAAAACATTTAGGTACGCATTTGAGGTCTTGTAACCAAGTATACTCTGAGCTAAGAACTTTTGAGTGGGTCAGACTGGCAGCTAACACAGAATGTGCTGAATAGTCTGCTCATGTGCCATTAAGTTTGAGCTTCTGACAGAATATTCAGTAAAATCCCTAGTTGAAAATTCACTGCAGCTGTACTGACAATAGATGGATATTGTCTGGATCCATACAGAGAACAGATGCACAGATAATATTTACAGCCATGTTTCCTCAGAGCAATGAAACACAATCAGGGCGGCACAGTGGCTCAGTAGTTCGCACTGCTGCCTCACAGCGTCAGGTACCCGGGTTCAATTCCACCCTTGGGCGACTGTCTGTATGGAGTTTGCACAATCTCTCCATGTCTGCATGGGTTTCCTCCTGCTGCTCCGGTTTCCTCCCACAGTCCAGAGATGTGCAGGCTAGGTGGATTGGCTATGCGAAATTGCCCATAGTGTTCAGGGATGTGTGGATTAGGTGAGCTATAGGGGATGGGTCTGGGTGGGATGCTGTGAGGGTCGCTGTGGACTCGTTGGGCCAAAGGGCCTGTTTCCACACTGGAGGGTTTCTATGATCTATGAACGATGTCACAACCCCAAGATTAACAATGCCATTACTATTTCCAATGTGACTTGATGTCCATTGTACCCTGAAGGTGGCAACGCAGGTGGATAGAATGGTCAAGAAGGCATATGGCATGCTTTCCTTCATACAAGAGTTGGCAGGTCATGTTACAGTTGTATAGGACTTTGGTTCGACCACATTTGGAATACTGCGTACTGTTCTGGTCGCCACATTTCCAAAAGGATGTGGATGCTTTGGAGAGGGTGCAGAGGAGGTTCACCAGGATGGTGCCTGGTATGGAGGGCGCTAGCTATGAAGAGAGGTTGAGTAGATTAGGATTATTTACGTTAGAAAGACAGAGGTTGAGAGGGGACCTGATTGAGGTCTATACAATCATGAGAGGTATAGACAGGGTGGATAGCAAGAAGCTCTTGCCCCAGAGTGGGGGACTCAATTACTAGGGGTCACTATTTCAAGGTGAGAGGGGAAAAGTTTAAGGGAGATATGCATGGAAAGTTCTTTACGCAGAGGGTGGTGGGTGCCTGGAACAGGTTGCCAGCGGAGGTGGTAGAGGTGGACACAATAGCGTCATTTAAGATGTATCTAGACAGATACATGAATGAGCAGGGAGCAGAGGGATACAGATCCTTGGAAAATAGGCGACAGGTTTAGATAGAGGATCTAGATCGATACAGGCTTGGCGTTCTCCGTTCTCCTACAGGGAGGAACTCCTTTGCACCTTCTGAGATGGACTCAGTCTCCAAATAATCATATTCATTTTCATTGAGGTGAGGAAAGCACTTGGTGTGCAGTTCCATCGAAAAACCTAAAGCAGCTGAAGAACTGGGGAATGAATTGAAACTCATGGTTTTCAAGCCCTCACTCCATATTTGTCAATGTGTCAGCAGCACAAATGAGAATAAC
>JAHRHZ010000026.1:41140626-41180277 GCA_024137785.1 Ginglymostoma cirratum
GAGAACAGTGTTAACTCAAGTTCTGAGGAAGGGTCGCCGGACCCGAAACGTTAACACTGTTCTCTCCTTCACAGATGCTGCCAGACCTGCTGAGCTTTTCCAGCAACTTTGTTTTTGTTCCTGATTTACAGCATCTGCAGTTCTTTTGGCTTTTATACAATCTGCAGATGTACAAGAGTTCCAAAGAAGAGTCATCAGACTTGAATTATTAGCTCTGTTCCTCTCTCCACATACTGCTAGACCTGTTGAGTGTCCCAAGCACGTTCTGTTTTGATTTCAGATGGAGAGCTTGATATTGAAAAGTTGAAGCCCATTGCATAAAAAGGATGAGGTCAGCTGAGACTAGCTGCATGATAGTTGTTCACCATTACATCATTCCCTGTGTTTTAGGTTGGTGGAAGGTGTACAGTGGGGTTCCCCAGGAATCAATGTTAAAGACCCCAGCTTTCCTTGACATCTTGTCACAGCATGGGGGAATTAAGCACAAATTTAAAATTTACTGCTGGTTTAAAAAAAAGTCATAATGAACTGTGAGGACTGTGATAAAGTTCACGAGGACAGGCTAGTGGAATGGGCAAATGGAATTTAATCCATGGGAGTGAAATATTCTGTGAGGATGAACAAGGAACAACAATGTAGTATAAAGGGATCAATTCTAAAGCAACAACAGGAGGAAAGGGAGCTGGTGTATAATCATTAAACATGGCTGGATTCTGGGCCTTATGATTGGAGATCAGGAAGTTCTAAAACACTGATTTGGAATTAACTGACATACTGTTATCAATTTTTGCGTGACTGTAAAGTTTGATGAGGGATTCTCAAATCATGGGCTGCAACTTCTTACAGGGTCACAGAAGTAACATTTGGTGTTGTGAGCACACCCTCTGATGCACCAATGCTGTTGTACTCTACATCCTATTAATAAAGCTGAGAATATTTTATAGTTTATTAACTGCTGTCTCCATCTGTCATGCCACCTTCAATAATCTGTGCACATATATACCCAGGAACTTCTGCTCCTGCCTCCCTTTAGAATTGTCCTCCGTATTTTACGTGATCTTTCAGTGTTCTTCTGACTAAAGTGCGACACCTCCAAAGTCCAAATTTTGTGTAATCTGAAAACTTTGAAATTGTCTCCTGCACACCACAAACTAGGCCACTAATATCCCCTCAAATATTTGCTGCTGCATCTCTATTAACCTATCCCTTAGCCTAAATCACCAGTTCAGCTTTTGTGTCTTCATTTTTGCCCTTGGTTAAATTCAAAGTAGCAGTCTTGGAACCAAATTTCTGTCCCTTAAATGCGTGTAAAATTCATTCATATTTGGTCATATTTCCCAGGGTGCTTTTACTATGATGTCTGTAAATAATCCTATCTCGTCAAAACCAGGTCCAGTACAGCCTGGTTGGTGCCACAACATGCTAAGACATTCAGAGATAGTGAGAACTGCCGATGCTGGAATCTGAGATAACACAGTGTGGAGCTGGAGGAACACAGCAGACCAGGTGGCATCAGAGGAGCAGGAAAGCTGACATTTCGGGTCTAGGCCCTTCTTCAGAAATAATGTTTTTGGAACAATGAGTTCCTCCTCTAGATTACTTTGTCCAATCTGCTTTTTCCAGTCTATATAAAAGGTGAAGCTCCCCGTTGATAATTGTTGTACCCCTTTTGACAATCTTCCATTATTTGTTCCTTGATACCTTGTCCTACAATTTGGTTACTGTTAGGAGTTCTATACACAACTGCCACAGGATGCCTCTTTCTTTACATTGCTCATTTTTCTCCGGACTGCTTCTGTATCCTGGTTTCCTGTCTATTGTGCTGATGTCATCTCCTCCACACTTGCCTAGCCTCCTGACCGTCCTGAATATCACATAATCTTTAATATTGAGATCCCAAGCTAGGTCACCCTACAACCATGTCTCTTGTCATGTACACTAGACCATACTCATTCATCTCAATTTATACCACAAGTTCATCTGTTTTGTTTTGACCCAGGTAATGTTTGGGTACTTGGGTTCGAATCCTGCCACGGCAGATAGTCGAATTTGAATTCAATAAATATCTGGAATTAAGAATCTAATGATGACCATGAACCCATTGTCGATTGTTGGAAAAAGCTATCTGGCCCACTAATGGCCATTATTGAAGGAAACTGCCATCCTTACCCAGTCTGGCCTACATGTGATTCCAGACCCATAGCAATGTGGTTGACTCATAACTGCCCTCTGGGCAAGTAGGGATGGACAATAAATACTGGCTAGCAACATCCTCATCCTGTGAGCGAATAAAGAAAAAAAAAATGAGTAAAGGATATTATGTATATTCAAATACAGTGCCTTAATTTTTATCCTTTTATTATTTTTGGAACCTGTAATCTTATCTGTTGTTTTGTTCTTAGGTCTGTATTCTTCCCTGCATTCTTCTGTATTCTATCCCCCCCTGCTATTGTCCGTTTACCATCATTTCTTTCCTCTGTTGGTTTTTACCAACTCTCATTTACCACATTTGGGCCCTTGCAGCCATTATTTAGTTTAAAACCTACTCTACATCCCTACATACGCAGCTTGCAAGAACACCTGTCCCAGTATGGTTCAGAAATGGACCATCCCATAAAACTGGAACCCAGTTCTCCCATACCAGTCTTTCAGCCACATACTTATTTCTGTAACTTTCTGTACCCTATGTCAATTTGCACCTGGATCAATTAATAGTCTAGAGATTAATACTTTTGAAGTTCGGCTACTTAATTTGGTGCCAAAATCCACTTTCTGGCTGTGCAGAACCTCCTTTGTAGTTCTGCCTATGTCATTGGTGCTTCCATGGACCATGACAACTGGATCTTCCCACTCCCACTTCAAGTTCTTCTCCAGAGAAGATATCCTGAACCTTGACACTAGGCAGAGAACACAGCATTTGGACTCGTGCTCTTAGTTGCAGAGAACACAGTGTCAACCTTCAGTACCACCACCACTATCCCCACCCCGACTACGCTGTCCCCTACTACCACTACATTCCTTTTGGCTCCTCTGACTGAATGGGTTCCTGTACTGTAGTGCCGTGATCATTTAGCTCAAGAATCCCACAACCTCTGCTCTCAACGAAACATGCTGAGAGAACTTAAAACCTTTTAGAAAATTGCAGAGGTGGACACCTGCACTCCTGATATCAGAGTTCCCTTACTTGACTCACTTGCAGTCACACCCTCCTGTCCCTGACCACTGACCATATCGGAACACCGTATCTGAAAGAGGTGTGACTGCCTCCTTGCACAGTGAATCCAGGTAACTTTCCAGTCCCTGACGCATCAAGTGTCTATAATTCAGTCTGTAGCTCATCAACTCTACATTGAAGCTGCTTGAACTTCAAACATTTGCTCCAGATGTGTTTGCCCTGGATCACATTAGTATCCTTGAGCTACCACATTCTGTAACTATGCCTCACAGGTATGCCAACTGCAGCCACTCTTCCCAGTCTGTTTCACACCAATTCTGACTGCAAACCACTCTTTCCAGTCTGCTTCACAGTGATGTTGACTACAGGCTACTCTTGCTGTACTCTTTCATTGTGGTTCTGACTGGAGGCCATTCTTCCCCATTCTGCCACATTTATTGGCCAATTTGTATGCCCCTTTATTGGATCTAATGCTATCCCCAACTTCTGTTCTCTTGTTTGCCATGGTTGAGCCCCATTTCTCATTTTATTTTCATAAAATTCAGGAATGAAAATTGTTGCATTTCCTCCATGCTCCCTTTAAGCTTTTGCCATTGCCTATCCATTATCATCCTTTTAATAAAGTTCCCAGACTAATCATAGCCAGCACCCACTTCATACTATTGAGGTTCCTTTATTTAGATTCAGGACCTGAGTCTCAGAATCAACTACATTCTCCACCTTAATTAAAAAAAAACTATCATATTGTTATCACCCTTTCCCCAAAGGGCTTTGCACAGTTAGATTGCCAATTATTTCTTTCTCAGTTGTGTATGTTTCAATAAGATCACCTCATTCTTCTAAATTCTAACGAGTACAGCTCCAACTTACTCAAAGTACATCAATTAGGACTGAGGTGAGAAGACATTTCTTTGCCTAGAGAGTGGTATATTTGTGGGATTGTCTGCCACAGAATGCAGTTGAGACAAAAACATTGAATGTTTTCAAGAACAATTTAGATATAGTTCTTAGGACTAAGGTAGGTTATGGGGAACAAGCAGGAACAATGTACAGAGTTGGATGATCAGCCACAAACATATTGAATGGCAGTGTGGGCTCAAATGGACAAATTGCCTACTCCTGCTCCTATTTTCTATGTTTCTAACGTCTCCTTATAAGACAGTCCCTCCATGCCAGTATATTTTTTACCTTAGATAAATGCCCAAGTGTTCCAGTTGTGGCCTTGTATAGTTTTAGTAAAACCTCACTACTTTCATATTCTATTCTATTTGAATTTCCATTTGCTTTCCCTATTACCCACTGAACTTGGATTTTTGTGATTCAAGCATGAGGTCGCCCAAATCTCTCTGTTCTGTAGCTTTCTGTAGTCCTTCTCCATTTAAATATTATTCAGCTCCTCTTCTTCCTGCCAAAATGCATAATCTCACATTTTCCCATATTATATTCCAACTGCCAAATTTTGGCACTCACTTAACCTGTCTCTATCTTTCTGCACTTCGCGTCATCTGCAAACATCTGCCAGCGTGCATTCACTTTTCTCATCTAAGTCATTAGTATTCATTGAAAATAATTGTTGCCCCAGAACTGATCCCTGTGGCACTCATCTAAATACAAATGGCTATCCCCCTTATCCCAAATCTCTCTCTTCTATCAGTTAGCAATACTCTATCCAAGCAAATATACTACTCCAATACCATGGGCTCTTATTAAATAGCCAAATATGTGGTACCTTAATAACGAAATGAGATGCTACTAAAAAAGAACATAAGAACAAGGACGAGTAGGCCGTCTGGCCCTTCAAGCATGCTCTGCCACTCAATACAATCATGGCTGATCTTTTTGTGGCCTCAGCTCCACTTACCTATCCTCTCATCATAAACCTTAATTCCCTTTCTGTTCAAAAACTTATCTATCTTAGCTTTAAAAACATTCCATGAGGAAGCCTCAACTATGCCACTGAGCAGGGAATTCCAGAGATTCACCACCCTTTGGGTGAAGAAGTACCTCCTCAATTCAGTCCTAAACAATCTTCGCCTAATTTTGAGGCTATGCCCTCATGTTCTAGTTTCACCTGCCAGTGGAAACCTCCTCCCTGCTTCTATTCTATCTTTTCCCTTCATAATTTTATATGATTCTATAAGATTCCCCCTCATTCTTCTAAATTCCAATGAATATAGCCCCAGTCTACTCGGCCTCCCCTTATAAGCCAACCCTATCAACTCCAGAATCAACCTATTGAATCTCTGCACCCTCTCCAGTGCCAGTACATCCTCAAGTAAGGAGACCAGAACTGTACACAGTACTCCAGGTGTGGCCTCACCAGCACCCTTACAGATGTAACATAACCTCCTTGCTTTTAAACTCAATCTAGCAATGAAGGACAAGATTCCATTTGCCTTCTCAATTACATGTTGCACCTGTAAACCAATCTTCTGAAATTCATGCACAAGGACACCCAGGTCCGTCTGCACATCAGCATGCTGCAATTGTTTACTGTTCAAATAATAGTCCTTTTTACTGTTATTCCTACCAAAATTGGTGACTTCACATTTATCAACACTCCATTAGCAAGACCTTTACCCACTCTCTTAAATTATCTTTATCCCTGTACGAACTTTCAGAATCCTCTGCATGCTTTGCTCCACCACTCACCTTAGTGTCACCGCAAGTTTTGACACACTACATATGGTCCCCAACTCCAAATCATCTATGTAAATTGTAAACATTTGCAGTGCCAACACCAATCCCTGAGGCACACCACTAGTCACTGATCGCCAACCAGAAAAACACTCATTTGTCCCCACTCTTTGCTTCTTGTTAATTAACCAATCCTCCATCCGTGCTAATACATTGCCCGTAACACTGTGCCACTTTATCTTATGCAGCAGCTTTTTAATGCCGCATCTTATCGAATTCCTTTTAGAAACGTAGATACACCACATCTACTGGGGTCCCCATTGCCAATGCACTCAATGTCTTCATAGAATTCTAGTAAATTAGTTAAACATGACCTGTCCCTAATGAACCCATGCTGCATCTCCCCAATGGGACAATCCCTATCTAGATGTCTTGCTATTTCTTCCTTGATGATAGATTCAAGCATTTTCCCCACTACAGAAGTTAAACCAACTGGCCTATTATTCCCCATGTTTTGTCTACCTCTTTTTTTAAACAGTGACATCATATTTGCTATTTTCTAATCTGTTGGAACTTCCCCAAACTCCAGCAAATTTTGGAAAATTACCATAAGCACATTTGCTGTTTCTCCCATCATCTCTTCTAGTACCCTAGGATGCATTCCATCAGGGCCAGAGACTTGTCTACCTTTGCCCAACACTATCTCTTCAGTGATAGTGATTGTGTCTGGGTCCTCACCTACCTTAGTCTTCTTGTCATCAATGACTAGCATGTTATTCATGTCCTCCACTGTGAAGACCGACACAAAATACCTGTTCAATGCCTGGGCTATTTCCTCACTTCCCATTATTAAATCTCCCTTCTCATCCTCTAAAGGTCTAATGTTTACCTTAGCCACGCTTGCATTTTATATATTTGTAGCAAAATTTGCTATCTGTCTTTATATTCTGAGCTAGTTTACTGTCATAGTCTATCTTACTTTTCTTTACAGCTTTTTTTCTGACTTTCTGTTGACCTTTAAAGTTTTCCCAGTCTTCTAAGTTTCCCACTAGTCTTTACCACTTTGTATGCTTTATCCTTCAATTTGATAGCCTCCCTTATTTCCTCAGACATCCATGGCTGATTACCCTTTTTTCTACAGTCCTTCCTTTTCACTGGTTTTGCTGAGCACTTCAAAAAATTACTTTGAAAGTCCTCCACTGTTCCTGAACTGTCCCACCATAAAGACTTTGCTTCCAGTCTACTTCAGCCAACTCCTCCCTCATCCTTTTGTGGTCTCATTTGTTTAAGCACAGGACCCTGGTATTGGATTTTATCTTCTTTCTTTTCATCTGTATTCTAAAGTCAACCACACTGTGTTTGTTCCTTCCAAGAGGATCCCTAACTATGAGACTATTAATTATTCCTGTCTCATTACGCAGGACCAGATCTAGGATAGCTTGCTCTCTCATCAGTTCTATGACATATTGTTCAAGAAAACTATCGCAGACACATTCAATGAACTCCTCCTCAAGGCTGCCTTGAGTGATCTGGTTCAACCAATCAACATGTAGATTAAAATCACCCCTGATAATTGCCATACCATTTGTACAGGCATTAGTTATTTCTTCATTTCTTGCCCGCACCAAAGTGATGTTATGATTTGGTGGCCTATAGACTACATCTATCAGTGACATTTTCTTCTTAAAATTTCTAATTTCCACCCAAATGGATTCAAACTTATTCTGACTAGAACCTATATCATCTCTGACTGTTGCCCTGATGTCTTCCTTAAATATCAGAGCTACACCACCTATCTTACCTTCCTGTCTGTCCTTCCAAATAGTCTGATATCCCTGGATATTTAGAACAAAGAACAAAGAAAATTCCAGCACAGGAACAGGCCCTTCGGCCCTCCAAGCCTGCGCCGATCGAGATCCTCGGTCTAAACCTGTCATCCATTTTCTATCCCTTTGCTCCCTGTCCATCCATGTACCTATCCAGATACATCTTAAAAGGCACTAACATGTCTGCGTCTACCAGCTCCGCTGGCAACGTGTTCCAGGCACCCACCACCCTCTGCGTAAAGAACTTTCCACGCATATCTCCCGTAAACTTTCCTCCTCTCACTTTGAACTCATGAACCCTAGTAATTGAGTCCCCCACTCTGGGGTAAAATCTTCTTGCTATTTACTTGCCAGTCATGACCATCCTGCAACCATGTTTCCGTAGTGGCTGCTAAATCAAACTCATTCATGATGATTTGTGCTGCTAACTCATCTACCTTATTTCGAATGCTACGAGCATTCAGATAAAGTGCCTTTATGCTAGTTTTTAATGCCTTCTTTTTGAATTCCAGCATTTCCATTAATAATATCTCCTGAGGTCTCCTTTCTTTCATAGTCTGCAATGTAGTTAAATCCTCCAGCACCCATTAACCTGCTGGTTCCTTTTCTATTTATGATTGTGCTTCCTATCATTTTCCCCTTCCCTTCCCTGCCCAGCCCAAGTTCACTAGTTTAAAGTGACCACCCTATTTATCCTTTTCTCTGGAACACTGGTTCCAGATCGGTTCAGGTGGAGACCTTCCCAATGGTACAGATCCCTCCTGTTCCAAAACTGATGCAAACGCCCCATGAAATGGAACACCTCTTTCCCACCTCCCTTGGCCATGTGTTTACTTCCCTAATTTCCTGTCCCAAGAAACAAAACATCCAGGTACTTCTCCCCCTCCTAGATGTGTCACAGTGTTTGAAGCTCAGATTCAAATTCATCAATTTAGGGCGGCACGGTGACTTAGTGGTTAGTACTGCTGCCTCACGGCACCAGGGACCCGGGTTTGATTCTATGCTCAGGCGACTGTGTGTGGCGTTTGCATGTTCTCCCCACATTTGTGGGGGTTTCCTCCCACAGTCCAAAGATGTGCAGGCTAGGTGGATTGGATAGGCTAAATTGCCCCTAGTGTTCAGGGATGTCTAGATTAAGTGGGTTATTGGGGTCGGGGTCAGGGTGGGATGCTCTGAGGTTCGGTGTGGACTCATTGGGCCGAAGGGCCTGTTCCCACACTGTAGGGGATTCTGTGAACTCTGAACCGAAGCGCCGAGCAAACAATACATGCTGCAAATGTGGTCACGGCAGCTCACAATGGGAACTGCCAGCTTCTACATCATGCAGCTCCAGCACATCACCCACCCAGCCTTCTCCACTTCAAGTAGTTGTCTGTTAATTTACATAATTTTACTAATGAGTTAATTAATTTATTAATACTTCTTTGCTGTGTTCTTTTCAAATTTAGTGCAGATTTCCTACAGCCAATCAGGTCACTGCTTCCCTGTGACATCACTCCAGTTTTTTTTCCACAGCTACACTATTCCCCAAGCTGTTAGTTTTATACTCACCCTGTGTGGCAGCTCCATCCTCCAACTGCTCCCTGAAGACTAGGCCACCTCTAGTCTGTCAAATATATTGTAATAATACCTTTATATTTATATTGTGCTTGTTAATGTCATTTTAAGGATTGTGTAGTTATACACACGCTGACAACTTACTCCTGCTCACTAAATGGAAGATGCTTTAACTATTGTAATATGCGAGGTTGGTTGTGTTTATTTCTCTCCCCCCCCCCCAATCTTTGGGTTCAGAAAACCCGGCAGTGAAACATGATAGGAAGGGATTTTACAGCAGTGACTGCCAGGTCTTGTGCTGTTGGTTTCCTCTCAACAGTGAAAAATAGAAGAGAAAAATGTTCATGTGAATGTTTTGTTGTTGATAGTAGTAGGACCTCCAAAAGCCCCTGCTTTTGGGGTTTTCCACTCAGAGCCATACTCCCCACAAGTATCTGACCTTGTATGTGATGTAATAACAGCAAAATAAAGCAGTCTTTATTTTGAATGAAACACATTATTGCTGGCAAATTGAAACAGACTCTATGAACTATTTGTACACATACAAGCTACAAGTAATGTCTTACACCTAACAGGATATACAATGTGATATTAATAACCTTTAAATTTTGTTACAGCTCAATGCATTATTAAATGACCTGACGAGACAAATAATTGACACGAAGCAGCATATTTATAATGCACCTGTGTCGTCTGTTCAACATTCAATGAAACCAGCATACGAAGGTATTGTGCATTTTAAAACAGCTGACTTCACCAGCATTGAGACAGTATGATGTGTTAGATAGCTGAGGCACGACACGTTGGTATAGGGGGTATAGTGTGTGTTAGTCAGTAACTTCCTATCTCTAACAACACCATCTAGCCTACTCCACATAACATTCAGTTCATTGCCATCACTGAATCCCTCACAATTAAGGTATAACCATTTGTAGAACCTGTGTAGTCTGGTCATGTCAGTATTGTGGGTACAAGAGGTCAGAGGATGGGAATTCGGAGGAGAACACAAAGAACACAACTTCCACTATTTGGCAAAATTCTGACTTCTAGGTCACAGAATTATGCCCTTTTCTTATCCTCCCTCTGGTTGGCCCAGTGGAACTGTTTTTTTAAAAAAAAAAAAAAAAAAAATTCAACTGTTTAAAAAAAAACCCCTACATGTGGGGACAGGCCTTTCGGCCCAACCAGTCCACATCTCCCTCGGAGCATCCCACCCGGACCCATCCCCAAACACTATTGGCAATTTAGCACAGCCAATCTACCTAACCTGCGCATCTTTGGACTGAGGGAGGAAACCCACGCAGACATGGGAGAATGTGCAAACTCCACAGACATTGCCTGAGGGTGGAATCAAACCCAGGTCCCTGGCACTGTGAGGCAGAAGTGCTAGCCACTGTGCCACCCTTCTGTTCAGCTGTCAGTAGCGTTTGGCCTGCAGAGTGCCTTGCTGCACTGGGCTGTCTTTCTGGTGCTGTTCAGGATCAATGTCAATTCTGTTCAAGCTGTGACATTTAAGATAATTCCTGAAACAACCATTCGTTGCTTAGTTATGAATGCATTTTCTGATAAAGTGGTGGAGACAGGTTGACTCGTGCGGTTAGGGTCTGGAACATACTGTGTGTGGGTGGAATCGGCAGGTTGACTTGAGTGGTTAAGGTAGAGAATGTACTGTCTGACAGGTGTTGGGGAAGCAGGATCAATTGAAACATTCAAAAAGGAATTAGACGATTATCTGAAAAAGAAGCTTTATGCAGGATTCCAGAAAGAAAGTGGGGAAATGGCACTCAGTGATTCACACATTCAGAGAGCTAGTACAGACATAAGTGGCCACCAACTATACTGTAACAATGCTGTACTTTTGTAATCTTAAATAATTATTTTCTTCTCAGGTGTCTTTCACTTTTGCAATATAGGGAACAAGAGCTGCTACATTCATTGGGACAATACGATGGTTATGTAGGCTGTGGGTATATAGGACTGAGAATGGGGGTGGGTTCATGGGTAAAGATTGGGGCCAGGCTGGGAATGCGGAGAGCAGGACCAAGAGTTTGCAGGGCTGGGGGTGGCGGAGAGGGTGGAGAGAAAGACGTTGGTGAGACAGATTCGGGACTGTGTTTTGGGGCCTGACTGTCTCCGCTTCAGCTTTCCAACATTGGGCAAGATGAAGAAGTCGCAGCTGGATGGAGGTTATGGTGGAGAAGGCAGGGGATATGACTGAATGAGTGACCAGTCAAGTGAGGAGAAGGAGATGCAAGTGAGAGCATGGAGGGAGGTGGATTGGGAGGGGGAGGCTGAGTGGGTAGCAGGTTGCTAGTTAAGTTTTCTTACTGGAATGGGAGGAGTTTGGCTGAAACATGAGTGGAAAGTTACTGTTTTATGAAATATTTTAAAAGCAGATTTTCTTATTTGTGAGGTATAGTCATATGAAATATTACTTTCCTAATTGCTTTTCTATTCTGCTGATATCAAAAGCATGTTAATTTTCTGTTCTTTTATACGTGATCATACATGGAATGTGGACCTCACTAGTAGGGCCAGTTTGTATTGTCCATCCCTAACAGTGCTTCAGAAAGCAGTGGTAAGTTAAAATGGAATCTCATTTGTAAACAGATCGCATAGCACTAATGTCATCCTTACTTTGCATTGCATGTATCCAAATAGGTCAGGTCACGTTTTTAAATAAAACAAAGTGCTGGAGAAACTCTGACTCTTCATCTCTCCAGACATACTGCCAAACTCTGAGTTTCCCCAGCACTGTTTTTATTTTGTTTTCATTTGTTTTGTTGTTGGCATGTGCTTAATCACAGGCATCTACCCAACAATGTGGAAAATTTCCCAGGTATGTTCTGTGAATAAAAGCAGGTCAAACCCAACCCTATCAATACCACCCCATCAGTCTATTCTCAATCATCAGTAAAGTGACTGAAGGTGTCATCAGCACTAATATCAAGCAGCACCTGCTCAGTGACACCCAGTTTGGGTTCTGCCAGGGCCACTCAGCTCCTGACCTCATTACAGTCCTGGTTCAAACAATGACAAAAGGGCTGAATTCCAGGGGTGAGGTGAGAGTGACAGCCGTTGATGTTAAAGGCAGTGCTTGACTGGGTATGGCATCAAGGAACACTAGCAAAACTGGAATTAATGTGAATCAGGGGGCAAACTGTCCATTGTTTGGAGTCAAACCTGACACACAAGTAGATGGTTATGGTTGTTTGATGTCAGTCGGCTCAGCTCCAGTACATCTCTACAGGAGTTCCACCCATCTTCAGCTGCTTCATCAATGGACCTACCCTCCATCATAAGGTCAGAAGTGGGGACGTTTGCCAAAGATTGCACAATGTTCAGCACCATTTGGTGACTCCTCAAATTCTGAAGCTGTCCATGTTCAATTGCAAGAAGATTTAGATATCCTTTAGGTTTGAACTGAAAAATGGCAAGCTATGTTTGTTTCACAGAGTCAGGCAATGACCATCTCCAACAAGAGGGAATCTTGTTCTTTGCCCTTTACCATTCAATGGCATTACCATCACTGAAACCCCTATCACACCACACTGTTGTACCAAACATGACGCCAAATTAAACTAATCCTATCTACCTACCATTGGTCCATATTACTCCATTCCTTGTATATTAGTGTGCTGATCTAGAAGTCCCTTAAATGCCCCTATCATATCTACCTTCATCACCATCCCTGGCAGCACATTCCAGACTACTACTACCACTGTTTTAAAAAAGCTTGCCTCTCGCCTTAAATGCATGTCTGCTAGTATTAGATATTTGAACTCTAGAAAAAAAAAAAGATTCTGTCAACCCTATGTATGTATCTCATAATTTTATACATTTGTATCAAGGTTCCGCTCAGCCTGTGCCGCTCCAGAGAAAACAGCCTGAGTTGTTCATTCTCTCCTTACAGCTCACACCCTCTAATCCAGGGCTCATGCTATACCTTCTCCAAAGGCTCCACGTCCTTCCTGTAATGTGATGACCAGAATTGAACACAATACTCTAATTCTGGCCTAACCAAAACCTCAAAGCTGCAACCTGACATCCTGACTCCTGTACCTAATTCTCCGTCTAATAAAGGCAAGCATGCCATATGCCTTTACCATCCTTTCTTCTTGCATGGCCACTTTCAAGGAGCTATGGACTTGAAAGTCCAAGATCCCTCTGTACAATGCTGTTCAAGGCCCTGCCATTAATTGTATACCTTTCCTTACCATTTGATCTCCCAATGTGCAGCATTTGACACCCAGATTAAACACCATCTGCCATGTCTCCGCCCACATCTGTAACTGATCTTTATCCCACTGCATCCTTTTGACAACCTTCTACATTATCGACATCTCCTCCAATCTGTATCATCTGCAAAGGTACTAACTCAAACATGTACATTTTCTCAAATAATTTATATGTATTACAAACAGCAGAGGTCACAGTACAGATCCCTGCACAACACTAGTCGCAGATCTTCAGCCAGAAAAACATGTTACCCTCTGCCTCCTATGGGCGAACCAGTTCTGAATCCAAGCAGCCAAGTCACCGTGGATCATCTGAGCCCGTTATATATCAAATCCAGTCCATGGTTATGGTGGTGCCTGGGTGTCCTTGGAGACGGAGCATGTGGTATCCACATTCCAACTCTATTTTCGTTGAGTCCCTTCCCACTCAGTACCCCACTCTACTTTGATAGTTTGCATTGCCCATAATGAGCTTTGCTTGTAAATATTGATGGGCTACATGGGTGATTATTGGCAGTGGTTGGTGTTCAGAAAAGAAAACAAAATGGGCTTTACTTATAAATTTTTAAATTGACTACGTGGGTGATTACTGGTAGAGATTAATAGTTTTTAAAATGAAGTCAGTGATTTGATAGTGTGCAAGCTGTTCAGTTGTGTATAGTACACTTATGGATATAAAAATAGAAAAATTAAAGCAGAGCCAGGAGAGTTCTTGTAATTCAGTGATAGTGTCCTTGCCTCTGAACCAGGAGACCAAGCTTGAAGTCCCACCTGCTTCAGAGGTGTCTTATGACACATCAGAACAGGTCTACTAAGAAAAGTAGCCCCCGTGCACACCCTTTTGAGTTATTTGAAAATTATTTTGTTGTGCCTTGGTTATCCTTCAGCCAGTGTTGCACAGTAGCAGCAGTGTGTACAATCTACAAGATGCACCAGAAACTCACCAAGGATTTTCTGATAGCATCATCCAAACCATGACCTCTATCGCCTCGAAGGACAATGGCAGCAGATGCTTGAGAAATCTGCAAGATGACATTCAAGCCACACGCCATCCTGATTTAGAAATATGTCACAGTCCATCAGTCTCAAAAACCTGGAACTCTGTAGCTAGCAGCAATGGAGGTGTCCCTAGACCTCAAGAAAGGATGCTTAAAAGAGTAGCTGACCATCACCTTCAAGGGAAATTTGGGATGGGCAATAAATTCTGATCATTTCAGTTATGGGCAATTCTTGAGAATGAAAATAATTTTTATATTTCAGACGCTGCACAAAAGAAAGGTGTTGGAGTTGTGCCTTTCATGCAGAGAATATTAAATGAGCATGTTGAACAACTGAAAAATGAGCTTTTCAAAGATTCAAGAGCCAATGTGATGGAACAATTCAACAACATGAAGGTTTCTTTCAGATTCATACTGTTTTCTGGCTAGAGGTTTGCAAATATGCATGCCTCAATATAGAGCACAGTACATACCCACTGAAATACAGCGTTCCATACTGAGTAATGTACACGTACTAAAACGTATGCTGTGTTCCATATTGCATAACTTACACACACTGAAATAGAACAAGAACAAAGAATTACAGCACAGGAACAGGCCCTTTGACCCTCCAAGCCTGCACCGACATGCTGCCTGTCACAACTAAAACCCCCTACCCTTCCAGGGACTGTATTCCTCTATTTCCGACCTATTCATGTATTCGTCAAGATACATTAAAAGTTACTATTGTATTTGCTTCCACCATCTTCCCTGGCAGTGAGTTCCAGGGACCTACCATCCTCTGTCAAAAACTAGTCTTGTACGTCACCTTTGAACATTGCCCCTCGCACCTTAAACCTATGGCCCCTTGTAACTGACCCTGCCACCCTGGGAAAAAGCTTCTGACTGTCCACGCCCTTCATGATCTTGTAGACCTCTATCAGGTCACCCCTCAACGTCAGTCATTCCAGTGAGAACAAGCCAAGTTTCTCCAACCTCTCCTCATAGCTCATGCCGTCCATACCAGGCAACATAGTGGTAAATTGTTTCTGTACCCGCTCAAAGCCACCACATCTTTCTGGTAGTATGGCGACCAGAACTGAATACAATATTCCAAATGCAACATAAGGTTCTATAATGCTGTAACATTACTTGCCAATTTTTAAACTCAGTGCCCCAGCCAATGAAGCCAAAGATTCCATTTACCTTGTTGACTACCTCCTCCACCTGCATTGCCACTTTCAATGACCTGTGTACCTGTACACCCAGATCCCTCTGCCTATCAGTACTCTTAAGGGTTCTGCCATTTACTGTATATTTTTCATCTGGATTAGACTTTCTGAAGTGCATTACTTCACATTTTTCTGGATTAAACTCCATCTGCCATCTCTCTGCCCAGTCACCAACCGATCTATATCCAGCTGTATCCTCTGATTGTCTTCATCGCTATCTGCAATTCCACCAACCTTTGTCATCCACAAACTTAATAAACCAGTTACATTTTCCTTCAAATCATTTATATATAATTACAAGTAACAAAAGGTCCCAACACTGACCCCTGAGGAACACCTCTAGTCACAGGCCTCCATTCAAAATCGCATCCTTCCACTGCTACCTTCTGTCTTCTATGACTGAGCTAGTTTGTTATCCATCTTGCAAGCTCACCTCTGACCCTGTGAGACTTTATCTTCTGTTTTGGTTTGCCATTAGGGACCTTGTCAAAGGCCTTACTGAAGTCCACGTGGACAACATCCACTGCCCTACCCTCTGAGTTTTTTTTGAGGAAGTGACAAAGATGATCAATTAAGTTAGTGAGACATGACCTCCCCTTCACAAAACCACATTGCCTCTTGCTAATACACTCACTGGTTTCCAAGTGGGAGTAAATCCTGTCTCAAAGAATCCTCTCCAATAATTTCTTTACCACTGATGCAAGGCTCACCAGCCTGTAATTAGCTGGAATATCCCAGCCACCCTTCTTAAACAAAGGAACAATGTTGGCTATTCTCCAGTCCTCAGGGACCTCCCCTGTAGCCAGTGAGGATATAAAGATTTCTCTCAAGGCCCCAATTTCCTCCCTTGCTTCTCTCAGTATTCGGAGGTATATCCCATCAGGCCCTGGGGACTTGTCTACCTTAATGTCTTTCAAGACCCCTAATACCTGCTCCCTTTTTATCTCAATGTGACCCAAACTATCTACACACCCTTCCCCTGACTCATCACCCACCAAGTCCCCTGTTGTGAGTACTGACAAATTACTCGTTTAATACCTCACCCATTTCCTCTGGCTTCGCACAAATTTCCTTCCTTGTCCTTGAGTAGGCCAACCCTCTTGCTCTTTATGTATAAAAAGCCTTGGGATTTTCCTTAATCCTGTTGGCCAATGACTTTTCATGACCCCTTAAGTTTCTTTCGACTATCCTTGTGTTCCACCCTTGTTTCATGTGTTCCCAGCCTCCTATTCTTTTTGACCATACTCACAATATCTCTCATTACCCAAGGTTCCCTAAACTTTCTATGTTTATCCTTCATCCTTAACAGGAACATGCCGGTGCTAAGTCCTATCAATTTACACTTGAAAGCCTCCTACATACCAGATGTTGATTCACCCTCAAACATCTGCTTCCAATCTACATTCTTCAGTTCCTGCCTAATATTGTAGTAATTAGTCTTGCCCCAATTTAGCACCTTCACTTGACAACTACACTTGTCTTTATTCATCAGTACCCTAAAGCTTACTGAATTGTGATCACTGTTCCAGAGTTGCTCCCCTACTGAGATGTTAATCACCTGGCCAGGCTCATTCCCCAATACTAGGTCTAGTATAACCCCCTCTCCTCATTGGACTATCCACAGTGTTTCAAGAAGCCCTCCTGGATGCTCCTTACAAACTCTACTCCATCCGCACCCTACGCAATAAGGGTGTCCTAGTCAATATATGGAAAGTTAAAAATCACCCACAACGTGTTTTTTTTTTTAAACGAATTGCCAAAATCTGCCTACATATCTGTTCCTCTATCTCCTGCTGGCTGTTGGGAGGCCTAGAATAAACCCCAAACATTATGATTGCACCCTTCCTGTTCCTGAGCTCTACGCATATTACCTCGCTGTATGAGCCATCCAAAGTGGCCTCCCACAGTACAGCTGTGATATTATCCTTAATGAGTAGTGCAGCAACCCCACTCCCCCCACACCCTTTATATCCCCACTGAAACATCTGTATCCTGGAATGTTAAGCTGCCAATCCTGTCCCTCCCTTAACCAAGTCTTTGTAATAGCAACATCATAGTTTCAAGTACTAATCCAAGCTCTAGGTTCATCTGCTTTACCTGTTATATTTCTCACATTGAAGCAGATGCACTTCAGTTCACCAGACCCGCTTTGATCAGCGACCACACCCTGCCTGCTCTTCCTGAGTCTTACTGGCCCTATTCTCTAGTTCCCTTTCAGTCCATTCACCTTTGCCTTGGTTCTCACCCCCCCTGCCAAGCTAGTTTAAATCCTGAGTGACACCAGCAAACCTGCCAGCCAGAATATTTGTGCTCCTCCAATTTAGATGCAATCCATCCTTCTTGTACAGGTCCCACATGCCCTGGAAGAGACCTCAATGGCCCAGATATCCGAAACCCTCCTTTCTACACCATCTGTTTAGCCACATGTTGAACTGTACTATCTTCCCGTTTCCAGCCTCACTAGCACATGGCACAGGGAGTAATCCCACGATTACAACCTTGGAGGTCCTTTTTTTTTGAAAAAAGCTTTCTACCCAACTCCCTGAAATGCTGCTGCAGGACCTTGTCCCTCATCCTACCTATGATGTTAGTACCAATATGTACCACAACTTCTGGCTGTTCACCCTCTCCCTTCAGAAGCTTTCTGCTCCTGCAGAGACATCCTGGACTCTTGCACCGTGGAGGCAACATACCATCATGGATAGAGATAATAGGTTCTGCAGATGCTGGAGAACCCGAGAGTCTCTTTTACATACTCAGAATTGCCTCTCAGTACCCCTAACTGTAGAGCCCCCTCTAACAACTGCCCTAGCGCTCTTTGTCCTTCTTTTCTTAAGAAGAGCCAGTTGTGGTGCCACCAGTTTGGCTGCTGCTGTTACCCCCTGATACGTCATCCCCCACAACAGTACCAAAACAGTATACTTGCTGGGGGGGGGGGGGGGGGGGGGGGGGGGGGTTGCCGCCACCACAGGGGATTCCTGCACTGACTGCCTGCCTCTTCTAGCATACACCCATCTATCTACCCGCACCTTAGGTGTTACCACATCTCAAACTATTGTCTATCACACTTTCCACACCCTCATGCTCTTAAGTGCATCCAATTACTGCTCCAACCTATCCATACAGTCTGTGAGGAACTGCACTTGGATGCACTTCCTACAGATGTAGTCATCCAAGACACCGGAAGCATTACAGATCTCCTGCATCTCAAGTGCAGCACTTAACCCCATTGACTGACATTCCTATCACCAAATAAGCTGTTTGAGAAAATTTATTAAACTCTTACCTTTACTTGCCAAAAGCTCCTCCACAAGCCACCCTCTGGAAGCAGTGACTGCATTGATGCAAATTTTCCCGTCAGCAAATCAGCATCACCACCCTGCTGCCCTCTTCTGGGTCTCTCATTAGTAATACTCATTGATTTCTGTATTGGGTAATGTACACATATTGAAATACAAACACCAAAATACACGTTCTGTTCCATATTGGGAATTTAGCAGGTGCTAAGTTGTGATGAACAGATGTTACATTGAACTTTTTTTTTTAAATCATTTTAAGGAGAAATTGGAGGAGAAAATCAGTGAAGGAATGAGCATCATCTTGAACCTAGGTTTCTCCCAATGGTTTGGGCATAATCCGTTACCAGGTACCTGAGCACCGGCTACACTTCACACTACATTCAAATTATCATTGTTTAGAACTAACCCTTCTTAAAACTTTGATTATTGCAGATTTTCAAAATGAGTTCAAATGGATAAATCCAATCTGGGATGAAGTGAAAGACTTATCAGACACTGATTAATCGTTTTGGATCTTTGTTTTTTGAAGTTACTATTGTAATAATACAGCCTCTAAAAAAGTTATTTCTTATTGTTTTTGTAAAGAATTAAAATTAGTGGAAGATAGATTGTACTCTTTTCTCTATAGTAAGTACATCCTCTTTTAGATAGATACTAAACACAATATTCCAGCTGTCATCTCACTATGGCCCATAAATTGTTGCTGTACCTACCTGCCTACTTTTATTGAAAAGTATACAAGGTCATCTAGATCCATTTGTATATTCACACTTACCAAAACATCATTTTATGTATTACTCTTCCTTTCTGCTTTTAACACTGAAGCGTGTAACTTCACATTTAGCCACATTGTATTGCACCTGCCATGTGTTTACCTATGTACTCAATTTATCTAAAATCACCTTGAAACCTCCTTGCATCTTCCTCACAAATTTAGATTTTTGCCCAGTTTTGTGTCATCAGCAAACTTGGAAATGTTGATTTGGTTCTCACACCCAAGTCATTTCTACATGTATAATATACATCATGAAGAGCTGGGGCCCAAGCACTAATCATTGCAGGATCCCACTAGTCACCAGCTGCAACTCAGAGTCATAAGGCATGGAAACAGACCCTTCCGTCCAATAAGTCCATGTCAACCATGTTCCCAAACTAAACTAACACGACCTTCCTGCACTTGACCTATATCCCTCCAAACATTTTCTGTTCATAAACTTATCCAAATGTCTTTTAAACATTGTAACTGTGCCTGCATTCATCACTTTTTCTGGCAGTTCATTCCATACACAAACTACTCTGGAAGAAGAAAAATTGCCCCTTACATTGTTTTAAAACATTCTCCTCTCACCTTAAAAAATATGGCCACTAGTTTTGAACTCACCCACCCTAGGGAAAAGACCTTGTCATTCACCTGATCTGAGCCAATTATGATTGTATAAACCTCAACAAAATTTAAAAAAAACTCAACCTCCTGCATTCCAATGAAAAAAATCTCAGCCTTCCCAGTCTATTTTTATATCTCAAAACCCCCCATTCCCAGCAACATCCTGGTAAATCTTTTCTGAACCCACCCCAGTTTAATAATATCCTTCCTATAACAGGGCAACCCACACAGTACTCCAGAAGAGGCCTGAACAAACTGTTCAATGTCAGCATAACACCCCAACTCCTACACTCAAAGGCCTGAGCAATGAGAACTGTGTGCTTAACACCTTCTTAACCAACCTATGACACACATTTAAAGAATTATGTACCTGAATTTCTAGGTTTGTCTTCTGCAGTACTACCGAGGGCCCTACCATTAATTGTATAAGTCCTGCCCTCATTTGTATGACCAAAGTATAATATTTCACATTTATCCAAATTAAATGCATCTGCTACCCCTCAAGCCATTGACCCAATTGATCAAGACCTCTTTGCAATCTTAGATAATGTACTTCACTGTCTGTTAAATCACCAATTTTAGTGTCCTCTGCAAACTTCCTAACCATGCCTCCAATATTCTCATAAATCATTTATACAAATGATAAGCAGAAGTGAACCCAGCAACAATCCCTGCAGAACACTACCCTCTAGCTCCTACCAGAAAGCCAATTTTGTATCCAATTAGCAAGCTCACCTGAATCCCATGTGATCTAACTTTACTAATCAGTCTACCATGTGGCACCTTGTCAAAGGTTTTACTGAAAGTCCAAGTAAACAACATCTACCACTCTGCCTTCATTGATCTTATTGGTTACTTCATTAAACAAGCTCAATCAAATTTGTGAGACATGATTTTTCTCGCACACAACTAGCTGATTATCCCTAATCTTGCCTCCCCACATGCATGTAAATCCTATCTTTCAGAATGAACTTAGCCACCACTGATGTCAGACTCACAGGTGTATAGTTTTCAGGCTTCTCCTTTCAGCATTTCTTAAACAATAGCATAACATTAGCCACTGCCCAGTCCTCCAGTGCTTCACCCACGATACAGACGTTTCTGCTAGGGGCCCCTCAGTTTCCTCCCTGACTTCCCACAACATCCTGGGATATACTTGATCAGGTCCTGGAGATTTATCAATCCATATGTTTTCTAAGATCTTCAGCGCTTCCTCTTCTGTAAAGTGAACTGTTTTCAAAACATCAATATTTATTTCCCCGAGTTCTCTGGCCTCCATTTCTTTCTCAACAGTAAAAAACTGATGCAAAATATTAATTTAATATCTCTCCTATCTCCTAAGGTTTAACACAAAGATGACTTTGATGATCTTGAAGGGGTCACTCTCTCTCTCTAGTTGCTCTCTTGCTCTCAATGTATTTGTAGAATATTTTTGGATTATCTTTAACCTTATCTGCCAAGGATATCTCATATTGCCTCTTTGCCTTCCTAATTTCCGTTTTTAAGAATGCTCTACACTCTTTATACTCTTCAAGAGATTCAGTTGATTCCAGTTGTCTCTGTCTAATATCTGATTCTTTTTTATTCTTGAGTGGAGCGTCATTATCTTTATTCATCCATTGTCCCCTCATCTTACCAGCCTTATCTTTCAGTCTCATAGGAACATAATGCCTCTGAACTCTCATCACACTTTTGAAGGCCTCCTGCTTGTCAGTCACCCCCTTACCCGCGATCAATCTACTCCAATCAACCTTTGAACATTCTTGATTCATACCCTTAAAATTTGCCTTACTCCAATTAAAAATTTTAACTTTTATGAAGGACCTTATCCTTTTTCATAACTATTTAAAACTAATATGATTATGATCACTAGTCCCAAAGTGTTCCCCTACTAGCCACTTTGGTCACTTTTCCTGCCTTATTTCCCAAGAGAAGGTCAAGGTTTGCTCCTTCTCTAACAGGAACATTTTCACATTGATAAGGAAAATTTTCCTGACCACATTTAACAAATTTTAACACCATGGCAGTCCTAGTCAATGTTTGGAAAATTGAATTCTTGGAAAAAGACCCACTCTCTGTCTGTCAACCAATCTCAATCCAAACCGATATATTATCCCTTATCCCATGTGCTTTAACTTTATCCATTTGTCTCTCTTGAGGGACCTTATCAAAAGCCTTCTGAAAATCTGAACACACCACATCCACATTCCTTATCTATTCTACCACTTAAATTCTCAAAAAACTTCAATAGATTTGTTACGCATGATGTGCATTTCATAAACACATATTGGCTGTGTCCTAGTCTAGTAATGTTTTCCAAATGTTATGTTATCAAACCTTTTATCACAGGCTCTAGCATTTTTTACACACTGCTGATGTTAGGCTAACTAGTTGGTATTTTCTGTTTTACTCTACCTCTCTTTTCAAATAGTGTGATAACCTTTGCCATCCTCCAATCTGTAGGAATTGCTCCAGAATCTATGGAATTTTTGGAAAATGACCAATGCATCCAACATTTTCAGGCCAATTTCCTTTTGTACTCTGGGATGTAATTGTTAAGTCCTGATGATCTGTCAAACTTTAACTCAATTAATTTTCCCAGTATTATTACTTACTTATACTGATTTCTTTCAGTTCTACCCTCTCACTAGACCCTTTGTTCCCTGACTTTTCTGGGAGGCTATTTGTGATCTTTTTAGTGAAGACAAAATCAAAGAATGTGTTCAATTCTTCAGCCTTTTCTTTGTTCCCTACCTTATAATTTCCCCAGCTCCTGACTGTAAAGAACCTACATTTGTCTTTGTCAATCCTTTTCTCTTTGTGTACTTGTAGATACTTTTAGAGTCAGTTTCTATATTCCCTGCAACTTTATTCTCATGCTCTATTTTTCCTCTTGTGGTCAAACTTTTTGTCCTCTTTTGCTTAATTCCAAGGAAAACTCCTGATCCTCAGACTTGCTGCTTTTTGTCACCATTATATATATTTCCTTTTTGGGCCTAATACTGTCTATAAATTCTTTTGTAAGGCATAGTGAGTCACATTTCCTCTTTAGACAGGAATAAAATTTGTAGAAATTCGTGCACACATTCATTAAATATGAACCATTGCCTATCCACCATCAACCTCTTTATCCATCATTGCCAATTCATACCTCAGATCCCCATAGTTGCCATTATTTAGATTCATGCCCGTACTTTCAGATTTGACTATTTTCATCTTTGTTACAAATTCTATCATATTAAGGTTGCTCCAAGACACCTCGCACAACAAATCATTTGAGGCTACTACACTGATTTTAATTGATAATGTGCTGATGTGGGTTTTAAAAACAAAATATTAAGATTGCTGTAAATCTGAAATAAAACAGATTGTGTAGGAGAAATTCAACAGCACTGCAGCCTCAGTTTCTCTCTGCACAATGTTATTGTTTCAAGTTTAATGTGTTTCTACTTCAGATGTGTTTTTTTAAATTGCTTTTTTATTTTTTTTATTATTCCTTAGACTTGAAATGAAACACAATGAGATGTAAAAGCATGAAGCTTGGTAATGTTTGAATGATTAAAAGGCCACTGGTTTTAAAGTGTTCCCGTATTTTGCTGAGAGAATGTGTGTGTTTAAATTAAAAGCATTATAGTTATAATACTGGATTTACTATGTTACTGATCAAGGGGCTGAGATGAATGAAGCAGAAACATGCATGCAAATCCCACCTCAGGAATTTTAATTCAGTTAGTTGAATTAATCTGAACGACAAAAGCTAGTCTCAGCAATGATAACCATGAAACCACCAGATTGCCTAACTGCTCATCTGATACACCAACTTCCATTAGTAAAGGAAAGTTTGCTGTCCTAACATGTGCACTTCCAGAGCAATGTGGGTGATGCTTAAGTGCTCTCTGAAATGGCCAAGCAAGCCACTCAGTTGTCAAGAAGATTTGCCATCACCTCTGAGAGGCAATTACAGGTGGGTAATACATATGGCCACACCAGTGCAGATATTAACCAACATCTTGCTGGGTTAGCTGAAATGAATCGAGGAGGAAAAACAGTGATACCTAATGGTGACTGAATAATTCTGTGTCACTCACAGAGTCATAGAGGTCTACAGCACAGAAAAAGACCCTTCAGCCCATCAAGTCTCTTCCAGTCAAAATATCCACCTAACTGTGCTAACTCCATTTTCCAGAACTTGCCTTTGCATACCTTGGCATCGCAAGTATACATCTAAATACTTCTTAAATGTTTCACAGGTTTCTGCCTCTACCACCCTTACAGGTAGCGAGTTCCAGATTCCCACCACTCACTGGGTGAAAAAAATTTCCTCTCATCTCCTCTAAAACCCTACCCCTTACTTCAATCTAAGCCCGCTGATCATTGATCCCTCCAACAAGGGGTAAAGTTCCTCTCTGTCAACCCAACTATGCCCCTCATAATGTTTTATATCTCAGGCATGTCCCCCTTCAGTCTCCTCTGCACTAAGGAAAACAAACCTAGTCTGTCCAATTTCTCTTCATAACTGAGACTGTCTAGCCCAGGCAACGTCCTGATAAATCTCCTTGCACTCGCTCTAGTCCTGTCACGTCTCTCCTATAATTTGGATTCCAGAGCTGCACACAATACTCTAGCTGTGACCTAACCAACATTTTATATATTTCCACCATGGCCTCCCTGCTTTTAAACTGTATGCCTCGACTAATAAAAGCTATATGCCTTCTTAACCACTTTTTCCACCTGTCCTGATACCTTAAGGGACTAGTGTGTGTGCTCAACAAGGTGCCTCAGATCCTTGGTCCTTCTCAGGGTTCTACCATTCATCATGTATCCCTTTGCCTTATTTGTCCTGCCCAAGTGCATCACCCTACATTTATCCAAATTGAATTCCATTCACCACTTCCCAGACCATCTGACCAGCCTGTCTATATCCTCTTAAAGGATATCCTCTTTATCCTCCTCTTAAATCCTCCTTGCTTTTGCCACCTCACCAATTTGTATCATCTGGACAAATGGTGATGCATTTTGGAAGATCTAATGCAGGACGGAAGTGTACTCTAAGTGACAGAACCCATAGTACCATCAACATACAGTGGGATCTAGGCATACAGGTCCACAGTTCCCTGAAATTGGCAACACAAGTGGATAAGGTGGTCAAGAAGGCATATAGCATGTTTACCTTCATTGGTCAAGGCATAGAGTATAAAAACTGGCGAATCATGTTGGAGCTGTACAGAACATTAGTTAGGCCACATTTGGAATATCGTGCATAGTTCTGGTCTCCACATTACCAGAAGGATGTGGAGGCTGTGGAGAGGGTACAGAAATGATTTACCAGGCTGTTGCTTGATTTGGTGGGTATTAGCTATTCGAGCATATTGGACACACTTGGTATGTTTTCACTTGGAACGTCGAAGAATGAGGGGCAATCTGGTACAAGTTTCAGGCATTTCCATTCAGGAAGAGCCAGCAGCCACATATTCCCAGGAAGCATCCTGCTGACGTCACGGGGGGAAAGGGAGCAGTTTCTGATTGGTCAGTGCTGGTTAGGTGCTAGTTTGTGTTAACCTGTTCATTCCCTTGGTGCTACAGGTGAAGAAATTTCACTGCACACTGTAAGCATGTCTTAGTCTTTCTAAAGGGTTAGTACAGTTAGTTCACAACGTGGCGTTGCCGGTGTTGGATTCAGGTGGACAAAGTTAGAAGTCATGCAACACCAGGTTATATTTAAAGTCACAAGCTTTCGGAGCCTTGTTGCATTGTCACCTGATGGAGTAGTGCTCTGAAATCTTGTGATTTTACATAAACCAGTTTGTTCATCTTCTCATTAGTACATGGAGCTCAGATAGTGAGTAAGTTGGGGGGTGCTATTTTTTAGAAAGTAATAACTAATTAAAATTTAACTTGTAATCTAACAGCCAAAAGAAGGTTAGTCATGTCTGTTGGTGGGGTTTTGCATTCCGTCTGCAAGATGTGTTGTCAATCATGGACCCTGAGAGCATCCCTGATAATTACGTCTACAGTAGTATTCCCAGCTTCAGCTGATCACCGAATGAATGGATCAGCTTGAGTGGCAGTTGGAGACACGAAGGAGCACACAGATGGCTGAGACCGTCATAGATGGAAGTAATAGAAACATGGTCGCACCCAAGATACAGGATGAGTGGCTGTTGGATGGGGCAGTCAGTCAGTGCCAGGAGTGCCCTGCAGGTGTCTCCCTGTCAAACAAGTGTTCTGTTTGGGACAAAAACAAAGTTGCTGGAAAAGCTCAGCAGGTCTGGCAGCATCTGTGAAGGGAAAAAACAGAGTTAACGTTTCGGGTCCGGTGACCCTTCCTTAGAACTGGTGGTGGCTGGGAAAACGTCAGAAAATAGGAAGGTGCATGGGGTAGGGAGTAACTGATAGGATAGAGCCCAAAGAGAGAGAAAGACAGTTAGACAGACAAAGGAGTTGCTAACGATCAGGCTGGGAGGCTGAATAGTTGTTAATGGGGACTGTTAGTGACTAACAACAGGGGGTGTGTAATGGCAGGCTATGTTCTAACAAGATCTGGTGTGGGGGTAAGGCGCTGGGACGTGAGAGAGTTTAGGCCCTAAAATTATTGAACGCAACATTGAGTCCAGAGGGTGTAGGGTCCCCAAGTGGAAAATGAGTGTTGTTCCTCCAGATTGAGTTGGGCTTTGCTGGAACACTGCAGCAAGCCAGAGACAGAGATGTTGGCCAGGGAGCAGGGTGGTGTGTTGTAGTGGCAGGCAACAGGTAGTTCAGGATAACAAGCATGGGGCTGGATGAACACAGCAGGTCAAGCAGCATCATAGGAGCAGGAAAACTTGACGTTTCGGGCCTAAACCCTTCATCAGAAACAGGTAGTTCAGGGTCTTTTTGCAAGCAGAACGCAGATATTCTACGAAGCAGTCGCCAAGTCTATGCTTTGTTTCCCCAGTGTAGAGGAGACCACATTGTGAGCAGCGAATTCCGTAGACTAGATTCTGGGAAGTGCAGGTGAAGCGTTGCTTCACCTGGAAGATATGTTTGGGCCCTTGGATAGTGGAGAGGGAGGAGGTAAATGGGTAGGTATTACACCTTCGCCGGTTACAGGGGGCAGTGCCGTAGGGCTGTGGGGAGGTGTTGGGGGTGAAGGAAGTGTGGACCAGAGTGATCTGGAGGGAATGGTCCCTGCGGAAGGCAGACAAAGGAGGGGAGGGGAATATATGTCTGGTGGCGGCATCTTGCTGGAGGTGGCAGAAATGGCCTCTGATGACCACTTTGCAGAACATCTACGTTCTGCTTGCGACAAAGACCCTGAACTGCCTGTTGCCTGCCACTTCAACACACCACCCTGCTCCCTGGCCAACATCTCTGTCTCTGGCTCACTGCAGTGTTCCAGTGAAGCCCAGCGCAAGCTGGAGGAACAACACCTCATTTTTCGCTTGGGGACCCTACAGCCCTCCGGACTCAATATTGAGTTCAATAATTTTAGGGCCTAAACTCTTCCATGTCCAGCACCACACTCCCCACCACCACCCCCCCCCCACCCCCCGCCTCACCCCACACCAGACCTTGTTGCCACATAGCCTGCCATTACACACCCCCTGCTGTTAGTCACTGACAGTCCCCATTAACAACTACTCACCCTCCCAGCCTGATCGTTAGCAACTCCTTTGTCTGTCCAGCTGTCTTTCTCTCTCTTTGGGCTCTATCCTATCGTTTACTCCCTACCCCACCCACCTCCCTATTTTCTACATATAAACTGACGTTTTCCCAGCCACCACCAGTTCTGAGGAAGGGTCACAGGACCCGAAACGTTAACTCTGTTTTTTCCCTTCACAGATGCTGCCAGACCTGCTGAGCTTATCTAGCAACTTTGTTTTTGTTCCTGATTTACAGCATCCACGGTTCTTTTGTTTTTTATTCTGTTTGGGATACTGATGAGGGGGGTGGCCCATGAGATGACAGCAGCAGCAGCCAGAACAGTGGCACCACGGCTGGCCTTGCTGTATACAGGGAGGGACAAAGCATAGTACAACAATAGTAATTGGAGATTTGATAATTGGGGGCACAGGTACAGGGTACAGGGTACAGGGTATCCTGAAACGGGAGAGTAAACAGGCAGATGCCATTGTCTTTATTGGCACAAATGACATATGCAGGAAGTGTGGCAAAGTTCTGCAGTGACACTTCAGGGAGTTAGGTGGTAAATTAGCGGCAATGGTTTAGTGGTATGACCGCTGGACCGTTAATCGAGAGGCCGAAGTAATGATCTGGGTGCCCGGGTTCGAATCCCACCAAGGCAGATGGTGGAATTTGAATTCAATAAATATCTGGAATTAAGAGTCTAAGTTCATTGTCAGAAAAACTCATCAGGTTCACTGATGTCCTTTAAGGAAGGAAATTGTACTCTGGGCAATTAGGGATGGGCAAAAACTGCTGGCCGAGACAGTAATGCCCTCATCCCATAAATGAATTAGAAAAAAACATGCAGAACCTTTAAGCTAGTAATGGCAGGATTACTCCATGTGCCATGTGCTGAAGAGGCTAGGAACAACAGGTACAATTGAACATATGGCTAAAGAACTGTGGAGGAGGAGGGCTTCAGATATGTGGATCATCGGGATGTCTTCCAGGTAAGGTGGGACCGATACAAGAAGAACAAGTTGCATTTAAAATGGAGGGGCACCAATATCCTGGTGCTACTGGGAACTACTGTGTCAGGGGTCTGGAACCAGAGCAGCAGGTCACTAAGTATAGAGATAAAAGGTACTGCAGATGCTGGAGAATCCGAGATAACAAGCATGGGGGCTGGATGAACACAGCAGGTCAAGCAGCATCATAGGAGCAGGAAAACTTGACGTTTCGGGCCTAAACCCTTCATCAGAAATGGGGGAGGGGAAGAGGGTTCTGAAATAAATAGAGAGAGAGGGGGAGGTGGATAGAGGAGAGGATAGGTGGAGAGGAGGCAGACAAGTCGAAGAGGCGGGGATGGAGCCAGAAAAGGTGAGTGTAGGTAGGAGGGTAGGGAGGAGATAGGTCAGTCCAGGGAGGACGGACAGGTCAGGGGGGCGGGATGATGTTAGTAGATAGGAGATGGGGGTGTGGCTTGAGGTGAGAGGAAAAACAGGTTAGGGAGGTGGAGATGAGCTGGGCTGGTTTTGGGATGCGGTTGGGGGAGGGGAGATTTTGAAGCTTGTGAAATCCACATTGATGCCATTGGGCTGCAGGGTCCCCAGGCTGAATATGATTTGCTGTTCCTGCAGCCTTCGGGTGGCATCACTGTGGCTTTGCAGTTGACCAAGGATGGACATGTCATCTGAGGAATGGGAGGGGGAGTTGAAATGGTTCGCGACTGGGAGGTGCAGTTGTTTGTTGCGAACTGAGCGCAGGTGTTCTGCAAAGCGGTCCCCAAACCTCCGCTTGGTTTCCCCGATGTAGAGGAAGCCACAAAGGGTACAGCGGATGCAGTATACCACATTGGCAGATGTGCAGGTGAACCTCTGCCTGATGTGGAAAGTCTTCTTGGGGGCCTGGGATTGGGGTGAGGGAGGAGGTGTGAGGGCAGGTGTAGCACTTCCTGTGGTTACAAGGAAAAGTGCCGGGTGTGGTGGGGCTGGAGGGGAGTGTGGAGCGGACAAGGGAGTCGCGGAGGGAGTGGTCCCTCCGGAAGGCAGATAAGGGTGGGGAGGGAAAAATGTCTTTGGTGGTGGGGTCTGATTGCAGATGGCGGAAGTGTCGGAGGATGATGCGTTGGATCCGGAGGTTGGTGGGGTGGTATGTGAGGACGAGGGGGATTCTTTTTTGGTTATTGTTGCGGGGATGGGGCGTGAGGGATGTGTTCCGGGAAATGCGGGAGACACGGTTGAGGGCGTTCTCGACCACTGTGGGGGGAAAGTTGCGGTCCTTGAAGAATGAGGACATTTGAGATGTGTGGGATTGGAATGTCTCATCCTGGGAGCAGATGCGGCGGAGGCGAAGGAATTGGGAATAGGGGATGGCATTTTTGCAGGAGGGTGGGTGGGAGGAGGTGTATTCCAGGTAGCTGTGGGAGTCAGTGGGCTTGAAATGGACATCTGTCTCTTGGTGGTTGCCCGAGATGGAGACAGAGAGGTCTAGGAAGGAGAGAGAAGTGTTGGAGATGGTCCAGGTGAACTTCAGGTTGAGGTGGAAGGTGTTGGTGTATTGGATGAACTGTTCGAGCTCCTCGTGGGAGCACGAGGCGGCTCCGATGCAGTCATCAATGTAACGGAGGAAGAGGTGGGGTTTAGGGCCAGTGTAGGTACGGAAGAGGGATTGTTCCACCTAACCTACAAAGAGGCAGGCGTAGCTTGGGCCCATGCGGGTACCCATGGCCACCCCCTTTGTCTGTCGGAAGTGGGAGGAATTGAAAGAGAAGTTGTTGAGGGTGAGGACGAGTTCGGCTAGGCGGATGAGGGTGTCGGTGGAGGGGGATTGGTCCATTCTGCGGGACAGGAAGAAGCGGAGGGCCTTTAGGCCATCAGCATGGGGAATACAGGTGTATAGGGACTGGACGTCCATAGTAAAAATGAGGTGTTGGGGACCTGGGAATTGGAAGTTCTGGAGGAGGTGGAGGGCGTGGGTGGTGTCACGGACGTAGGTAGGGAGTTCCTGGACCAAGGGGGTGAAAATGGAGTCTAGGTAGGTGGAGATGAGTTCGGTGGGGCAGGAGCAGGCGGAGACAATGGGTCGACCAGGGCATTCAGGTTTGTGGATTTTGGGGAGGAGATATAAGCGGGCGGTGCGGGGTTGGGGAACGATGAGGTTGGAGGCGGTGGGTGGGAGGTCACCTGAGGTGATGAGGTTGTGGATGGTTTGGGAGATGACGGTTTGGTGCTCGGGGGTGGGGTCATGATCCAGGGGCCGGTAGGAGGAGGTGTCACAGAGTTGGCACCTGGCCTCAGCAACGTAGAGGTCAGTGTGCCATACTACGACTGCTCCTCCCTTGTCCGCGGGTTTTATGGTGAGGTTGGGATTGGAGCGGAGGGAGTGGAGGGCTGCACGTTCTCCGGGGGAGAGGTTGGAGTGTTTGAGAGGGGTAGAGAGGTTGAGGCGATTGATGTCTCGACGGCAGTTGGAGATGAAGAGGTCGAGGGAGGGTCGGAGGCCGTGGGGTGGTGTCCAGGAGGAGGGCTTGTGTTGGAGGCAGGAGAAGGGGTCAGTAGATGGAGGGTTAGATTCGCGGTTGGAGAAGTAAGCGTGGAGGCGGAGGCAGCGGAAAAACTGCTCAATGTCCAAGCGTGAGCGGTATTCGTTGATATGTGGGTGGAGGGGGACAAAGGTGAGCCCTTTACTGAGGACTGACTGTTCGTCCTCAGTAAGGGGGAGGTCTGGGGCGATGGTGAAGACTCGGCAGGGCTTGGTGTTGCTGTCTCCTCTGGAGCTGCTGGCTGTGGAGGCAGTGGGCGGAGTTACGTCAGCAGTGGGCGGAGTTACGTCAGCGGTGGGTGTTGTGTCGGCTTCGGCGGTCACTAAGTATAGAGACTGGAGAAGAGTATAGGACTAAGGCAAATATAGCTAAGAGGAAGGGCAGTTAGGGAAAGGTTGCTGGGCTCAGTGAAACTGCTGGCTCGGATTGTATTTGCTTCAATTCAAGAAGGATAACAGGAAAGATGGATGAACTTTGAGCCTAGATTAATGCATGCAATTATGATGTTGCTATCACAGGGATGTGTTTGAACGAGGGACAGGATTGGCAGCTTAACGTTCTGGGATATCGATGTTTTAGATAAGACCAAGGAGGAAACAAAAGAGATGGGAGAGTTGCATTACTGGTTAGGGAGCATATCACGGCTGTGTTGAGGGAGGACACCCTCGAGGGATCATGCAGAGAGGCATTATGAGTAGAGCTCAGGAATAGGAAGAGTACAATCACAATGCCAGAATTGTACTACAGACTTCCCAGCTGCCAGTGGGGAGATAGAGGAAGAGTTATGTAGTCAGGTTCTGGAAAGATGTGAAAATAACAGGATTGTTGTGACGATTGATTTTAACTTCCCCCATATTGACTGGGACTCGCTTAGTGCCAGGGGTTTGGATGGAGAGCAATTTTTTTAGGTGTGTCCAGGAAGGTTTTTTTGAAACGGTATGTTAATAGTCCAACAAAGAGTGGGCCATAATGCACCTGGTATTAGGAAATGAGCCTGACCAGGTGATCAACGTTTCAGTGGGGGAGCATTTTGGGAATAGTGACCATAATTCCATTAGTTTTCAATATTTATAAATAAGAAACAAGAATGAACCTTGGATGAAGGTGTTAAATTGAGGGAAGGCCACTATAACCAAATTAGGCTACAATTAGAGATTGTGGATTGGAAGCAGCTGTTTGAGGGTAAATCCACGTCTGACATGTGGGAATCTTTTAAAGACCAGTTGATAAGAGTGCAGGACAGGCATGTTCCTCTAAAAATGATGGACAGGAATGGCAGGACTTAGGCACCTTGGATAACAGGGGAAATTATCAACTTAGTCGAAAGGAAAGGAAGCACACCTAAGGTTTAGGCAACTGAAAACAGACGATGTCCTTGAAGAACATAGAGAAAGTAGGAAGGATCTCAAAGGGTTGTTAGGAGGACTGAAAGGGGCCATGAAATTTCCTTAGCCAGCAGGGTTAACAAGAATCCCAAGGCATTTTATACATACATTAGGAGCAAGAGGGTAGCTAGGCAAAGAGTAGACCCCCTCAAAGATAAAGGGAGGTGGTTGCATGTGCAGCTCGAGGAAATGGGTGAGATCATTAATGGGTACTTTAAAGCAGTACTCACCAAACAGAGGGATGTGAGGGATGTTGAGGTTAGGGAAGGATGTGTGAATACTCTCAGGCAGGTCAACATAATGAAAGAGGAGGTTTTGGGTGTCTTGAAATACATTAAGGTAGACAAGTCAACAAGCCCAGATGGGATCTATCCCAGGATACTGGGAGGCAAGGGAGGAAATAGCTAGGGCATTAGCAGATATCTTCACATCCTCTTTGGCCTCCGGTGAGGTTCCAGATGACTAGAGAATGGCCAATGTTGTTTCTTCGTTTAAGATGGGAAGCAGAAATAATCCAGGAAATCACAGGAGGTCATCTGATCAGCATCTGGAGGTTGTTACAGAGAGTCTCATCACCTGCTCTGGTCAGATTCTTGGCCAAGTTTGCATAAAGGGGTTCACTTATAAGCATTGTATGGGTAAGATTTCTGCAGTATTTTGGAGTAGACTGTGCTTTAATATAGAACATTGAGTGTATTCCACTTCAGAACTCCCTTGTGATCAATCTTCAGAGTAAACCTGACAGGAAACCTGAGGGAAAGTAGGATTAAAAGTGACAAATGGATGTCTTGAGGGAATTTAAAAACAACCATGCACAACAACATGTAAAATTAGTCATCAATAAGCATGTACCCCATGTGAAAATACCAGCTTCTTTATTAACTCCCTAATTCCTCTCACTCACTTTGCAACCTGTACTCCTGTATTTATGGCAATTTGAAATATCACTAAAATGACAGGCTGACAGGTGGCTCCCCATGCTGCTGAAGGACTCTAGGACTGGGTGGCCATCAGGTCCTGACAGTGAATCATTGATGGCTGACTCAGAAGAGGGACAGAGCCTCTGGGTACCCTGGTCTCGTCCTCCCTGCTCCTGAGCAATTCATCTGAGAGTGGAAACTCGCGTCTTGCCACATACTGTTGTCCTTAGAGGTAGAGGGAACCAGGAACTCAGCCACCGCAGGTTGGCAACAGCAACAGACTGGAAGCTGTGGTCCATGATGTGCTCTGATTTGGTTCCACAGTTACAGACTGTGCTTCCACTGAGGGTAGAATCCCTGACTACACCCTAGTTGCCTCTTCCCTGGAACCTTGTTGCAGCTAGATGCAGGAAAAGCCAGTCTTCCAATATGGATAGAAGAAGTGCAGATTTGACTACCTGGTCTCCCACAGGTCCTCTCAGTTCTAAAGATAGCAATACAAATTATCCTACAATATTTTATTTCAGTCTATGCATTCTCTGTAGTATGATTCTGATTATAGATAATTTCTAATCAACCTATTCAAAGATGTTATTACACATACCTGGAGCTGATAGGACTTTGCACTGAAACCTCCTAGCCGAGAGGCAGGAACACCGCACCACATCACAAGAGGACATAGCCTCTGTTTGTGCTCTATCCAAACTCGAAGAAGAAGAGAAAAAGAGAAATGTAGCAGGAAGTGGGAGTTTAAAAGCTGGAGAGCAAACTGGATTACAGCACATCATGAATCCAGAGCATTTAAACTGTATGTACACTGCAACAATGCACAATCGATATTTGGTTATAAAAACATTAAATATGTAGTTAAAGTAGCACAGGTGTAAAAGATTTGGCTTTGCTTGTATGATGTTTTAGAATAGAGTAAATTGATGGAGGTATTTTTTAACAGCTCCAGCTGCAGATATTGAAGGTGTAGGACAAAGACAGTCAATTTGCAGAAAGTCACAGCTCATGTAGATTGAAAACAGCCAAATGACATGTTCTTGCCAATAGAAGTCATTTTAACATTGGAGAGCAAATTTTATTGGCCCAAAGCTTTCTTTTAGCCTTCATACCACACAGAAGAAGTGGTAGTCACTTTACCAGTAGTCAGGCAAATAACTGAGTGATGGACTAGGACTAGAACTTGACTAGACTGGACTGCGAGCAATACTGTGTGAGGAAGACCCAAACAAGTCTGCAGGTAACAGGAAATAGAGGTGGAATACTGAGGTGGAAGTCATCCATCTAATGATTGAGTCTATCAGCAACAAGCACTGGAGAGGACCAGAGATTTGAGTAACAAGTGCTTAACGACTGTCACCCATATAAAGCAGTAGCCTCTCTTTGATTGGTCAACCCCATGATTGAATTGTCCTTGGTGTTTAGGGGGCTTTTGGGAGCAGATTTGCCCTCTAACCACCCGCCTCCCTCCCTCTCCCTGGTGCAGTTTGAACACTGTCTTGTAACAATGGTGTTTATGTGACTGGACCAGTTAAATTTGTCAATAGTGATACCTCGGTGTGATAGGAGTGGAAGAAATTCAATGACTGTAATACTGTTGAACTAAAAGCTAGATTCTCTTGTTTGAGACAGTCATTGCCTAACAGGGTCCGGTGCAAATATCACTGGCTGCTTCATTATCCAGGCCCTGTTGCGTGATGGAGGCATGGGCTGCTTCAATATCTAAGAGTCTGATAGACACTGGTAATGGGGAGGTGTGTGACTGTCAGGAGAGGCAGGCAGGCAGTACTGGAGTCTCCTATGGCTATTCCCCTCTCTAACAGGTATACCGTTTGGGTACTATTGGGGGAACAGCCTCTCAGGGGAGTATTAAAGCAACGGCCAGGCCTGTGGCACCACAACAGGCTCTGCTACAGAGAGCAGGATCAGGCAAAGTCCAAGTGAGTGATTGTGTTAGGAGACTAGCTAGTTAGGAGCATAGCCAGGCATTTCTGTAGCCACGTTCAAAACTCAAGGATGATGGTGTATTGCCTCTCTGGTGCCAGGATCAAGGGCATCTCTGAACGGTTGTAGGAAATTCTTAAGAGGGAGGGTGAGTAGCCAGAGGTCATTGTGCACATTGGTACCAATGACATAGGGAGAAAGAGGGATGAGGTCCTGCAGAGTGAGTTAAGGGAGTTAAGAAAGAGGCTGAAAAACAGGACCTCAAGAATAGTAATCTCTGGGTTACTACCAGTGCCATGTGCTAGTGAGGCAAGGAATAGAAAGGTTGGACAGATGTAAGCGTGGCTAAGGAGCTGGTGCAGGGGTCAGGTTTTCAGGTTCTTGAACCATTAACCTGTACAAAAGGGATAGATTGCACCCAAATTGGAGGGAAACCAATATCCATGCAGAGAGGTTTGCTAGTGCTACTCAGGAGGGTTTAACCGAGGGTGGCATGGGGCTGTGAAACAGAGCAGCAGGTCAGCATGTGGAGATATTTACAGGAAGGTAGATGTTAGGACCAGTGAATCACAAGGGAAGAACAGGCAGAGACAGGTAAATCAACACGATGGGACTAATGTGCTGAAGTGTTTTATTTCAATGCAATGAGTATTAGGAAATGAGTATTATAGGAAAGGCAGGTGAGCTTACAGTCTGATCATTACATGGGACTCTGATGATGTGGCCATTGCAGAGTTTTAGTTGAAAGAGGGATAGAACTGGCTGCTCAACGTTCCAGGATTTTGTCATTTTAGACAAGACAGAGAGGAAGGTAAAAGGGGTGGAGAAGTTGCATAACTAATCAAGGAAAAAGTTACATCTGCATTCAGGGAGGACATGCTAGAGGCTCATCCTTGAGCAATATGTATGGAACTCAAAAATAAGATGGGTGCAGTCACTCTGATAGGATTAGACTGTAGGCCCCCCAACAGCCACTGAGACATTGAGGAACAAATATGTAAGCAGATTATGGAAAGATGAAATAATGACAAGTGGGTGTCTTTAACTTCCCAAATCTTGATTGGGACTACATTCGAGCAAGAGGCTTAGACAGGGCAGAATTTGTTAAGTGCATCCAAGAGGGTTTCTTGAAAGAAGATGTGGATAGTCCAACTAGAAAAGGCATCATACTGGATCTTGTGTTGGCTAATGAGCCCAGCCAGATGACTGACCTTTAAATGGGAAAGCATTTTGGAAACAGTGATCACAATTCCTGAAGTTTTAAGATAGCTATGAACAAGGATAAGTCAGGACGTTGCTAGAAGGTGCTAAATTCGGGAAGGGCAAATTATATCAATAATAGGCAGGAGCTAGGGATTGTTTGTTAATTGGGCAAGTCCACATTTAACATGTGGGAATTGTTTAAAGACCTCCTGATCAGAGTTCAGGACCAGCATGTTCCAGTAAGGGGGAAGGACAAGGATGGCAATGTAGGGAGGTTGTGAATTTAGTCAAAAGGGAAAAGGAAGCATATATAAGGTTTAGGAAGCTAAAATCAGACAGGGCCCATGAGGAACATAAAGAAAGCAGGAAAGAACTCAAGCAGGGAATTAGGGGAGTGAAAAAGGGCCATGAAATGACCTTGATAAGTAAGGTTAAAGAGAATCCCAAGACTTTCTATACATACATTCAAAACAAGAGGATAACGAAGGAGAAGGTTGGATCACTCAAGGACAAAGGAAGGGACTTGTGCTTGGAGGCAGAGGATGTGGGCAAGATCCTAAATGAGTACACCAAGGAGGAGGATATGGAGGATAGTGAGATTTGTGTGGAGCATGCTAAAACGCTAGAGCATTTGAGATCAAGGAGGAAGTGGTGTTGGATCTCTTGAAATTAGGGTGGATAAGGCCACAGGACCCAAAGGATATCCCAGGTTATTGAGAGAGTCAAGAGATGAGGTTGCTGGGGGCTTGACCAAGATCTTTGTATCCACGCTAGCCGCTGGAGAGGTCCCAGAGGACTGGTGAGTAGCTGATGTTGTTCCTTTGTTCAAGAAGGGGAATAGGGAAAATTCAGGAAACCATAGACCAATGAGTCTCACATCGGTGGTTGGGAAGCTATTGGAGAGAATTTTCAGAGATAGGATTTACATGTATTTGGAAAAGCATGGCCTAATTAGGGACAGTCAGCATGGCTTTGTTTGGGACTGTCTTACTAATTTGATTGAATTTTTCGAGGAGGTGACAATGTTGATTGACGAGGGTAGAGTAGTGGATGTTGCCTACATGGATTTAAGTAAGGCTTTTGACAAGGTCCCTCATGGTAGGCACATTCAGAAGATTAAGATGCATGGGGTCCACAATGACTTGGCCACTTGAATGAAAATTGGCTTGCCCATAGAAGGCAGAGGGTAGTGGTGGAAGGGTGTTTTTCTTGTTGGAGGTCCATGACTAGTGGTATTCCACAGGGATCCGTACTGGGACCTCTGCTGTTTGTGATATGTAAATGACTTGGATGAAAATGTAGATCGGTGGATTAGTAAGTTTGCAGACAATACAAAGATCGGTGCGTTGTGAATATTGTAGAAGGTTGTCAAAAGATACAGCAGAAATAGATCAGTTGTAGATATGGGGAGAGCAGTAGCAGATGGAGTTTAATCCGGATAAGTGTGAGGTGCTGCACTTTGGGAGATAAAATGTTAAGGAAAAGTATACAGTTAATGGCAGGACCCTGAACAGCATTGATGCACAGAGGGATCTTGGGTTTCAAGACCATATCTCCCTGAAAGTAGCCGTGCAAGTAGATGGGGTGGTGAAGAAGGTGTATGGCATGCTTGCCTTTATTGGTCGGGGAATTAAATACAAGAGTCAGGATGTCATGTTGCAGCTTTATAAGACTTTGTTTAGGCCACATTTAGAGTCGCCACATTACTGGAACGATGTGGAGGCTTTGGAAAGGGTGCAGAAGAGATTTACCAAGATGCTGCCTGGATTAGAGAGTATAAGCTATAAGGAGAGGCTTGAAAAATTTGGGTTGTTCTCTCTGGAGTGGTGGATGCTGAGAGGAGACTTGATCGATGTCAATAGGGAGCTGCACAGATAGGTTTGATGGTCAGAATGTTTTTCTCACAATTGAAATGTCTACGGGGCATGCACTTAAGGTGAGAGGGGGAAACTTCAAAGGAGATGTGAGGGGCAAGTTTTTTACACAGAGAGTGGTAGGAGTCTGGAATAGTGCCAGGGATAGTGGTGGAAGCAGATACAATATGGACATCTAAGGGACTTTTAGATAAATACATAATTATACAAGGAATGGAGCGGTGTGGACACAGGGCAGCCAGAAGGGATTAGTTTAATTTGTGTCATGTTTGGCATAATATCATGGGCTGAAAGGGCCATTCCTGTGCTGCACTGTTTTATATTCTGTGAGTTATAATTGGTGGTGTCACCGTTTTCTCCTCATTTTTATTATCAAATTGAATCACTTCATGAATCTCTACAATGAAGTTATCTGTCTACCCATTGCATTGGTTTATCAATATCCTAACTAACTTCTGTCACTATGCTCAAGGTTTACTAAATTTTCAAGATTCAAGTCATTTGTAAAGTTTGAAATGATGTCCTCTTGTGCCAAAATGCAGGAACAAAGGGATCTTGGCGCGTTTTGTCCACAGATTCCCGAAGGCAGCAGGACCATTTAATTGGGTACTTAAAGGCAAGCATCTCATCTGTATTCTTATCAGTTGAGGCATAGATTAAAAGAGCAGGGAGGTCAAATTGGAATGGTACGGAGATAAAAGGTACTGCAGATGCTGGAGAATCTGAGATAACAAGCATGGGGCTGGATGAACACAGCAGGTCAAGCAGCATCATAGGAGCAGGAAAACTTGACGTTTCGGGCCTAAACCCTTCATCAGAAAAATTTCTGATGAAGGGTTTAGGCC
>JAHRHZ010000026.1:41180677-41213946 GCA_024137785.1 Ginglymostoma cirratum
AAGGGTTTAGGCCCGAAACGTCAAGTTTTCCTGCTCCTATGATGCTGCTTGGAATGGTAAGGAACTTTGTTAGGCTGCAGCTGGAGTAGTATTTGCAGTTCTGGTCACTGCACTATAGGAAGGATAGAGTCATACAGTGATACAGCACAGAAACAGACCCTTTGGTCCAACTTGCCTGCAGTGACCAGATATCTTAAACTGATCTAATCCCATTTGTCAGCATTTGTCCCATATCACTCTAAACTCTTCCTATTCATATCCTCATCCATACCCGTTTTAAATCTTGTAATTGTACCTGGACATGCCACCTATTCTGGCAGTTTGTTCCATACGTGCACCACCCTCGGCACGGAAATGTCGTCCCTCAGGACCCTTTTAAACACCTTAAACATAAAGTCTCTAGTTTTGAATTCCCCTATCCTGGGAGAAAGACCTTGGCTATTCATCACATCCATGCCCTTCATGATTTTTTTAACCTCTATAAGGTCATCCCTCAACCTCCTATTTTATCTCCCAAAATCATGTTGTTGGGTTTGGTTGCAGGTAACTCTGGTCAATGATAACTTAGTATCTCTTACTGTCTATCCAGTGACATAATTTGTCTTATTTAACTGATGGGCTCACCCATTTGGGTACAGCTTATTGAGCGTCTAACCCATCTCAATTTCTCCAACGGATATATGTGTTGCCTTTTCAGGTAGGGATGGTTTAGTGAAAATCTGTTTGTGTATACATCAACTTCAAAAACTGATCTTTAGGACCAGCCAAATGTCTAATGATTGATGTACTCATTCTCATTCTGTGGCTAACAATCCAGTTCTTTAGCTAACGGGCTATTTAAAAGGCTATTTAAAAATATTAATTAGGCCTATGTGTGCTATTACTCTGATCATGCCAACACCAAATTCTTTAATGGATATCTTAAAAGCAGCCTGACTGACTGTACATCATCGTAATAACGGGTTCAATTTATGCATTTAATGAAGGATTATCTCGAAACTTCTCATTCAAATGCTATGGTTTTTTAGTGATCCTCAATTATGTTCAACTTGACAAAAGGTAAGCAATCAAACTTTTTATATCTTTAAAGTACACTCTGAAACAATGGCAGGGACAGGAACCAATACAGGCAGGAATTTGCAATGGCAGCAAATGTCCTGCTTGGACTTGAGCAGATGAGCTAACCCAAGATTTGCAATTTGCAGGCACAATAGCAGAAAAATCACAGGAAGACATGCCCAATAAAAATAGTGTTTGGGAAGTAGCTGGAGTGAAACAGAAACAAGGAAAATGGCAAAACAAAGAAAAATAAAAATGGGCATGATTGAGCTGGACAAAATAACTAAGAGACAGAAAAAAACAGAATAAAAGAGGCACAATACTGAAATTTTGTTTGTTATAGATACCGTAAAGCATAAGGAAAGAACCAATTTTAGTTACAAATGAAGGGCATTGGCCCCTCTCAAATCTCATCCTTTAATATAGATAACTCCAATTTCTTTCTTCTGATTAGTTCACCAGTCTCATGTTCTCAGTGGGGAACCAAGCTGAAAGGTTGGAGATAAAATAACATCAGGATAAGAAATATACAATCTGTACACCCATTGCTGGCAGAGCAGGACTGATTCATATTTCCCACCTGCAAAATAGACATTTTTCTGTCTTTTCAAACTTGCATGGGGTGTGACCTGCAGAGGAATTCAGAGGAAATAGCACCCCGACAAACGTGAAGGCCTTACCATTCTAGATAGTAGAGATATTGGTTTTGGGAGGTTCTGTGAAGAAACCTTGTCAAAAACCACAGTGCACTCTCCAGATAGAGCACACTGAAGTCATGGTGGCAGAGGGGCTGGAGGCTTAAGTGATTGGATGAGATACTAACCTTTCCTTGAGTATCTGTGGAGCTGCCCCATAGAGGGCAATATCCCAACATGCTGTATTTAACTCTGTTAGCAACACCTTCCATCCCTTTGTCAATAATTGCAATAAGCTAATAGTGATGGTGGGATTTAGGAAAGTCAGGCAACTAGGTGGAATTGGCTGGGCTAAATTTGTACTGTTTTTGAAAACTAGATTGACATTAGCAGTTTTCCATATTGATGCAAGTGCAATTATTATAGTTATGTTGACTTAGCTTAACTAGCACCCCGGCTAATCAAAAACAACAGATCCTTAACACTATGACCATAGCCTTTATTGCAACCAAAAAAGTCAGATGCTTTGTAGTGTCTTGTGCAGTAAACTGGTATTTTTAAAGATGGGGACCTGTGGAGGAAAACCAGAGTATTTGTTTGTCAGTACTTCTGGCTGAAGATGTTTGCAAATGTTTCAGCCATGTCTGTTGTACCCACATAATGAGATAAACCATCATTGAGGATTTTACATGGAGCATCTTCCTCCATTGGCTATTAAATTATTCACTTCCATTCATGATTGGAAGTGTCAGGATTGCAGAGTTTTGATCTGATCCATAGTCGTATGACATAGCTTCATTCATAGCTTGATTCTTTTTATGGTTTATATACAACTGTCATAGCTTATTGTTATTTATGAATGGTGTTGAAAGGAATCTAGAATATTTCTATGTACAATGCTCAGTATGTTTAACATACAGTATGAGAAACAAATGATAAAGCCAATTTTGTCTCATACTAAATTATAGGACTTGGCCATTATTAGCCAGGACAGCACTTACCACCCATCCCTAGCTATCCTTGAGAAGATAGCAGTGAGCTGCCCCACTGAACCACTGAAGTCCGTGTAATGTAGATAGACTGACGGCTGATAAAGAGGGAGCTCCAGGAGTTTCAACCAGCAAGAGGGAAGGCACAGCAATAATCAGGATGATACATGGGTTGGAGGTGAACTTGCAGGAGGTGGCGTTGCCATCTATCAAGTGCCCTTGTCCTGTTGTGGGCTTGGAAAGCACTTTTTAAGTCTTTGTCAGTTTTGCAGTGCATCTCCAATTGGCATACACGATTGGCACTATGCTTTGATATGGTGGGAGTGAATGCAGAACATATTAGATGGGGTGTGAATCAAGTGGTCTGCATTTCCTGGATGGTGTAAGCATCTTGAATGTTGTTGGAACTGCAAATATCTAGGAAAGTAGAAAGACTTCCAGCATAGTCATGATTTGTGCCTTGTAGATAGTGGGTGTACTTTAATGAGTCAGGTGTTGTGTTGCTTACTGTAGAATTCACAATCTCCAACCTGTTCCTGGGGCCAAAATATTACATGGCTTGTCCAGTTCAGGTTCTGGTCAACATTAACCCCTGGCATATTGATAATGGAGGATTCACTGATAGCAATGACATTTTTATGTCAAGGGCCGATGCTTGGATTCTCTCTCAACGGTCATTGCTTGGCACTTGCATAACGAATATTATTGCTACCCATCAGCCCAAACCTGAATGTTGTCCAGGTCTTGCTGTAATTGAACAAGGATGGCTTCAGATTTATGGAGTCATGAATATTACTGAACACTATGTAATCATCAGACTACATCCCACTTCTAAGCTCATAATGGAGAGAAAGTCATTGATGAAGATAAAGTTGCAGCTGAAGATAGTTGGGTGGGAACATTACCCTGAGGAGTCCCTGCAGAAATGTCCTGTGGTTGCGATGATTGAACCATACAACCAAAACTATGGGGTACAATTTAGAGAAAGTCATTATCAAACTACTTGGTACTTTGTTCAGACTATACCTCATATATTGTGTTAAGTTCTGGTCACCAATGCAAAAGGGATACATATGGATATCAGACATAGTGCAGAGATGAGCTTTATGACTGATCTTCAGTATGAAATATTAGAGGTTTGAGTTATGAGCGGAATTTAACTTCTCACCCTTTGAGAAAGGTATCCTTTCTGTACAAAAGTGCAAACTGTGTGAGTAAGTCAGAAACATAGATAAGCAAGACATGACAGCAGTAGAACAAACACTAATCCCAATCAGGAACATGAGGGCCAAGAATGATGTACACATTTTTTTCACACATGGTGGAAAGAGCACTTGATTACACTAGTAGAGAGAAAATCCTTACTGCCATTTCAAAGCCAGTTGGATGCTGCAACGCAGGAAGTAGTGATTCTGCCTGGATGCACTAAGATGGGATGGACAGTCTGCCTCATCAGTAATTCTCCTGTCACCTTGTGCCATATAGCATATGACTATGATGTGAAGTCAGGTTGAAAAATTGCTTAATGCATTAATTGGATCCCCTAGACAGTTTGTCAGTGGACGCAGCATCAACCTTAATGCTTCAGATAGCGGATACTTGTACTTCTTTCAAAATATTAAAGATTTGCTGGCATAGACTGAGTTCTCAGCAAGATTAGAAATGTGTTGTCTCCTGTAAGCAGACACCTCTCCTGAGTAAGTGTGGATTGTGTACTTAGTTATAACCAGGATTTGACTGTGACTGGTAGCCAGACAACAGAATGGCAAGCTGCAAATTGTGCAGTGACTGGTCTCACTTCTAGTGCAACAGCACCAAATGTAAAGGGGCCCAAAAGTAGGTGACATTGAGTCACTCCTACCTTGACTCAGGTACCTACCTTGAGTGCTGTGTCTCTGTACAAATGTAAATGTTTGCTGAGGAGAATCACTGGGCTTGATTTTAATAGCAGTAGTATTTCCAAGCCAGCAGGAAGGGAAGGGGAGGGAGGTGAGGGGGATTTTGAACCATATACTGTGAAATATTAGCTGTACAACAGATTTTATTTTACAATCTTCCATTAGACTCTTTGATAGTCTTAACTCCATGTGGAGTAGGCAGCACTCTGGAACAGTCTGTGGATACAGGTCAGGAAACAGAAACTAAGAACTCTGATTGTAGATTCAGTTTCCCATGGGAATAGGTGGGCTGGAATATGTGCAATCTTAATGACATTCCAATCCCTGATTGGTGAAATAACTCTTCAGAGGCTGACATCCATCACCAACCCTTCTTTATTCACAAATGCATAGCCTTTGACAATAATACTGCCTCTCACTGAGTTAGGCATTCAGGGTCACTATATCCCTGGCATTCATCCTTTTATGTCAGCCAGGGCTCCCTGATTGGGCCAGATTAACAACTCAAATCAGGGGAATCCTATTCCACGGGGTCCAGATACAATCACGACAATTGGGATCTAATTATCCATCAGGGGGTGAAGCATTTGGATGGGACTGGTGTTTCAATGCTAAAGAAGGAGTTTCTTGACCTTCAAGCACTGCCAGAAAGGTGGATTGCTACACCTAATGCTCCATGGAGCTGCTGAGTATCCTGAAGCCTGTAAAACCCAACTGGCCAGGACTAAACTTGTACTGGAAATTAGATGTAAGCCCCTCTACCTCATAATAGTAACTAATCAAACATCTCAGTACCTGAGTCCTGACACGAAACATCAACTTTCCTGCTCATCTGATGCTGCCTGGCCTATTGTTTTCCTCCAGCTCCACACTGTGTTATCCTATTTCCTGAGTGCCCTGTCTTACCTCAAAAAAGCTGGAAATGAATTGGTGAGGGTCAAATTTGAGATTTGCAACGTTCTGTGCTTCACCAGATTCTAATACGACCGTTTTGGGTATAAAGGTTTCCACGTTATATTCACTGATAGCGCAGTCAAGTTGACAGCAACTAGGAGTACTCTGCACCTGGCATGTTAAATAAATTGGCCACATTTGGATTAAAGTATGGAGCCAATAAACAATGGACAAAGACTACACCCTTTATAATCTATCATTGTGATTCGTTGCCGGTTTATGTGATATAATTATTGTAGAAACTCTAATTTTAAAGTGGAGTTAAATGGGCTTGTAGCTATATTTCTGGGAAAGTGATTTTTTTTTAAAGTGTCAGAAACTCATTTTGTTTTCACACTGGATCAAAACAGTGATTCCAAAAAGGATGTAACTTAAGCTGAATGACTAGCAAGACACTGAATGAGATGATTGCTAATGATTTTACTAATTTAAACTTTCACTATCTACAGTAAAAGAAGTCAGAGGCCAGAAGCAAGCTTAGTTGAGAAGAAAAGATCCTTACCAGCAGGTGTGCTGTTTGGCAGGCTTGCAGTGGTCAAAGTCAGGGACATATCAGTGAGTGAGCTTCTCTGTATGTCTCAGGGAGAGATGGAGACTATCACATCCGGTGAATATCTAGAAACTCACCAAAAAGACATGCTTGTGATCTCATTGGTTGAATGTGATCACAATGGAGGTGGTGCAGAGGAGATTCACCAGGATGTTGCCTGGGATGGAGCAGTTTAGATCGGAAGAGAGGCTAGATAAGCTTGGGGTGTTTTATTTGAAGCAGAGAACGCTGAGAGAGAACCTAATTCAGTTGTATTAGATTTTGAGGTACATGGACAAGGTAGATAGAAAGCAGCTGCTCCCCTTAGTTGAAGAGTCAGTAACATGGGAGCAATTATTTTAAGGTGAAAGAAAGGTCTAGAAGGATTTGAGGATAGCTTTTTCGCCCAGAGGGTGATGGGAATCTGGAATGCACTGCCTGGAAGGGAAACCTTATAACCTTGGAGGCACTGTGAGTATAAAAGCAGGAAGCTGGCAGCTGCACTGCAGATGTATCAAGAATGTAATTTGGACACGGCCTTCAGCAAGAAGTCGTAAGAGGCAATTGAGAGGTTTCAATTCAGCTAGAAAAGTGGATCCAACACTTCCCACCTCACTTTCCTGCCACTAAACGTAATTCTTCCCAATTTAAAACAGACCATGAGAGAATCTCCCTCCCATTGACTCAAACACAGACTTTAGAGAGAAAAACAAAACAGAAAGCACTGGTGAAACTGAACAGGTCTGGCAGTGTTTATAAAGAAAGAAACTAAGTTAACATTTTGAATCCAATATAACTCCTCTTCAAAAAGATATTAGAGAGTTCTGAGGCTTTTCGTAACAGCCAGAGAGCTGCTCAAACACACAACTGACAGCTTTATAGTGAGAACATCACATTCTTTTAACATGTTAGATTTTATTTTTTATTTACATACCACACATAGATTGTAGTGATTGTAACCAGGTCAGCTAGGTGGATCACATAGAATTTGAGTCCCCTGATTGGAGCTGTTAATCAGGTCCAATCAGGGAGTCCTGGTTGATATGAGTGTCAGGCATCCTGTTTACTTTGAGGGAGCTGGTTCAGTGTCAAGGACTTTCCACATATAAATAAAGGGTGACTTGGTGGCGGGATACTGACCTCCGTGGAGTTAGTTTAGAGACGACACCATTTTCAAAAAGTGCTTGTAAATTATTGATTGGCTTTCCTTCCTTCTTCCACTTGGTGTTTCTTGTGACCAGGCTTTCAGGATTGGCTGTATCTTGGGAATCCTCAAACAAGCAGTTACACTTCAGTCACTCTCCTCACAGCTGATTGGAGAATTCTCCTATCCATCTGCTGCTGGTTACGTCTGTGCAATCAGACATTAGGTGTGACTGGTATAGAACAGGAAGTGTAACAGTCACAAAGAGAAAGTGGCTAAATTGGAAGTGTACCTCACAGCACAGGAAGAGTGATTGTCGCAGAAGGGGAAGTGTTGACAGTCACAGCAGGAACTGTGGCAGATCAAGAAATAAACAGAAGAGGAAATATGACAATTACAGATTAGCAACAATGTGCAGATTCCTATTGTTTTGTAAACCTATGGATTGATAGTAATAGTTCAACAATTGTGTGAGCAATTTACCTCGTGCATTACAGTAATTCCCACATTCACAGTCAGAATTTCTATCACTGCTGAACAGATGAGATCTGCAGCAAGTTTATTAGATGTGGACTACAGAAGGGATGAGCTGGTTCAGGTTGATTATTTCTGGGAGCATTGCTCAGTATCTACATGCTGTTTGATTGAGGAAACTAGAGAGCTCTGTTTCTCACAACATACACTGTTCTGGTCCACTGTATCGGTCTTTGAGCTTAAGCGTATCTTCTTCACATAAATGTCCCTGATATTGACACATGGTAGACCTGCAGCCAACTTTCTTAGCTCTTGGTTGCGAATCACAACATCAATGGCTTGTTCCCGTCGATAATACTTTGAAAATCGGTTAAAAATGACACTAACTGGCAAAGCCACCATCAATAAGCCAAAGATGATGCAGGTGCTGCCAATGAGCTTTCCTTGAATTGTGACTGGGTAAGTGTCACCATAACCAACAGTGGTCATGCTAATGGTTGCCCACCACCATCCAATGGGAATACTGTGAAGACCAGTTTCTTTTTCATCTTTCTCTGATGAATAGATGAGAGCTGAGAAGATGGCAATACCCACAGTCAAGAACACAATCAAGAGCCCTACCTCTTCATAGCTGTGTCTGAAAGTAGCCCCAAGTGATCTTAATCCAATGGAGTGACGAGCCAACTTCAGGACCCGAAAGATACGCATCAACCGAAGCACTTGTACTACTCGGCCAATGTTCACCAGCTCTGAGCTCTCATCATCTATACGTTCTACTACCAGGGTGATGTAGAATGGTAGAAATGATAAAAAGTCAATGACATTCAGTGGATTTTGGAGGAATTTGCAAATATATGGGGCAACCATTAACCTTGCTACATATTCCAAGCTAAACCATGCAATACAGGTAGATTCAACAATCAGGAAGCCAAGGCCTTCCTGTTGTTCCTGGAATTCAGGCAGACTATGAACACACATAGTCACAATGGAAAGCAACACAATAGCTAATGAAGATATTGTAAAAGTCTTGGCTGCAAAGGAATATTCTGGATTCTCTAAAATGAGCCACAATTTTTCTCTCTGTTTGCCACACCACATACGCTTAAAACTCTCCATTTGTTGAGGGATAGTGCTGGCATCTTCAGAACCTGTTAAGCTCAAATCATCACTCTGTGTGTCAAATTCTTTCTCAACTATATTTTCTTTCCGTTCATGGTACTTGAACCTGCAGCAATGATGGATAGAGATCTCACCAATTCCCCAGTACTCAATCTCTTGGTTGAATGAGAATATACAAATCCCCTCCATCACATGAAGCTTGCCCGTGAAATAGAAATTCAAGACATAGTGAAAGAAACTTGGATTTCTATCAAAGTAATATTCATCTGTGTGCACATCGTAGTCATCACACAATTCAAGGGTGTCCTCCCTCGAGGAACATCTCAGTAGCTTTCCCAACCTCGTCTCTGGGAATTTTAACAATGCCTTTTGCTCGACCTTTTGTTTCAGGCCCCCAACATTAATATTGATCATCTCCAGGTATAGTCTGTCTCTGTGGTAGAACTGTCCATAAACCATGGTCACCCCCACTGTGATAAATTGAGTTTAGAAATCCTCCTCAGAAAGTGGTGTGAGGTCAGAATCCTGTCTTTAAGAGCTCATCCTATAGAAGTTGGTGAAGTGGTTTCTTCCCAGGGTCTTGTGAAAGCAGATCCCAGCTTCTTCTAATTCTGTAAAAGCATCAACCATAAGAGAGTTCAGGAGAAACATATTCCACTGAGTGGCAAGAACAATCTATCCAACTGAAATTCAAAAAGGTGTGGTTGAAAAGCCTTGGCTGTAAAGGAATATTTGGATTCTCTAAAATGAGCCGCAAATTTTTCTCTCTGTTTGCCACACCACGTACGCTTAAAACTGTCCATTTGTTGAGGGATGGTGCTGGCATCTTCAGAACCTTTTAAGCTCAAATCATCAATCTGTGTGTCAAATTCTTTAGAACATAGAACATAGAACAGTACAGGCCCTTCGGCCCACGATGTTGTGCCGACCTATTATCCTACTAAGATCAATCTACCCTGCATACCCTACATTTTACTATCCTCCATGTGCCTATCCAAAAGTCGCTTAAAAATCTCTAAAGTATCTGATTCCACTACCACTGCCGGCAGCGCACTCCACACACCTACCACTCTTTCTGTGAAGAACCTACCTCTGACATCTCCCCTATACCTTCCTCCAATCACCTTTTCTGCCCTAGGAAAAAGATTTCTCAACTATATGCTCTTGAAATTAAGTTGAGAGGTATAATTAATTCTGGGGAGGGATGCAATAGCTTACAAGAAGTCATTAATAAACTTGCAGAATGGGCCTATTGATTTCAACAGAGTTGAGTGTGGGGTGTTACATTTTGATTGAAAAATAAAGAGGTCATGTATTATTTGTAGATTGGGTCGAGGAACAAGGGGATCTGGGAGAACAATCAAAACAAAACAGCAATGCAGTTTAATCAAGATATTAAAACAAAACAAACTCCAATGTTTCTCGCTATTGGAGAAAATTGAAGAGAAACTTGTGTCAAGTCCTACTTTGACACATTTGGAGTGTTATGATTAATTCAAGTCATTATGTCACAAAAGAAGAGAATAAGGTGAAAAATGGATTTGTAGGGCTGATCATATACTGGTGAGACTGGCCGCATTGGGGAGGATGAACAGACTGATAAATACCTTTTCTCCTGAAAAAGAAAAGGCTGAAGGTTGACCAAATAGGTGTACAAATGGGAAAAGTCTTGATAAAATACACACAGAGTGCGTTTTCACTTGTGGGGATGAGATTAACTAGCGACCATCGAAATAAATTAGACTCAAGGAACTGGACAAGTCTATGACCGATACCTAGACTGATCAGATCCTACTGGCAAAGATTGGACAAGCTGAGCTTGTTTCTGCCAGTTTGAGAAGAGTGAGGGGTGACTTGGTTGAAGTGTGTAAGACAAAGGCATGACCAAATGGACAGGGGTGGATACTTCCTCTTTGGTGTTGATCCAAAACCACGGGCTACTGTTTTAATGTTAGTGGTCACCCTTTTAGGTCAAAGGTGAGGATTGTATGCTTTTAGAATGCTCTGCCCCAGGAGGTGGTGGAGGTCATTGAATATTTTCACTGGTGGGTGGATTCTTGTTAGGTACAGATTATTGGGGTAAATGGGAAACACAAACAGATTAGACAGGATCTTTAAATCATCAAATCCCTATAGTGTAGAAACAGGCCCTTCAGCCCAACAAGCCCACACTGACCCTCAGAGCATCCCACCCAGACCCATTCCCCTATAACCCACCTAATCTACACATCCCTGAACACTACGGGCAATTTAGCAAGGCCAATCCACCATGCCTGCACATCTTTGTTCTGTGAGAGGAAACTGGAGCACCCAGTGGAAAGCCATGCAGATGCGGGGAGAATGTGCAAACTCCACACAGACAGTCACCTGAGGGTGGAATTGAACCTGGGTTCCTGGCACCATGAGGCAGCAGTGCTAACCACTGAGCCATCGTGCCACCTTTATCTTATTGAATAATGGAGTAGGCTCGGGCCAAATGGTCCACTCCTCCTATTTTATTCAGTTGTATGTATGTAAGTCCAATAGGAAGTTAACCCACAGAGAAAGTGGAATTCCTATCCTAGGGTGGTTGAGGTGAGTCGTATACATTAATATAAGGGGAAGCTGGACATGTACATGAGGGACAAGGGAATACAGGATTATGCTGATCGAGATAAGGAAAGATGAGAGGGAGGGGTTTGAATGCAGGATGAACTTGTTGGGCTGAACAGCCCGTTTGCTGCCTATTCAATGCTCTTCCCTGTACCCAACAAGGACACTGGGGAAATGGATGTTGGAGAGGTGGCCACGCTCTGAGAGATGACCCCAGCTGCAGTTCTCACAAAACCAAAGCCAAGGCTGGGGCCTCAGCACTCCTGCTGATCTTTGTAAGAACACTGTTCAGGGTGAGATAATCCTCTTGGTAATTCTGTCATCAGTGCCACCCACAGTCAGGCAGGGAGCTGTCTGAGCTTACATGATGCTTCTTCAACTCCACAAAACCCATGATGTGGAGTTGAGGAGGGGTTTGTTGTGGGGGCTCACTCTGGTGTTGATGGAACTGACTATCCTGTCACATTTGACAGAATTGTCTCTATTCTGACTGAAGCCACAAGTTGGAACTGGACTTCTCCTTGCATAAGATCATAAGAAATAAGAGTAGGAGTAAACTCTGATCCAACCATCCATTTGATCATGCTCCTTATTCCACTTTCCTGTCTGCCCCAAAATCTTTTAAATTGCTTGTTGATAAAAAAAAAAGTCAAATTTGAGTTTCTCAAGAATCTAACCTTCACTGCTCTGTGGGGAACAGAATTCCAAAGACTAATGACCCTCTAAGAGAAACAAATTTTCTGTTTCCATCTTAAATTGGATGTTGCTTGTCTTTAAACTGGGTCCCCGAGTTTGAGACACAGTGAGACAATTTCTCAATCTGCTAAACCCGCTAGGTACTGATCTACCTGTCCAACAGTTTCTCATAAGACATCCAATTCAGCTCAGAATTTAGTCGAGTGAACATTTGCTAAACTGTTTCTATGAAACTATACCTTCCTTAAATAAGGATAGCAAAACTCTGGGTAGTCTTACCAGTGCCTGAACAGCTGGAACAAGACGCAAGTTTACTGTATCCTCCTTGCCTTGGTAAAGGCCAACATTCCATTACTTAATTAATTATAGTAGGAACTGCTGATGCTGGAGAATCTGAGATAACAAGGTATAGAGCTGGATGAACGCAGCAGGCCAAGCAGCATCAGAGGAGAAGGAAAGCTGATGTTTCGGGCCTGGACCCTTCTTCAGAAATGCTGAAGAAGGATATAGACCCGAAACGTCAGCTTTCCTGCTCCTCTGATGCTGCTTGGCCTGCTGTGTTCATCCAACTCTACACCTTGTTATGCCATTACTTAATTACTTGCTTTAACATTTTTTAAATTCATTCAATGATGTGGACATTGCAGGCTGGGACAGCATTTATTTCTCATCCCAAGAGGATACACACTGCTGCTACTGAGCGTCTGTGGTGGAGGGAGTGGGTGCTTCTGGATATGGTGGTCTTGGAATGTGTCAAGGCTTTTGACTGCGCCCATCCAGGCAAGTGGGGAGTATTCCATCACACTTCTTGTGCATTTTAGATGCTGCACAGTCAGGAGGTGAATTTACTGCTCCGAGATTCCTAGCTTTTGACCTGCTGTTGCAGCCACTGTGGTTGTGTAGCTAGTCCAGTTCAGTTTCTGACCAATGATAACCCCTGAGGTGATGATAATGGGGGATTTGAATTTCAAGAGGCGATAGTTAGATTCTCAATTTTTGGAGATGGTCATTGCCTGGCACTTGTGTGGCATGAATTATACTTGAAAGTTGTCCATTTCTTGCTGCATTTGGGTTTAGACTGGATAGACGATGTGAGGAGTCATGAATGGTGCTAAACATTGTTCCATTATCAGTGAAGATCCCCACCTCTGACCTGAGTCAATAAGTATGGAGCTGGAAAAGCACAGCAGGTCAGACAGCATCTGAGGAGCAGGGACGTCAATGTTTCAGGCTGAAACCCTTCATCAGGACTGGGGAAGGGGAGGTGAACCCAGAAATAAGTAGAGGGAGGGGAGTAGGGCTGGGGTAGGGTAGGTGGGATGGAGATTGGTAGATGCAGGTAAGGGGTTATTGTGGTTGGTCAGTGGGAAGGGTGGAGTGGATAAGGAGTAGGAAGTACAGACAAGTGGTGGGTGGAAAGATTTTGAAGCTGGTGAAGACGATATTCAGGCGAGATGGTGAAAACGATATTCAGGCGAGATGAGATTCACCTGCACTTCATCTAACCTCACCTACTGTATTCGTTGCTCCTGATGTGGTCTCCTCTATATCAGGGAGCCCAAATGCAGACTCAGAGACCAGTTCACGGAGCATCTCCGCTCTGCATGCACCAACCAACCCAACCTTCTGGTTGCCATCCACTTTAACTCCCCCTCCCACTTCCCTGGTGACATGTCCATCCTTTGCCTCCTCCAAAGTCAGAGTGAGGCCAAAGGTAAGCTGGAGGAACAACACCTGATATTTTGCCTCAGGAGCGTACAGCTCAATGGCCTGGATATTGACTTCACCAGCTTCAAAATCTCTCCACCCCCAACCTGTCTTCTAACTCAGCTATCCACTCCACCCTTCCCACTGACCAACCACAATAACCCCCTTCCTGCATCCACCTATCTCCATCCCACCAACCCTCCCCATAACCCCATCCTCCTCCGTCTATTTATTTCAGGGCTCCTCTCCCCGTCCCCAGTCCTGACAAAGGGTTTCAGCCTGAAACGTTGACTTCCTGGTCTTCGGATGCTGTCTGACCTGCTGTGCTATTCCAGCTCCACATTCATTGACTCTAGCTTCCAGCATCTGCAGTCCTTACTGTCTCCAACCCACTTCTACCCTTATGATGGAGGGAAGGTCAGCTGAAGCAGCTGAAGATTGTTGGGCCTAAAACACTACCCTGAGGAACTCCTGCAGAGATGTCCTGGAGCTGAGATGACTGCTCTCCAACAACCACAACAATCTTCCTCTGCACCTGTGGAGAATTTCTGATTCTCATAAAACTGCAGTTTTGCAAAGGCTCCTTGATGTCACACTTGATCAAAGGCAGTCACTGTCAGCTCATCTCAGGAATTTGGCTGTTTTGTCTGTTTTTGAACCAAGGAGCTGTTTGGCCTTCGTAGAACACAAACTGAGCATTACTGAGCAGGTTAGTGCTGTTTGATATCACTGTCAATGACACCTTCCATCACTTTACTGATTATTGAGGGTGCACTGTCTTGGATGGTAAATGGCCGGCTTGGATTTGTCTTGCTTTTTGTGTACAGGGCATACCTGGTGTAATTTTCCACATCGTCACGTAGATGCCAGCGTTGTAGCTGTACTGGAATAGCTTGGCTAGGCTTGTGGCAGGTTCTGGAGCACAAGTCTTCAGTACTATTGCTGGAACATTGTCGGGGTCCATAGCCTTTGCAGTATCCAATGCCTCCAACCAATTCTTCATATCACATGGATGAATCAAATTGGCTGAAGACTAGCACCTATGATGTTGGCGACTTTTTAGAAGAGGCTGAGATAGTTCATCATGTGGCACTTCTGGCTGAAGATTACTGTGAATGCTTCAGCCTTATCTTTTGTGCTGATGTGCTGGGCTCTTCCCTTATTGAGGATGTGGATGCTTGTGGAGCCTCTTCTAGTGAGTTGTTCAATTGCCCATACTGTTTACAACTGGATGTGGAAAGATTGCAGAGCTTAGGTCTGATCTGTTGGTTATTGAGTTGCTTTGCTCTGTTTGAATCTGGATCTTTATGTTGTTTGGCATGCAAGTAGTCATGTTTCACAGCTACTCCATAATGGACCCCTGAATTTTTCATATGCTAGCTCCTATCTATCCCAGTTAGTAAAGTGATAGTGCCGCACAACTCAGTGGAGGGTATTCTCAATGCAAATGTGGGACTTCTACACAAGGACTGCATGATGGTCACTCTTACTGATACTGTCATGCAGAGAAACGTCTACAGCTGGCAAATTAGTAAGGATGAGGTCAACTAGATTTTTCCAAGGAAGGGTCACTGGACTTGAAACGTTAACTCTGCTTTCTTTCTTCACAGACACTACCAGACCTTCTCCAGCAATTTCTGTCCTTTTGGTTTGTCTTAACACTTGCTGCAGACCTAGTGTAACAGCTATGTCCTTTAGGATCCAACCTGCTAGATCAGTGGTGCTGCTGCTGAGCCTTGGCAGTGGACATTGAAATTGAGTACATTTTGCATCCTTTCCATCCTCAGCATTTCCTCCAAGACCCAAGGCAGTGGGGTTGGCAGTTAGGGCAGTGGCACCTCCTCTTGCAGGATGTGGGAGATCAGGGAGACTTCCAGTTTCCCTGGTGGCTACACCTGTGAGAAGTGCATCCAGCTGCATCTCTTCACAGACCGCATTGGGAAACAGGAGCTGGAGCTGGATGTGCTCAGGATCATACAGGATGCAGTGACCCTCATTGGTAAGAGCTATAGTGAAGTGGTCACTCCTAAGGTACAGGCTGCAGATAGCTAGGTGACCATCAGAAGAGGTAAAGGGAGAAGGCAGATAGTACAGGATTCTCCTGTGGCCACTCACCTCAATAACAGGAATACCACTTTGGATACTGTTAGGGCATGGGGTGTGACCTTTCAGGGTCTAGCGGCAACACAGTCAGGTCAGTGGCACAGTGACTGGCTCTGAAGCTCAGACAGAGACATACTGATAGGAGACTCAATTGTGAGGGGACAGACAGGAGATTCTGTGGCCGTGAAAGAGACCAGGATGGTGTCTTGCCTCGCGGGTGTAAGGGTCAAGGATGTCTCTGAGCAGTTGCAGAACATTCTGAAAGGAGAGGCTGAACAGCCAGAGGTCATTGTGCACATTGCTACAAATGACAAAGGTAGACAAAGGGATGGAGTCCTGCGAAATGAGTATAGGGAGTTAGGTAAGAAGTTAGTGATCAAGGGTAGTGATCCCTGGAGTTCTCCCAGTGCTATGAGCCAGTGAGGATAGAAATAGAAAGATAGACCAGATAAATGAGGAGCTGGTGTAGGGGGAAGAGTTTTTAGTTCTTGGATCATTAGGATCTCTTCCGGAGTAGAGGTGACCTATACAAAAGGGACAGGTTGTACTTGAACCGGAAGGAGTCTAGTATCCTTGTGGGGAGATTTGCTAGTGTTACCTGGGGGGGTTTAAACTAGTTTGATGGGGAGGTGGTGGAGGGGGGTGAGGTGCAGTGGGAAGCTGAATAAGAGAGGGGCCATTGAGAAATCAGGGAAAAATACCTCAGCCATCAAGAGCAAGTTTACCATTCAGGATAGCCAGGGGCACAGTAAAGGGAGGGAAAAGAGTTCTGGTTTAAAGTCCATTGATTTCAAAGCACAAGGCCTGACTTGTAAGGCAGATGAGCTCAGAGCATAGATTGGCTCTGGGGACTGGGATATTATACCCATAACAGAAACAGGGCTGAGAGAAGGCCAGGACTGGCAGCTCATTGTTCCAGGACACAGAAATGACAGGCCTGACAGAAGTACAAGTAAGTGAGGAGGGGGAGTTGCCCTTTGATAAGGGAGGACATAAAAAAGGAGATTGAGGGGGGACCTGATTGAGGTCTTCAAAATCATGAAGGGTATAGACAGGGTTGATAGAGATAAGCTTTTTCCCAGGGTGAGGGATTCAATAACGAGGGGGTCATGCGTTCAAGGTGAGAGGAGAAAAGTTTAAGGGGGATACACGCAGAAAGTACTTTACACAGAGGGTGGTAGGTGCCTGGAACGCGTTGCCAGCAGAGGTAGTAGAGGCAGGCACAGTAGATTCATTTAAGGTGCGTCTGGACAGATGCATGAGTAGGTGGGGAGCAGAGGGATACAGATCCTTAGGAATTGGGCGATAGGTTTAGACAGTGGATTTGGATCGGCACAGGTTTGGAGGGCTGAAGGGCCTGTTCCTGGGCTGTAAGTTTTCTTTGTTCTTTGTTCTTTATAACAACAGAGCTGAGAGAGGATATTCTTGAATGGTCGTCAAATGAGGCCATAAAGTTAGAACTTGGAAACAGGAAGGGGATGGTCACTCTGCTGGGATTGTGTTATAGACCACCAAATAGCCAGTGGGTACTAGAGAAGCAGATGTGTAGAGAGATTGCAGGTACCTGCAGGAGTAATAGAGTAGTATTGGTTGGAGATTTTAATTTCCCCTGTATTGACTGGGCCATCGGGACAGGGTGGAATTTCTCAAAAGTGTCCAAGAAAGTTTCCTAAATCAAAATGTCGAGAGCCCTACTCAGGAGGGTACAACACTGGACGTCCTCTTAGGAAATGAGGTCAGGCAAGTAACTAAAGTGTCAGTCGGAGAGCACTTTGGGTCCAGTGACCATAACTGTCTTAGTTTTAACATAGTAATGGAAAAAGGTAGGACAGGTCCACAGGTTAAGGTGCTAAACTGGAGCGGGGCCAATTTTGGAGCCATTTGGCAGGATCTAGCAGAGGTCAATTTTTTTTAAGATAAAGGAAACACTCATAGTTGAAAGAGAGAAATTTTTCATTTTACTTTTGAGCGGGGAAGTCCTGTAAAGTCCTTGGAATGGCATGCCTCCTCAGAAAGTACTCCTCAGAAGGGAAGGATATATGGGGATAAAACAAAGCTGCTGGAAACGTGAAACAAAATAAAAATTGCTGGAGAAACTCAGCAGGTCTGGCAACAGGGAGTCATAGAGTCATAAAGTTATACATCTGTGGAGAGAAAGCACTGTTAACATTTTGAGACTGAAATAACTCCACGGAGGCCTGTATCCCATCATCAACTCACCCTTTACACATGAACAGTCCTTGACTATCGTACTACCTCATACAGAATCAGACATCAGAGTGTCAGTATTCCTGATTTATGCCAGCCAGCCAGGGCTCCCTGATTGAACCAGCTTAACAGCAACAATCATGGAACTTATATTCCATGAGGACCCCAGCTAGCTGACCCGTTATAATGACTACAGAGACTAGTGACTCCTCTTCCGAAAAAAGTTCACTGGACTTGAAATGTTAACGCTACTTTCATAGAACAAAGAACAGTACAGCACAGGAAGGGGCCTTTTGGCCCATGATGTTGTGCTGAACATGACATCAAATTAAACTAATCCCTTCTGCCCTGCCCTTGGTCCATATCCCCCCATATTCCTTCCATGTTCATGTGCTTATCTAAAAGCCCCTTAAATGCCCGTTTTATATCTGCATCTACCACCACTTCTGGCAGCACGTTCCAGACATCTACCACTCTGTTTGTGAAAAAACCTGCCCCTCACATCTCCTTTGAACTTCCTTCCTCTCTCCACGGATGTTTCCAGTCCTGCTGAATTTCTCCAGGTTACATTGAAAACTAGGTTACATTAGACTGTAAAGTTAGTGTTCGTCCAAGACCAGAAGTATTGGGATAAGAAGCTACTTAAAGCTGAGTAAATTTAAACAGGTGTATGATAGCTCCAGGAAGAAGCTATCTGCAGTTCCATTCCAAAAGTTGAAGCCCAAGTGACATAAAACTACTGGGGTAGTAGATACAGGGACTCTGGTATAAGTATTGTGTGAGTGGTGAGTGTTGGGTACTATGCAAAAGCTGTTGCTTGTCATTTAATTTATAAAGGAGTGTTTCAGGATTAATGGAATTATACTTTTACTGTATGATTAAAAACTTTGAATTTGTATTGGGCGTAGATAATTTAGTTTATTCTACCAGGGACGGGCAATAAATGCTGGCTAGCCAATGATGCCCACATCCCACAAATGAATAAATTTTTAAAAATTATCTTCAATTCTTCTGTAATAAACTTTAGTTTTATTGTTAAAGTAAAATCTGAGGCGTTGTGTGCTTATGTTTCAGCAAGAGATGTCTTCATCAAAGCAAAATAAAAATATGATCTAAAAAAGCTAGGGCCCTGTTTGAGCTCTGACCTGTCCAATAATAACAGCAGAGCCCATAATCATCTGCAGTAGTCTTGTGGTCAGGTGGTCAGCAACAGAAATGGTTACAAGACTGGTTAAGAGTTGCAACCAATGCTGGGAATTTTGGTCAAACTAATTTAAACTCTGGCCTCGGTTAAAATTGTAACCACAACATGTTGTGAGCTGCAGTTTCCTGTGTTGACCAAATAGGAGTGTCATGGTATCAGCCAGACAGACTGGCACTGTATTAAGAATCTCCAGAATAATATTCTTTTCCTATTCCTGCACATAGATTCTGGAGTTCCCTAGGTCTTATCCTTGAACCCTCCTTATTCTGACCTACATGCTGTCCCTCAGTAACATGTTGAAAAGCTCAAGGTTAGTTTCCACTGACAATATCCAAACCTCCCTCACTTGCAGCTGTCTCCAGTGCTCTTGGATTTCTCACACAATTTGTGCAGTATCCAGGACTGATGAGCTATATTTTCTCAATATAAACATTGGGAGGATGGACACCATTGTCTTCTCCTGATAGCAGTCCTAATCCTCCCTCCGGCTCATGTCTGATGCTGAACAAAATCATTCTCAACCATACCATTCTATTTGACACTGAGCCGACTTGCTAACCTCATATCCACAGCACCACCAGCAAGACTATGTATGTAAGATCCCTTTCATACATGTTCCACAAACTTGAACTTACATTTTTGTGTAGATTTTGAAGGTTTTTGTGGGCCAAACTCTTTTCAGCATGTTTTCCCTCAAACACCACCTGAAATGGGATATTAGCCAGGACTGGGAACACCACTGGAAACAATTTTGCAGAATAAGAACACTTGTCAATAATTACCCTACTACTGAGCAGGGTCTGTATCAGTTCCAAATTGAGGATTGTACAGGCTGCGACCTCTCAGAGTCAGGGTGGAGGAAGTGGATTTTGAAAGTGGCAGATGGGGTGTTTTCTCCTGAAATGACTTCTCACTTAATCAGGGTTGTTGGAGTTGCACTTGCCATTTAGCACTCTGAGCATTTATTTTTATTCATTCTTGAGACATGGGCATCACGGCTAGGACAGTGTTTATTGTCTGTCCTTAGTTGCCCTTGAGAAGGTGGTGGTGAGCTGCCTTCTTGAACAGCTGCAATCCACATGTTGTTGCAGTGAAGCAGTGACGATATATTTCCACGTCAGGATAGTGAGTGGCTTGGGGGGGATCTTGCAGGTGGAGGTGTCCCAGTCAATGAGATCACGCAAATCTGTAACTCCATATGGCTTTTGTCCTATAGCCTTGAATACTTTTGAATAGCATAAATTTATCAATCTTGGCTTTGACAGGAAAAATTAGCCTTTTGCAGAAAACAATTCCAAAGTCCTACACGTATTTGTGTGTAGAAATATTTCTGAGTTTTTGTTGACTCATTTCACTTAATGTAATGAGATTATCAATCAAATCACTCTGCAGTAGTGTTCAGAGAATAGGGCACAATGCTCACTGGTGTAATCTCTCCTAATTTAACCCTCGGTGTCCAGTTGATAAGTGAGTGCTGCATTTCCCTCCAAGGCCACATTATCCTTCGTACAGTCTGGCGTCAGGCTGCTCCCAGAAACTCCAGGTGTGATCTAATAATGGTTTAGTACAGTTGAGGTATGATTTCTACCCCCTTGTTTTTTCATTCTCTGCATATAAATGCCGGCATTCATTTACCTTTTTGACTATTGTCTGTATCTGTTCAAGACATCTTAATAGCTTGTGCACACAAGCCCCTAGTTCTCTTTGGACCTCCATTGTTTTCAAGCTTTCCAGCCATCTGATTCCAGGTCCAAAGTGAGTTTTCCTACATTGAAATCTGATTGCCCCAGTTTCATCCACTCTCTACCTATCAGTAGGCCAGATCTTCCAATAGATGTTGGAGTAATGTAGACAGGAGCTATGAGTTGGAACCATGCAGAAGTCCCAACATAGCTGACTCAGCTGGAAGTACCGAGAAGTTAAAACTACCACTGGTGTCTGGAATCCTCTGAAAATGACCCAACTCTGAGTTAGAATTGAAAACCTTTTAAGGCTCCAACATACTGATTTACCTGAATTGTTAGGCAGGAAAGATTAGAGCATCAAAACAGTTTAAATATAAAATGGAACTTTCTCACTCACCATTGACTCCATCCTGACTGCTGCCTCAACTCATCATGGACACTGCACTCCAGAACAGCCCATCCCACATCTCAGATCTGAGAGCCCTGCTCTATTCCTCTTCTGGACCTCACACCTCCCCAAAGCCCATCTCAAACTCCCTCCTCAATCCCATGTAATCCAACTTGATCTGGTTCCCAAAATAACCCCCTCCCCAATGTGTTTGACCCTGACAGCCTCCAACTAGCCCCACCCCAGACCAAATAGTTTTCAACCCATTGCAAGCCCTCACACACTTACCTTCCACCTTATTCCCAACCAACCAGCTAACCCACACACCTGCCATCTGCCAGTGACTCTATTGCCATACCCACAGACAACTCATACACCTAGTATTCTACACCGTCAACTACTTGCCACCTTAGCTTTCCCTTATCTGCCAACCTACCACCATATCCACCGGCATCTTCGCCCCCTTGGGCAATCCTACTGTCTTAGCAGGAACCCTAATTGTGTTTGGAATTGGTGGACAGTCTTTAGGAAGTTTAGGATGTTGAACTTCCAACATCTAACCTATTCTTGAGCTATATTATTTTAAAGCTTGCCTATTTCAGTTCAGGATGTTGCTGGTCCGTATTTAACAATGGTAATGTTATTGAATGTCAAGGGATGACGGTTAACTTCTGTTTTTTTTGGAGATAGTCATTTCCTGGTATTTGTGTGGCATAAGCTTTACTTGCCATGTTTCATCCCAAACCTGGATATTGTCCAGGTGTTGATGCCTGTGGACATGGGCTGCTTCAGTGTCTGAGAGTCGTGATTGGTGCTGCACATTGTTCGGTAATAAGCGAACATCCCACTTCTGACCTTATGATGGAGGGATGGTCATCGATGGAGCAGCTGAAGATGGTTGGGCCTAGGACGCTAACCTGTGGAACGCCTGCAGAGATGTCATAGAGTCATACAGCACAGAAACAGACCCTTCGGTCCAACTCATCCATGCTGACCAGACATCCCATTCTGATCTATTCCCATTTACCAGCATTTAGCCCATATCTTTCTAAAACTTGCCCATTCATGTATCCATCTAGATGCTTTTTAAATGTTATAAATGTGCTAGCCTCCACCACTTTCTCTGGTAGCTCAATTGATACGCACACTACCCTCTGCATGAAAAAGTTACCCTTCAGGTCCTTTTTAAATCTTTCCCCTCTCATCTTAAACCTATGCTCTCTTGTTTTGGATTCCCCCACCCTCAGAAAAAGACCTTGGCTATTCACCCAATCCATTCCCCTTAACATTTTATGAAGGTTGACTCTCCAGGGAAAATAGCCCCAGCCTATTCGGCCTCTCCCTACAGCTCAAACCCTCCAGTCCTGTAGCTGAGATGACTGACATCCAACAACCACAACCATACTCCTATGTGCCAGGTATGACTTCAATCTGTGAGACAATATCTCCTGATTTCCACTGGTTTCAAAATTCTTAAGGCTTCTTAATGTTACGCCTAATCGACTGTCATTGTGATGTCAAGAGCAAGTCACTCTTACCTCTGGAATTCTGCTCTTTTGTCCTTGAACCAAGGCTGTAGTGAGGTCAGGAGCTGAGTGGTTCTGGCAGACCCAAACTGAGCATCAATGAGCAACTGAGTGACTGGCATTTAATAGCACAATCGATAAAATATCCATCAAATCCTATTTGATTGCAAATAGGCTGATTGGTCAGTAACTGATTGAATTGAACAGGACGTATTTGACAATTTTCTGCATTGTTGGGTAGATGCCAATATTGCAGTAGTACTAGACCAGTACCATGGCCAGTTCGAGAGAATGGGTCTCCAGCACAGCCATTGGGATGTTTCAGTTCCTTAGGTGTATCCAGTGCACTCAGACATTTGTTGCTATTACATGAAGTGAACCAAGATGATCATTCACAAGACACTTGTGTGGAAGGAAGTTGTGCAAAGTTCACCTTGACTGACATGCTATGCTCTTCACACACAGAGAATGGAATGGCCATAGCGGCCCTAGTTATCAAATTATTCACAACCATTCGCAACTAACCAGAACATTCCCTTTTTCTCTACTCACTGTGTCCTATCTCCCAATCAATTACTAACCCACATCACGTCCAACTAATGAGCGTAGAATCATAGAATCCCTACTGGGCACTTCTATTTTAATGAATGGTAATGTAGATATATAGGATGGCAACACTGCAGCAATCAGCAATCAACTAGTTTGACAAGGGGATGAAACATAAAGGGAGGCTCTCAGTTAGCTAGAGAGGGTGAGGCATTAAGGAAAAACAGAATCAAGATAGTAAATAAAAAGCAAGAAGCAGCTTAGCACCAAGTGTAGCACTAAGATGCGTGGAAACCAAGTATATTCTATAGTGACAGAAAAGGAGAGAACATTTAAAAACAAAAGTTCTTCTGGTGGCGGTGTTAGGATTCAAAAATAAGGTATAAAAACTAGCATAAGGACACTTTTATCTGAGTGCTTGTTGCATTTGAAACAAGGTAAATGAATTGACAGCACAAATCATCGTGAATGGGTATGATTTAGTGGCCATTACAGAGAATGGTTACAGGTGGTCACGACAGAGAGTTAAATATCCAGGGGTATTACACTATTCAGAAGGGCAGACAGGAAGGAAAGGGATTTGGTGTAGCTCTGATATTTTAAGGATTACATCAGGGCAGTAGTGAGAGATGATATAAGTTTTAGGGAGAAAAAGGTCGAATTGATGTGGGTGGGAGTTAGAAGTGGTAAGGGGAAAATGTCACTGATAGGTGGAGTCCTTGGGCCACCACATAATAATATCACAGTGAGGCAGGCAATAAACAAAGAAATAACTGATGCATGAAAAAGTACGACAGCAATTATCATGGGGAATTTTAATCTACATATTGATTGGTCAAACCAAGTTGGTCAAGGCGGCCTTGAGGAGGAGTTCATAGAATGAATCCGCAATAGTTTCCTCGAACAGTAAGTAACGGAATCTACGAGGGATCAATCTATCTTAGATTTGGTCCTGTGTAATGAAACAGGAATAATTAATAATTTCAAAGTTAGGGATCTTCTCCGAAGGAGTGATTACAGTATGGTTGAATTTAAACTGCAGGTGAAGGGTGAGAAGGTAAAATCCAATATCAATGTCTTGTGCTTAAACAAAGGAGACTACAATGGGATGAGGGAGGAATTGGCTATGGTAGACTGGGAGCAAAGACTATACGTTGGGAAGTTGAGGAACAGTGGAGGACTTTCAAGTGATTTTTCACAGTGCTGAGCAAAAGTATGTACTAGTGAAAAGGAAGGACTGTATGAGAGGCAATAATCAGCCATTAGAACTAAGGAAATAAAGGAGGGTATCAATTGAAAGCTAATGGACACAAAGTGGCAAAGGTTAGTAAGAAACTAGAAGATTAGGAAATCTTTAAATGTCAACAGAAATCCATGAGAAAAGCTATAAAAGAAAGATATGTTAGATTATGAGAGTAAACAAGCTCAGAATATAAAACAGATAGCAAAAGTTTCTACAAATATATAAAACAAGAAAGAGTGGCTGAGGAAAACATTGGTCCGTTAGAGGATGAGAAGAGGATTCAATAATGGGAAAAGAGGAAATGGCATTGAACAGGTAATTTGTGTTGGCCTTCACTGTGGAAGACACAAATAACATGTGAATAATTGATGATAAGGAGGCGATGGTAGGTGAGGACCAAAAAAAACCATCAACATGAAAGAGGTAGTGTTAGACAAGCTAATGGGGCTAAATGTAAACAAGTCTCCTGGCCCTGATGGAATGCATCCCAGGTTCCTCAAAAAGATGGCAGGGGAAATATCAAATGTGCTAGTGGTAATTGACCAAAATTCAGTGGACTCTGGGGTGGTTTCAGCAGATTGGAAAACAGCAAATGTGACGCCACTGTTTAAAAAAAATGGAGATAGACAAGAGGCAGGTAACTATAAGCCCATTAGCTTAACTTCTGTAGTGGGAAAGATGCTTGAACCTAACATTAAGGAAGAAGTAGCAAGACATTTAGATAGAAATTATCTCCTTGGGCAGACGCAGCATGGGTTAATGAAAGGTAGGTCATGTTTAACTAATTTACTGGAATTCTTTGAGGACATTACAAGTACAGTGGACCACAGGGGAAATTGATGGATGTAGTATATTTGGATTTCCAGAAAGCATTCAACAAGGTGCTGCACAAAAGGCTGCTGCATAAGATAAAGGGGCATGGTGTTACGGGTAATGTATTAGCATGGATAGAAAATTGGTTAAGAACAGAAAGCAAAGTGTGGGAATAAATGAGTGTTTTTCTAGTTGGCAATCAGTGACTAGTTGCGTGTCTCAGGGATCAGTATTGGAACCACAATTGTTTACAATTTACGTTGATGATTTGGAGTTGGGGACCAAGTGTAGTGCGTCAAAGTTCACAGATGACACTAAGATGAGTGGCAGAGCAAAGTGTGCAGAGGATACTGAAAGTCTGCAGAGGGATATAGATAGGTAAGTGAGTGGGCAAAGGTCTGGCAGATGGATTACAATGTTGGTAAATGTGAGGTTATCCATGTTGGTAGGAATAATAGCAAAATGGACTATTATTTAAATGGTGAAAATTTGCAGCATGCTGCTGTGCAGAGGGACCTGGGTGTCCATGTGCATGAATCACAAAAAGTTGGCTTGCAGGTGCAGCAGGTAATTAAGAAGGCAAACAGAATATCTTTCTTCATTACTAGAGGGATGGAGTTTTAAAACAGGGAGGTTATGCTGCACCTGTATAGGGTGCTGGTGAGGCCACACCTGGGGTACTGCATGCAGATTTGGTCTCCTTATATGCAAAAGGATGTAGTGGCACTAGAGGGGGTACAGAGGAGGTTCACTAGTTGATTCCAGAATTGAGAGGATTAGCTTATGAGGAGAGATTGAGTAAACTGGTGGGTGAAACTAGCCTCAAAATAAGGAGGTGCCGATTTAGGACTGAGCTGAGGAGGAACTCCTTCTCCCAAAGTATTGCGAGTCTGTGGATTCCCTGCCAGTGAAACAATTGAGGCTACACTGTTGAATGTTTTTAGGGCAAAGATAGATAGATTTTTGAACATCAAAGGAATTTAGGGTTTCAGTGAGCAGGTGGATAAGTGGAGCTGAATCCATGAAAAAATCATCCATGATCTTGTTGAGTGGCAGAGCAGGTTTGAGGTGCCAGACGTAGGTGCTCTACCCCTGCTCCTATTTCTTATGATCTTATGTTATAGAGGACTTCTAATTATTAAAGCAAATCCAGCAGTCCTGGGTGATAAAAGAAATAGTGATACAGATGAAGCAGGAAAGTGTGCTGTTGCGCTGTAAAACAGATTTATATGGATAATACAATTAAGAGCCAAGCTGGATAAAGGGGTTTTGGAGGGAAATTGGAAAAGCTAATAAGAGAAGCAAAGGTAATTTCTGATGAAGGGTCTAGGCCCGAAATGTCAAGTTTTCCTGCTCCTATGATGCTGCTTGACCTGTTGTGTTCATCCAGCCCCATGCTTGTTACCCTAATAGATGTGTTCCTCCCCTTTCCTCCACCATTTCAAAGAATGTATTTTAAAATGGCCTTCATGCTCTGGCCTGCCTGCACTACCCAGTATTCAATGGCAGTAAGGGCAGATTAAGACCCTCATTTGCCAATTAACTCAGGAGTTAAGGGACACAATCAGCTGAAGGACATGCAGCCTACTGGGCACTTTATACATTTTCCCCCACACATATTATAGGGGACAGGTCAGGGGGCTAGGCAGCAGAGGTCGATGGGCCAACATGCCAAATCCCTCCGAAACCTTGCATGCCAGGCAGCTGTAAAGTCCAGACCCGCAGTCATTCTTTCGATAACAGGGTTTCTACAAGTTTTTTGTCATACTAAATACTTCCTGCTGCCTGAGGTAATCTATTGAGTTCCAATCTGTTTATAGATCAATTCATTTTTCATTGTTTTAAAGTTTCCCCTCCTAATGTTTGTGATTCTTGTCTCCTTCGCAAAACAAATATTGAATTTAATCAGATATGGTCAATATTCAGAAGAAATTCCCTTTATATCAGATTGTTACCAATCATTAAACCCAAAGTGACCTGTTCCCTTGTCAGTTCTAACATATTATTCTAAACACACAGCCCCCAAATCGTTCTAGAAATATGTTCTGTTTAATGCTGTTCTGTTTCTCCAGTCTGTGTGCAAATTAGAATTTCCCATTAGAATCACTTTGTTTCTCTTATATGCTTCCCGCATTGATTTCTACATTTATAAATCACATCAGCACAATCATCAGGTCTGTAGACAACTCCCACCAGAGTCTTGCTGTTCCATTGTTCTGCCCAAAGTGGCTCTACTGTTTATTTCCCTGTACTGAAACCATTTCCAATCATTTTCAATGTTAGAATTTGGCCTTTTGTCAATATGTTCGGAGACAGACAGAAAAAGAGAAATGAAAGCAGATAGATTGACAAAAACAAAGAGAAAGAAGGAGACAAGTAAGACATAGAAAGATGGAGAGAAACTAAGGGAGGGACAAAGGGTAAGAGGATGGATAGAGTGACAGAGAGATAGACAGCGGGAAAGAGCAATATTGTGAGAGCGGAAATAGAAATGACAGTGAGAAGATGAGGGAGACAGAAACACGGAGAGTGACTCTGTTGTGTAATTCAGGAAGAAAGTCAGACAGAGAATATAAGACAGGGAGAGAATCAGAGAGAGTGAGAGTGAGATAGGATATACAAGAGAAATAAAAAGAATGGGACTGAGACATACAGAAAGATAATGGGAAAGAGAAAGGTAGAGAGAGAAAAAAGGATGGAGAGAGGCAGTGGCAAAGAGACAGGGACAGGCAGAGCCAAAAAGAGGCAGAAAACAAGAGAGAAGGAGAAAGAGAGAGATAATAACAGAAAAAGAGAAAAATAGAATGCCACAGAGGAAAAGGAAGAGACAGAGTGGGGGACAAAGTGAGACCACTTACACAGGCAACACCAGAGTCTTGGGTGGACCCAATAAAATGTCCCTCAAAGATTTACCTGCAGAGAGAGAGTGCAGAGTCACAGACCGGGAAAGAATTGAAGACAATCTGCTGTATTCTGTTATGAGGAACATCTTCCAGAATTCCTCGAGAACACAGCGATCTGCAATGGGAGGGTAATGCTGGTGATATGACAGAGTGCTGCTCTCCTGCAATCAGATCCTTTAATGGACTGACTCAGACACTGACAGAAAGGACTAGGCTGATAACTCTCTCCATCTCTAATTACTGCAAATGCAATTGGCACAACCAGCAAACTAGCAGATAGTCTGCCCCTTGAACTCAGTCTGGCCTCTTCTTCTGCCTCGCAAGCCAACAATTGATTGCAGGCAGATTGGTACAGTACAGAAACTGACAGGGAAGCAATGGCCCAAGATCAGTCAATGCTGTGCGCTAAGGGCTTGGTGGGTACAATAGACGTAAGAGAGGGATATAATGTGGGGAAGATACAGATTCCAGGATTCGGATTTTTGACTACAGCTCTTGGAGCACAGGTTCCTGATACAGGTACTATTGTTTACAGGTGCTGAGATAATGTGTTCATAAAATCACAGAACCCCTACAGTGTGAAAGCAAGCCATACAGCCCTTCAAGTCCACACCAACCCTCTGAAGAGCATTTCATCCAGACCCACTCCCCCACCCTCTACCTATAACCCTGCATTTCCCATGGCTAGTTCACCTAGCCTGCGCATCCCTGGACACTATGGGCAATTGAGCTTGGCAAATCCACCTAACACATCTTTGGACTGTGGGAGGAAACCAGAGCACCCAGAGGAAACCCACGCAGACACAGGGAGAATGTGCAATCTCCACATAGGCAGTCACCTGAGGCTGGAATTCAACCTGGGTTCCTGGCACTATGAGGCAGCAGTGCTAACCACTGAGCCACCGTGCCACTGCATTGTGTGGCGTTATCACTGTGCTATAAATAGGCAGACTTCGAACAAATGTAGCAACTCAAGACTGGGCATTTATGAGGCACTGGGGGCCATCAACGGCAGCAGAATTGTTCTCCAGCACACTATAACCTCATGGCCCGGCATATCCCCCACTCAACCATTACCATCAAGCAGGGGATCAACCCTGGTTCAATGGAGAGTGCAGGAGAGCATGCCACGAGCAGCGCCAGGAAAACCTGAAAATGAGGGCAACCTAGTGAAGCTACCTAACAGAACTACTTGCATACCAAACAGCATAAGCGGCAAGTGACAGACAGAGCCAAGTGATCCCATAACCAATGGATCAGATCTAAGCTCTGCAGTCCTGCCACATCCATTTGTGAACAGTGACGGACAATTAAACAGCTCACTGGAGGAGAAGGCTCCCTCAGTTTGGTTCACTCCATGTGATATTAAGAAACAGTTACATGCCCTGAATATTACAAAGGCTTTGGGCCCCAATAACATTCTGGCAACAGTACTGACAACCTGTGCCCTAGAACAGCCATGACCCCAGCCTAACTGTTTCTATGTAGTGGCATGTACCTGACAATGTGGAAAATTGCCCAGATATGTACTACACATAAAAAGCTGGACAAATCCACTCTGGCTAATTATCGACCCATCAGTCTATTCTCAATCTGAAGTAAAGTTACAGACAGTGTGATCAACAGTGCTATAAAGCAGCACCTGATCAACAACAACCTGCTCACTGACATTTTGGTTGGGTTCCACCAGGGCCACTCAGCTCCTGACCTCCTTACAGCCTTGGTTGAAACATGTATAAAAGAGCTGAATTCCAAATGTGAGGTGAGAGCGACTGCCTTTGACATCAAGGCCACATACAACTGAATGATGGGTTAAGGACCCCAGGCAAAACTGTATAGAGTTTGCACATTGTCCCTGTGTCAGTGTGGGTTTCCTCTGGGTGCTCCAGTTTCCTCCCACAATCGAAAGATGTGCAGGTTAGGTGGATTAGCCGTGGTAAATGAGAAGTTATGAGGATGTGGGGTGGGTCTGGGTTGGATCCACTTCGGAGGGTCAATGCAGATTTGATAGGCCAAATGGCCTCTTTCTGCGCTGTAGAAATTCTAAAATTCTCTATAATTCTATGGAATCAATGGGTACAGTGCCATGGGGCAAACTTCCAATAGTTGAAATCATACCTGGCACATAAGAAGATGGTTGTGGTTGATCGAGGTCAATCATTGGGCAGCACGGTGGCACAGTGGTTAGCACTGCTGCCTCACAGCGCCAGGGACCCGAGTTCGATTCCACCCTTGGGTAACTGTGTGGAGTTTGCACATTCTCCCCATGTCTGTGTGGGTTTCCTTCAGGTACTCCAGTTTCCTCCCACAGTCCAAAGATGTGCAGGTTAGGTGGATTGGCCATGCTAAATTGCTTGTAGTGTCCAGGGATGTGTAGATTAAGTGGGTTGTAGGGGGATGAGTCTGGGTGGGATGCTCTGAGGTTTGGTGTGGACTTGTTGGGCCGAAGGGCCTGTTTCCACATTGTAGGGATTCTATCTATCTCAGCTCCAATACATCTTTGCAGGAGTTCCTCAGGGTCGTGTCCTAGGTCAAACCATCTTCAGCTGTTTCATAAATGACCTTCCTCGATCAGCAGGTCAGACGTGAAGGTTGCACAATGTTCAGCACCATTCACTACTCCTCAGATACTGAAGAAGTCTATGTTCAAGTGTAACAGGACCTGGACAAGGAGGATTCTGCCTTTGTTTTTGTTGGGGTGGGGGGTGGGATGATCTCACCCACCTTCCTGCAATAGACTACATCTCCTCTCACCCACCTTCCTGTAAGAATGCAATCCCCTACTCCCAATTCCTTTTGCCTCCACCTCCCATGATGGGCGTTCCACTCCCGAATATTATTTCAAGGACCGCAACTTCCTCCCTTTGGTGGTCAAAAATGCTGTCGATCACATCTCTTGCGCTTCCTGCACCTCTGCCATCACATCCCCTTCCCCCAACAAAAACAAAGACAGAATCCCCCTTGTCCTCACATATCTCCCCACTAACCTTCGGATTCAACATATCATTCTTCGCCACTACCGCCACCTACAATCCGACCCCACAATCAAAAGTATCTTTCCCTCCCCATCCCTATCTGCCTTTTGTAGGGACCACTCTCTCCGTAACTCCCTCGTCCAGTCCACACTCCCCACTAGCCACTAGCCCCCCCACCCCGGCACCTTTCCCTGCAACTGCAGGAAGTACTACACCTGTCCCTACACCTCTCCCCTCATCTTCATCCAAGGCACAAAACAAAGCTTTCATATCAGACAGGGATTGACCTGCACATCCGTCAATGTGGTCTATTCCATCTGCTGCTCCCAATGTGGCCTCCTCTACATCGGTGAGACCAAGCGGAGGCTCGGAGACTGCTTTGTAGAGCACCTGCACTCTGTTCACAACAAACAACAACACCTTCAAGTCGAGAACCGCTTCAACTCCCCCTTTCCACTCCCTGGGCAACATGTCCATCCTAGACCTCCTCCAGTGTCACAATGACAACACCTGGAAACTGGAGGTGTAGCACCTCATATTCCTCCTCGGGAGCCTACAGACCAATGGCCTAAATGTGGACTTCACCAGTTTCAAAACGTCCCCATCCCCAGCCTGATCCCATAACCAACTCTCCCTCTCATCCCCACCTCTTTGACCTGACACAACCCGTCCATCTTCTCTCCCACCTATCCGCTCCTCCCACCTCACTGACCAATCCCCACCACTGCCTACCTGCACTCACCTATCACCATCCAACCTACCTTCCCCAGCCCCACCCCTCCACTCTCTATTTATTCCTGAGCTCCCCTCCTCCTCCCCATTTCTGAAGAAGGGTCCCAACCCAGAACGTCTACTTTCCTTTTCCTCTGATGCTGCCTGGCCTGTGTTCCTCCAGCTCCACACTGTGTTATCTCTGACTCCAGCATTGGCAGTTCTTACTGTCTCTGGATAATATCCAAGCTTGGGCTGAAAAGTGGCAAGTGACATTCAAGGCACACAAGTGTAAGATAATGACCATCTCTAATAAGAGACAAAATTTAACTACCACCTCTTGACATTCAATGGCATTACCATCATGAAATCACCCATAGTCAATGTCCCAGGGATTTCTAATGGCTAGACACTGATCTGGAACAACCATATGAACCAATGACATGAGGCTGGGTGGGAGAGTGAACTATTCAATCACCGAAAAGATCTTTGTATGTTATAATCTGCCTGTACTGCATGCTAAACAAAACTTTTCACTGTACCTGGTATATGTAATAATAATAAATCAAATCAAATTAAATCAATTGGTTGAGGCAAAATCATTGAATGTTTTCAAAAAGGAGTTAGATATAGTTCATAGGGCTAAAGGGATCAAAAGCTCTGGGGAGGGAAAGTGGGAACAGGATACTGAGTGGGAGATCAGCTATGGTCCTATTGAATGGCGAAGCAGGCTTGAAGGCTCAAATTCTCTACACCTATTTTCTATGTAAATGCAGTGTCTACAACAGCAGTTCAAAGTTTGGGAATTCTGTAGTGAATAACTCATGCTTTGACACCCCAAAGCCTGTCCACCATCTACAAGACACAAATCAAAATGGTTCCAGGCTTCTAAACGAATACTTTGGGTCAGTGTTCACTGGTGAAAGGGACGGTATCGGAATAGAAATCAGGGAGAAGGCTTGTGAGAAAATGAAAGAAATTAGTATAGAAGGAGAGGACAGGCAGCATCATAGGAGCAGGAAAACTTGACGTTTCAGGCCTAGACACTTCATCAGAAATGGGGGAGGGGAAGAGAGTTCTGAAATAAATAGGGAGAGAGGGGGAGGCGGATAGAGGATGGATAGAGGAGAGGATAGGTGGAGAGGAGGCAGACAAGTCGAAGAGGCGG
>JAHRHZ010000026.1:41218946-41247922 GCA_024137785.1 Ginglymostoma cirratum
GGAGGCCACAACGGGAACAGTGGATACAGTATACCACATTAGCAGATGTGCGGGTTATCATCTGTTTGATGTGGAAGGTCTTCTTGGGGCCTGGGATGGGGATGAGGGGTAGGTGTAGCACTTCCTGCGGTTGCAGGGGAAAAGTGCCGGGGTTGGTGGGGCTAGTGGGGAGTGTGTAGCGGACGACTTGGTGGAGTCATGGAGAGAGTGGTCCCTCTGGAAGGCAGATAAGGGGTGGGGAGGGGAAAATGTCCTTGGTAGCGGGGTCAGGTTGCAGGTGGTGGAGGATGATGCATTTGGACCGGGGTGGGGTGAACTCCCCACCTACGTCTGTGACACCACCCACACCCTTCAACTCCTCCAAAACCTTCTGATTCCCTGGTCCTCAACACCTCATCTTCACCATGGACATCCAGTCCCTATGTATTTGCATTGCCCGTGCAGATGGCCTAAAAGCCCTCCACTTCTTCCTGTCCCACAGGACCGACCAGTCCCCCTCCACTGATACCCTTATCCACTTAGCCGAACTCATCTTTACCCTTAACAACTTCCCCTTCAACTCCTCCCACTTCCTGCATACTGAGGGGGTGGCCATGGGTACCTGCATGGGCCCAAGCTATCCTAGTCAGGACTAGGATACATGGAATAGTCCATCTTCCGCAGCTACACTGGCACCATGCCCCACCTCTTCCTCTGTTATATCGATGACTGACTGTATCGGCGCCGCCTCGTGATGCCACGAGGACCTCGAACAGTTCATCAACTTTACTAACACCTTCCACCTCAACCTTAAGTTCACCTGGACCATCTCCAATACCTCTCTCTCCTTCCTGGACTGTTTCCATCTCTGGCAACCACCTGGAAACTGATATCTATTTCAAGCTTACCGACTCCAACAGCGACCTAGAATACACCTCCTGTCACCCACCTTCTTGCAAGATGCAGTCCCCTATTCCCAATTCCTTCGCCTCCGCATCTGCTCCCAAGATGAGATGTTCCAATCCCGAACATCCCAGACGTTCTTGTTTCTCAAGGACCGCAATTTCCCCTCCACAGTGGACAAAAACACTTTCAACTGCATCTCTCGCGTTTCCCGCAACTCATCCCTCACACCCTCTCCCCGCAATAACAACAAAGACAGAATTCCCCTCATCCTCACGTATCATCCCTTCAATCTCCAGATTCAATGCATCATCCTCCGCCACCTGCAATCTGACCCCACTACCAAGGACATTTTCACCTCCCCACCCTTATCTGCCTTCCAGAGGGATGCTCTCTCCGTGATTCCCTTGTCTGCTCCACACTCCCCACTAGCCCCCTACCCCCAGCACTTTTCCCTGCAACCCGCAGGAAGTGCTACGTCTGTCCCTACACCTCCCCTCTCACCCCCCATCGCAGGCCCTAAGAAAACCGTCCACATCGAACAGATGTTCACCTGCACATCTGCTAATGTGGTATATTGTATCTGCTGTTCCCAATGTGGCCTCCTGTGCATAGGGGAAACCAAGTGGAGGCTTGGAGACCGCTTTGTGGAGCACGTATGCTTGGATCATGCCAAACGACTACACCTCCCAGTCGCGAACCACTTCAACTCCTCTTCCCACTCCTTGGACGACATGTCCATCCTGGGCCGCCTCCAGTGCCACAACGATGCCACCTGAAGGCTGGAGGAACAGCACCTCATATTTTGCTTGGGAATCGTGCAGCCCATCGGTCTCAATGTGGACTTGACAAGCTTCAAAATCTCCCCTCCCCTGACCTCATCCCAAGACCAGCCCAGCTCATCCCCACCTCCTTGACCTGTCTGCCTTCCCTCCCACCTACCCACCCCTCCCTCCCAAATGACCAACCCCCATCCCAACTCCCTCCCTACACTCACCTTTACTGAGTCCATTCCTGCCTCCTTGACCTGTCTGTCTTCTCTCCACCTATCTGCTCTCCTATCCACCTTCCATCATTGCCTCCCCCCTCTCCCTATTTATTTCAGAACCCCCTTCCCCTCCCCCATTTCTGAAGAAGAGTCCAGACCTGAAACGTCAGCTTTCCTGCTCCTCTAATGCTGCTTGGCCTGCTGTGTTCATCCAGCTCTACACCTTGTTATCCTACTTTTTATAACCTCTCCTCAAACTTAACATGTGAAGCATGTAAAACTAACTCCACAGTGTCTCCATCAAATGCTCAGGATAGGTACAGTACAAGGTTAGATACAGAGTAAACCTCCCTCAACCTGCTCCCGTTAAAAAATCCTGGATGGATGTGAAACTTCCTTATTGACCAAGATATTGGGAAAGAAATTAACACCTATTCCTACAGCAGTTGATTGACTCTCATTCCGAACTGGCCACTGTCTTCTCCTGACCCCGTTCTGTAAACCCAGTTTCTCCCTGGGTTAGTTTCCGTCATCTAATGAAGTGACAAGAGGTGAAGCATTTTTCTAACATTGACTGTTCCCCAGAAGTTCTCTCCTTGTGTCTACTTTCCTGTGTTAGGAATATATTTTCCTCATTAGCGTAGAAATGGCCTATCATCTGCATTCTTTAGTTTTCCCACGTTCTCTTTCAACCTGTCTTTTATGTCTTCTCTCATAGCATTTCAAATACACAGTTGGCACGGTGGCTCAGTGGCTGGCACTGCTGCCTCACAATGGCAAGGACCTAGGTTCAATTCCAGCCGTGGGCGACTGTCTCTGTGGAGTTTGCACGTACTCCCCGTGTCTGTGTGGGTTTCCTCCGGGTACTCCGGTTTCCTCCCACAGTCCAAAGATGTGCATGCTAGGTGGATTGGCCATGCTAAATTTTCCATCATGTTCAGGATGTGCGTTAGCTGTGGGAAATAAGGGATAGGGTTAGGGGATGGGTCAGAGTGGGATGGTCCTCAGAAAGTTTGTATGGACTTGTGGGGCCGAATGGCCTGTTTCCATACTGTGGGGATTCTATGGTAATATACAGTCCTGTGCAAGCTGCAGATTCCTCCAGCCTGATATAGGGATGCTCAAAACCACACTCTGTTTTCATCCATTAAATACAGCAAATCGCCTTGTGTTTAAAGAGAACGTTAATGTGATTTAAGTGAATTGAGTGAATGAGAAACATAAAAGTAAGGGATGAAGGCATATGGTAAGAGCTACAGAAGGGAATAGGAAAAGAAACTGGCAGGTGATCTAGAAAACACTTGTAAATTATCTGGGAAAATGAAAATGTACTGAAACAAAATAAGCCCTTACGTCTGCAGTGGTGATATTGTCAATGAAAATAAGGAAATGATGTGCTTGTTGTGATATTACTTTGTTTTATTTGCAGAGAAGTGGTCAGCGTATCATGCAAACCAGTACTGTTTGGCAGGGAGTTTAGTGATTTGATCCATCAGCAGTGAAAGATCAGTTATGTAGTTCTAAGTTTGAAAAACATTCGGCTTGGAGGGTCGATTGCCCTCATGAGTTGGTTTCACCTATCCTTTTAGGTACGGGCATGCTTTAAGGTGCTGTTGAAAGATCCCTGGTAAATAGCTGCATTGAATTTTGTGTGGTACACAGTGCTGTCATAGTGCACTGGTGGAGCAGCATTATCTAGGCAAGTGGGGATTATCCCATCACTCTCCTGACTTGTAGAAGGTGGATCAGAAGGTGAGTTGGTAAGACCCCAGGATGAAATGATGGAGGATTTCAATGATGGTAATGTCATGTAATGTCAATGGGTGCTGGTCAGCCCTTTCTTGTCAGCCCAAACCTGAATATTGTCAAATGCAGTTTGACATGGAGAGCTTCAATATCTGATTAGTTTCAAGTGCTGAACATTGTGTAATCAGAGAACATCGTACTGCTAATATTATATTGGAAGAAAAGCCATTGGGCAGAGTATTCCTGCCCAATCTCCAAATGACTTCCTAACCCCTTTCCTCAAAGGACTGAGCAATGAAGGCAAATGTGCAAAATGCCTTTTTAACTGCCCTGTCCATATGTGATCATCACCCCTTCCAACATATTTCTGATGGGGTGGTAGTTAGCCAGGTTGGATTTGACCTGCTCTTTGTGACCTGGACAATTTTTCACATTGCTGGATAGATGCCAGTGTTGTAGCTGTATTGAAACAGATTGGCTGGGTGTGGCAAGTTTTGGATCAGCAGTCTTCAGTAGTGCTATTGCTGGAATGTTGTCAGAGCACATAGGCTTATCGAGTGTCCTTCAACTATTTCTTGACATCATGTGAAATCAATCGCATTGACATGTGTGTGATGCTTACAGATTGGAGTTGAACATAGAACAGCACAGGCCCTTCGGCCCACAAAGTTGTGCCGACCTATTATCCTACTAAGATCAATCTACCCTGCATACACTACATCTTACTATCCTCCATGTGCCTATCCAAGAGTCGCTTAAAAGTCTCTGAAGTATCTGACTCCGCTACCACATTCCACACGCCCATCACTCTTTGTGTGAAGAACCTACCTCTGACATCTCCCTTATACCTTCCTCCAATCAGCGCAGACATGGAGAGAATGTGCAGACTCCACAGACAGTCACTCGAGGGTGGAATCAAACTCTGGTTCCTGGTGATGTGAGGCAGCAGTGCTAACGACTGAGCCTTTGCACCTTCCACCTGTAACCTTTGATCTCCTTACTAATCAAGAGTCTATCTATCTCTGCCTTAAATACTCTCAATGACTTTGAATCCACAGCCTTCTGCGGAAATGCGTTTCACAGATTCACTATCCTTTGGCTGAAGAAATTTCTCCTTATCTGAGTTCTGAAAGGTTGACCCTTCACTCTGAGGCTGTGCCCTTGGGTTCTAGACCCTCCTACTTTTGGAAACCTCTTTCGTATGTCCACTCTATCCAGGCCTCTCAGTATTTTGTAAGTTTGAGAGATTTCCCCCCCCCCGATCTTTTTAAACTCCATCGAGTACTGACCCAAAGTCCTCTGCAGCTCTTCAGATGACAAGCCTGTCATTTCCGATATCATTCTTGTTAACCTCCTCTGGACTTCCTCCAAGGGCAAAATGTCTTTCCTTCGATATGGGCCCAAACTGCTTGCAATATTCCAAATGTGGTCTGACCAGAGCCTCATAAAGGCTCAGCAGTACATCCCTACATTTGTATTTTGGCCCTCTCCGAATAAATGCGAACGTTGCTTTTGCCTTCCTAGCTGCTAACTGAACATGCATGCTAACTTTGAGAATCCTGAACTAGGGCTCAAGTCCCTTTGTGCTTCAGGTTTCTGAAATCTTTCCCCACGTAGAAAATGATCTACACCTCTTCTTCCTATCGAAGTGCATGACCTCACACTTTCCCACATGATATTCCATCTGCTACTTTGCCCATTCTCCCAGCCTATATAGGTCCTTTTGGAGCCTTCCCATCTCCTCAACACTACCTGTCCTTCCAGCTGTCTTTGCTGCTAAGTTTGCAGATGACACAATGCCCTCCATTCCTTTGTCCAGATGTGTAACATGAATAGTTGTGGTCCCAACATGGACCGCTGCGGGACTTCACTAGTCACTGGCTGTCTTGCTGAAAAAGGCCCCCTTATCTCAACAAAAACCAAAAGAACTGCAAATGCTGGAAATCAGAAACAAAAACAGAAATTCCTGGAAAAGCTCAGAAGGTCAGGCAGCATCTTTGAAGAAAACCAAGAGTTAATGTTTCAGTCCAGTGACCTTTCATCAGAACTCTTAGCACCTAGCAAAATGTTAGTCTTTAATGCACATTGAGGCACAGCAGTAAGGAGTAGACAATAGGTGCAGATAGAGCCTAAACAGAGAGAGGACAGTTGGGTAGACAAAGGAGTTGATAATGATCAGGCCAGGAGAATGAACAGCTGTTGGTGGTTAACATTGGGTTGTGTGTAACATCAGACCATGTGGTAACAAGGCCTGGTCTGTGGGTGTTGGGATAAGGACATGGGAGAGTGAGCTCAAACATGAAAGTTGTTGAACTCTATATTGAGTCCAAAAGGCTGTAGTTCCTAAGGGGAAAATGACGTGCTGTTCTTCTAGCTTGCATTAGGTTCACTGGAGCACTGCAGCAAGCCTGAGACAGATGTTGGCCTGACGACAAGGTGGTGTTGAAGCGGCAGGTAATTGGAAGCTCAGGTTCTTTTTTGCGGACAGAACATAGGTGTGCTGTGAAGTGATCACCCAGACTATGTTTCATTTCTCCAGTGTAGAGGAGACCACATTGTAAGAAGTGAATGTGGTAAGGCAGATTGAGTGAAGCGCAGATAAAGAACTTCTTCGTCTGGAAGGTGTGTTTTGGCCCTTGGATACTGAGGGAGGAAGGAGGTAAATGGACAGAAGTTACGCCTTCAGTTGCAGGGCAAGGTGCCACAGGGCTGTGTATGTGGAATGAAGTAGGGGTGGACCAAGGTGTTCTGGAGGGAACAGTCCCTGTGGAACGCTGACAAGGGAGGGGAGGGGGAACATGTGTCTGATGGTGGCATCTCTCTGGAGGTGGCAGAAACGGCGACTAATGATCCTCTTAATTTTGTTACTAGTGGGATGGTAGGTAAGGACAAGGAGGATCTATTGCTGTTGTGAGAGGAGATGAGGGCCGAAGTGTGTGAGATGGGTTGGACCCAACTGAGGGCCTTGCCTGCTGAGCTTTTCCAGCAATTTGTTTTGTTTGGACCTTTATCTCAACACTCTGCCTTTTGCAGTTAGTCAATCCTCCAACCATTTCCATACGTTGCCCCTAATACATGAGCTCTTATTTCGTGGCCTCTGCCACACTTTGTGTATTTTTTTATTCATGGGCAGCAGGCATTGCTGGTTGGCTGGCATTTATTACCTGTCCTCTCATCCCCTTGAGAAGGTGGTAGTGAACCACCTTCTCGAACTGCAGCGGTTCACATGCTGTAGGTAGACCCACAATGCCCTGAGGGAGGGAATTCCAGAATTTTGACTCAGTGACAGTGAAGGAACGGCAATATATCTCCAAGTCAGGATAGTTGGTTGAGGAAGGGTCACCTGACCCAAAGCGTTAACTTTGTTTTTGCCTTCACAAATGCTGCCAGACCTGCTGAGCTTTTCCAGCAACTTTGTTGTTGTTGTTCAGGATGGTTGACTGGTTTGGAGGGGAACCTGCAGATGGTATTCCAATATCTCAGCTGCTCTTGTCTTTCTAGCTGGAAGTGGCTATGGCTTTGGTGCTGAGGAAGTATTTTTGATGAATTCCTACAGTGCGTCTTGTAAATAGTAGCAGTAATGGATAGTGGGTATTGGTGTAGAGAGAGTGGATGCTTATGGATGTGGCACCAATCAAGCGGGTGCTTTATCCTGATGGTGTCAAGCTTCTTCAGCGTTGGTGGAGCTACACCCATCTGACAAGTGGGGAGTATTCAGTCATACTCCTGACTTGTGTCTTGTAGATGGTGGACAGGCTGTGGAGAGTCAGGAGGTGAGTTACTCACTACAGGATTCCTCGCCTTTGAACTGCTCTTGCAACTGCTGTTTCCAGTTGAGTTTCTGGCCAATGGTACCACCCTGAATGCCGATAGTGGAGGATTCAGTGGTGGTACCACCACTGAATGTTAAGGTGCAGTGGTTAGATTCTCTCTTATTGGAAATGATCATTGCCTGGCATTTGTTTGGTGTGAATGTTACTTGCCACTCCTCAGCCCAGCTTTACAAAGTTTTTGACTTGTTGTTGTAGCTTGGTAAAATTGAATAGCTTGTTTAGCTATTTCAGAGGGTAGTATAGAATCAACCACGTTGCTGTGGGTTTGGAGTTTACATAGAGCCCAGTCTGGATAGGAGGGTGGGTTTCTTTCGCTAGGGGATATTAGTGAAGCAGTTGGATTTTTATGACAAATTTTCCTTCCTGATACACAGACCGATGTTTAGCTGAAGATTTATTAATTAGTTGAATTCATATTGCGCTAGCTACTGCTATGATGGAGATTAAACCCACATCCCCAGAGCATTCACCTGGGCCTGTGAAGTCTAGTGACATCACCACTAAGCCACAAGATGCTCCTTATGGAAAGGGAGGAAGTGATTGAGCAGTTTAAGTTGGATATGTGAGGATAGGTGTGTCGAACAGGCCTGAACTCTGCTGGAGTTCAGAAGAATGAGGTGACTGCGTTGAAATATATAAAATTTTGGGAGGGCAGATGCTAAAAGGCTAAATGACAAAGTAATGAGGTTTTGGTGCTTCATTGTCTAAATTTGAGCTCTGTTGGTATTGGAGCTGGCTCTCTGTCATTTGCTAACTGCTTGTTTTCATGGACAGGAAAATCTAATTGGAACTTTGCTGGCCATCTTCGGGAACCTTGTCATCAGCATCTCTCTCAATGTGCAGGTGAGTTCCAACCTTGGAAATTGAATTCCAAGTTGTTTGCTGATAGTGATGCTTGTGGCTGTTCCTTTGCCTGTGCGTCTAATACCTATTTGTGCATGAAAGGAACTCTGGGGAGATAAAAGGCATGTTCACACCTTATAGATGGTTGAAGCATCTTTCATTTAGTGAGCTGGAGTAAGTTGTCAGTGTGTAAGACTGCACGGTACTTAAGACAACATTAACGAGCACGATGCTATCTGTACCTTCCTTGCAACTTGCTTTATTTTCATTCAAACAACTTGGTCTTAGGCTTTTCCCAATCATCAAGGCTCCCACTAATCTATGCGGCATTGTGCTGCATCTTTCAATGTAATACTGTCCTTAACTTACTTACTTAGCTACAGATGATGACCTTCTCATAGAGCCTTAGTTCCTCAGTAGAATACATCTTCATTAAGAGTTATGAAATATCTCCTACTAGTGCCTCTGTACCATCTTCCATTTTAACCTATTTACCTGCTTCACTTCAGTTAACACTGTCCTCTTATGGTTGTAATTGCCTTTGTTTAATTTAGAGATGTTAGTTTCAGACTCAAATTTCTTGCCCTCGAACTGAATGACACTTGGTTTTAACTAGAGGACCCTTTTCTGTGAGGTCATTAATTATTTCTGTCAGATTATGCAGTACAAGCTGTATAATTTGTTTGGTTCCAGAATGTAATGTTCTAAGGAACCATCCCAAATGTACTCATCAACTCATCTAGGCTATTATTACCAGTTTCATTTATGCAGTATATGGGGAGATTTTATTATAACACCACCTTTCAAGCACTCTAGTTCTTGATTTAAACATTAATCAAGGGATGTGGGATAAAAGGTACTGCAGATGCTGGAGAATCCGAGATAACAAGAAAACTGATGAAGGGTTTAGGCCCGAAACGTCAAGTTTTCCTGCTCCTATGATGCTGCTTGACCTGCTGTGTTCATCCAGCCCCATGCTTGTAATCAAGGGATGTGTGTGTGTGTACCAAGCATGAAAACTGATGTTTATCCTTAATCAATTGTATTGAATTTGTAATTTACTGTAAATTACAGAAGGCCCCTGACCAAGCTCCACTCTTTGCAATTTTAGCCTCAATCTATAGCAAGGATATTGAATAATCAAGCAAGTGCAACGTAGGTTTACAAGGATTATTCTAGAATTGAGAGATCATTGTTACTGAGAAAGATTGAACAGGACTTCATTACTTTTTTAAAAAAAAGAGATCTGACAAAAACACTTAAATTATAAAACCAAGAACTGCATACGCTGGAAATCTGCAACAGAACTGATGAAGGGTCACAATAGCCGCAGTTCACATACTGGAAGATTTTGAGATTGGCTAACATGGTGCCACTATTTAAGACAGGTGGTAAGGAAAAGCCAGGGAACTGTATACTGGTGATCCTGACATCAGTGGTGGACATGTTGGAGGGGATTCTGAGGGACAGGATTTTCATGTATTTGGAAAGGTAAGGACTGATTAGGGACAATGAACATGGCTTTGCCTCACTAACTTGATTGAGTTTTTTGAAAAATGGCAAAGAGGGTTGACAGAGGCAGAGTGGTGGACGTGATCTATATGGACCAAAACCAAAGTGGTTGGAAAAGCTCAGCAGGTCTGGCAGCATCTGTGAAGGAAAAAACAGAGTTAACATTTCAGGTCTGGTGACCCTTCCTCAGAACTGGTGGTAGCTGGGAAAACGTCAGTTTATATGCAGAGAGTAGGGAGGTGGGTTGGGGTAGGGAGTAAACGATAGGATAGAGCCCAAAGAAAGAGAAAGACAGTTGGACAGACAAAGGAGTTGCTAACGATCAGGCTGGGAGGGTGAATAGTTGTTAATGGGGACTGTTAGGCCCTAAACTCTCCTATGTCCCAACCCCCTACCCCGCACACCAGGCCTTATTACCACATTGCCTGCCATTACACACCCCCTGTTGTTAATCACTAACGGTCCCCATTAACAACTATTCACCTATTTAGCATAGCTGATCTACCTAACCTGCACATCTCTGGACTGTGGGAGGAAACGGGAGCACACGGAGGAAACCCACGCAGACACAGGGAGATTGTATGGAGTTTGCACAGACAGTTGCCCAAGGCTGGATTTGAACCTGACTCCCTGGCGCTGGTAAGGTAGCAGTGCTAACCACTGAGCCACTGTGGTGGTGGGGGGGTTGCTTTTTGGACTGGAGGCCTGTGACCAGCAGCACACTGCAGGGATTGGTGCTGGGTCCACTGCTTTTCGTCATTTCTCTAAATGATTTGTATCTGATTACAGGAGGTATGGTTAGTAAATTTGCAGATGATGCCAAAATTGGTGTAGTAGTGGACAGCGAAGAAGGTTATCTCGGTACAACAGGACCTAATCGGATGGGCTAATGGGCCGAGGAGTGGCAGGTGCAGTTTAATTTAGATAAATGTGAGATGCTGCATTTTGGAAAGGCAAATCATGGCAGGACTTGTAGACTTAATGATAAAGTCCTAGGGAGTGTTGCTGTTGAAAGAGTACAGGTTCGTAATTCCTCGAAAGTGGAATTGCAGGTGGACAGAATAGTGAAGAAGGCGTTTGGTATGCTTGCCTTTAATGGGCAGTGCATCAAGTATAGGAATTGGGATGTTGGTTAGGCTGCGTTTGGAATACTGCATTCAATTCTGGTCTCTGCGAGAGGAAGGATGTTGTGAAACTTGAAAGAGTTCAGAAAAGATTTACAAGGATGTTACCAGGGCTGGAGGGTTTAAGCAATGTTGGGAGAAGCAGAATAGGCTGGGGCTATTTTCCCTGGAGCTTTGGAGGCTGAGAAGTAGCTGAAGAGGTTAGTAAAATCATGAGGGGCATGGATAGGGTGAATAGCTAACATCTTTTCCCCAGAGTAGGGGAGTCCAAAACTAGAGGGCATAGGTTTAAGGTGAGGGTGGAAAGATTTAAAATGTACGTAAGGGGACAGTGTTTTCACACTGAGGGTGGTGCATGTATGGAATGAGCTGCTAGAAGTAGTAGTGCAGGCTGGTACAGTTACAACACTCAAAAGGCATCTGGATGGGTACGTGAATAGTAACGGTTTAGAGGGATATGGGCCAAATGCTGGCAAATGGGACTAGATCAGATTGGGATGTCTGGTTGGCTCGGATGAGTTGGACCCAAGGGTCTTTTTCCATGCTGCACATCCCAATGACTTTAAGGGTCTTCGGATCTGAAATGTTAACTCTGTTCTTTCCTCTCACATACTGCCAGACCCGTCAAGTTTTTGCAATAATTTCTGTTTTGGTCCCTTAGAAGTATGAAGGGGTTCTGCAAGGTAGATATGCTGTGGGTGAGATTGGATTCTGTAGTGCCTGTTTCTTGGTCACTTTGTGAATTTTTTGGTTCTAAAATGGCTTCTTTGACTTTTGCTGACCCTGTTGATGCCGAATTCGGCAGATGACATTAGTAAAGCGATTAGCATGCACACTATGTATGCCAACATCATACAACATGAGTGGTTTGTGACGTTCGTGTACAATGTTAATGTTTGCACTGCTATTTCAGAGTTGCATGTTCTAATTTGTATGTGCTCTCCCGCATTTAAATGGCCATCAGCACTACTTTAGAGTGATCATTAGCTATTTACAGATTTGCTTCTATAGGTACTCTGACAATTGCTGCAATTCTACATGATTTTGTTACTTTCCAAAAAGTTTCAGAGGCCTTCAGAGTGTGATATATAGCACTGTAAGCACTGTAGTGCTTACCGGCCAAGTATTGATTCCTCAAGACCAACACAAAAGCAGTTTGTCTGGTCGTTATCAGATTGCTGTTTCTGGAACTTCCCTTTGTGTGAATAACTGCTTTGTTTCCTACATCAACACAGTGATTATACTTCACAAGTGAAGCTGGTTGTAGAGCACTTTTGGGACGTTTTGTACTCCTGTGATCTGCTTAAGTATAAAGGGTTTTTTTGTTTTGGACTTCTACACCCAATGATGTATGCATTTTTGCTTTCTACCCAAGAAGGATGATGTTCCCTGTCATGTGGGTATCTGAAGTTAAGAGTTTGTGTTTAAATATCAGGAGATGACCACTTGAAAAATTGTGAAGTTCTTTTCTGAGGGATATGAATCTTTGGAAACCTCTTCCTGAAAGGTGGTGGAAGTAGAATTCTTGACCTTTTTTTTGAGGCAGAAATAAATAGATTCTTGTTAAGCAAGGGGTGAGGTGATATTGGGGCAAAAAGTAAAGTCACCATAGTCCCAGAGGACCATAGGGATGTTCTCTGATTGGAGAGAGATGACTGGTGGTGGTTTCACTTGAGGGTCATCTTGCCTCAGGAGAGGTGAGAGGTTGAGAAGGACAATCCTTTGTGGTGACTTCAACCAGTGTGGGAATTGAACCCATGCTTATCAGGTAGACTGATGTGAATCTAAGGTTACACTTGGATTGATTGGCAAAGTAGGTTTGAGAGACTGAATGGCCTTTCCTTACTTCATGTTTGTTCAATAGATTTGACTTAAAGGGGTTACAGTATTTGATCCTTAGGGTGAAAGGATTGTTTTTTCAAGAGTGATTATGTAGAATGGACCTGTAACACAGAACTAGGACCAGAAGTGGACATTTCCTTTTGAGCCTGCTCTGCCATTCAAATTATCATGGCTGCTCCTCTGTCTCAACGCAATATTCCTGCTTTTACCCCATACACCTTGATTCCACTAAAATTTAAGAGTTTATTTATCTTCTCCTTGAGTAAATGACTTGGTTTCTCAGCCTTTTATGGTAGAGAAGTCCACAGCTTCACTACTCTGAGTGAAGAAGTGTTTTCTCATCTCTGTCCTAAATGGCCTATCCACATCTAGAGACTGAAGCTTGGTTTTAGACTCCCACAACCAGGGGAAACATTCCCCATACATCCAATCCGTTGAGCCCTGCTATTATTTCACACATTTCAATAAATTTGCTCTCCGATTCATAGAATCCCTAAAGTGTAGAAAAAGGCCATTTGACACAGAGTCTGCAGTAACCCTCTGAAGAGCATCCCACACAGATCTCACCCCCTACCCTATTATCCCTCATTTGCCATGGTTAATCCACCGAGCCTACACATCCCTGGACATTACAGGACAGTTTAGAATCATAGAATCCCTACAGTGTGGAAACAGGCCCTTCGGCCCAACAAGTCCACACTGACCCTCGGAGCATCCCACCCAGACCCATCTCCCTGTAACCCACCAAATCTACACATCCCTGAACACTATGGGCAATTTAGCATGGCCAATCCACCTAGCCTGCACAACTTTGGACTGTGGGAGGAAACCGGAGCCCCCGGAGGAAAATGTGGGAGAATGTACGTGCGGAGTTTGCACAGTCGCCTGAGGCTAGCAGTACTAACCACTGAGCCACCGTGCTGTCCCATCCTTGTAAACTCTAGTGAATATAGACCCAGTCAAACCTCTGCTCATAGAGATAGTCCTGAGACCACCTCCACCACTCCTTGTAAGATAGTCCTGCCACCCTCGTATGTGTCACATGAATTTTTCACTGCACTGTAAATGGCAAACCAATCCTTTCTTAGATAGGGAGACTAAACCTGCAAGCATTATTCCAGATGTGGCCTTAGAAGGTCCTGTATTACTGCAGTAAGAGGTTCCTACTTTTGCATGCAAATCCTCTCACAATGAGTGTTGAATATACCATTTTGCCTTATTAACTGATTACAACATATGCTGTCAACTTTTATCAATAGGTGTACAGTGATACCCAGATCTATCTATACATTCACATTTCCCAATATATATCTCTCTTTAAATAATACTCATCCTTTCAGTTTTTCGCACTGAAGTGTATAACTTGACATTTAGCTGTTATACTGCATCTGCCATGTTTTTGCCCACTCATTCAACTTATCTAAATCGCCCTGAAGCTTCCTTGCATCCTCCTCACAACCCTGTGCAGTTTTGTGTTGGCACGTGGGACAGTGAAAACCATTTATTCCCACTATTCTTGTGTATTGTCTGTCAACCAATTCTCGATCCATGCCAATACATTACCCTTGTCCTATGTGCTTTAACTTTGCTTACTAGCCACTTTTGAGGGACTTATCAGAAGCCTTCTGAAAATCCAAATACACCACACCTACTCATTCTCCTTTTCCTATTCTATTAGTTACATCCTCAAAGTTCCATTAGGTTTATTATTTAGGGATAGTCATTGTGGTATTATTGATGTACACTTAATTCAGAGACCCAGGTAACGTTCTGGGGACCTGTGTTCGAATTCCTGTACAACAGATGGTGAAATTTGAATTCAATAAAAGTCTGGAATTAAGCATCTAATGATGACAAGGAATCCATTGTTAATTGTTGGAAAAACCCAGCTGGTTCAGTAATGTCCTCTCGAAGGAAATGCCATCTTTCTCTTGGTCAGGCCTACATGTGACTCCAGACCCACAACAATGGCTGACGCTTGACAGTTTTCTGGGCAATTAGGAATGGGCAATAAATATTGGCCTAGGCAGTGATGCCTCCCTCCTGCGAATGAATAAAAAAAATTGCTGGCTTTGCTTGATCCTGTTAATACTTTTTAAGTGTTCAGTTATCATGTCTTTTGTCATTGTCTCTTGCATTTTCCTCAGTACTAATTTTTGACTAACTGGTCTTGATTCAATTTTTTTTTCCTCATTCTCATTTTAGGTAATGTGGTTACATTTGCCGCCTTCCAATCTGTAGGAACTGCTCCTTTGTCTATAGAATTTTGGAAGATGACCATCAGTATTTCCAGGGATGCTTCCTTTTGTACTCTGGAATGTAGATTAATAGACCCTGGTGATCTGTCAGCATTTAACCCCATTAATTTCCCAACAATATTTTCTTATTCATACTTATTTCCTTCAATTCTGCCCCCTCTTTGGACTCTCGGTTCCCTAACATTTCTGGGAGGTTATTTGTGCTATTTGTGCTTTCATTAGTGAAGACAGAACCAAAATATGTGTTCAATTCTTTCATTTCTTTAATCCCCAATTCTGATCGTAAGGGTCCTACGTTTTTCTTTTATTAATCTTTTTCTCTTCACATATTTGTAGAAGCTTATACGGTCAATTTCCATGTTGTGTGCAGTTTTACACTCATACTCTTTTTTTTTTCCCTCTTTTGTTAGTTTTGCAGTCATGTTACAATGCTTTCTGTATTTGTGTTAATGTACAGTCATAGAGTCCTATAACATGGAGACGGACTGGTCCATGCCGACCAAAATGTCCATTCACACTAACCCCATTTCCATGCACATGTCCCATATCCTTCTAAACTTTTCCTTTCCATGTATTTGTCCAAATTCCTTTTAAATGTTGTTAATGTACCCACCTCAAATACTTCTGTTGGCTGTTCATTCCACATGCATAACACCCTCTGTATAAAAAAGAAAACACTGCCCCTGGGGTTCCCATGTATTCTTTCCCCTCTTACCTTAACCTGGAAAAAAGACTGAGTGCATTCACCCTATCCATGCCTCTCATGATCTTATACACTTCTATAAGATCTCCCTTCAGTCTCTAAAGAAAAAAGTCCTAGCTTGTCCAACCTTTCCCTATGACTCAGTCGCTTAAGTTCCGGCAACTTTCTATATATGGGGAATTTGAACTTTCACAAAGCAGAATGAGAATACACAGCAGTTATCAACTCTATTAAATTTAAAGTCATGAAACAAAATAATTGGCACACACTTAAAAATACCTAGCACCCTAAGTGTATCTTCCAGATTAATGTGGTTGCAGTTAATGTGTTCCTATGGAGCCTTTTTGCAGCATCTCTGATCTCAGTCTCAGATTTAAAATTAACAACTTAAAAAATTAACAATACACATCACAAAACTACCACTGCATTCTTTTCCCCATAGAGTAGATCCTGAACATATGCAGGCTTAAGCTGGAGATTCCACATTCATTTACAACAAATTAACTATCTCGGTTATACTAAGTTTTTTTTTTCTGCCTTTTTTTCGTTGACCGATTTAAGACTTCTATTTTTCCAGCATCCCACTCCCTCTGGGCTTCATCTCTTGTAGCCTCCTTTCCTTTTCTTCGACCCACTTCACTGACACCTCCTCTCTTTCCCATCCCTGCCCGTCACTGACTCCTCTTCCCTCCGTCTACTTTGCTGTCACCTTCTCTATTCCCACACTCCCCTTCACTGACGTCTCCTTTCGGGCTGCTTTGCTAAACACCTCAATCCATAACTGTTTTTGATTATCTGGAATTTTAATTCTGATCTCTGGGTTTTGCACTGAGCCAGTGAAGTTTAACATAAGCCATAGGGAAAATGCTTCACCTTTCATTTGGATACTTGCTTTTCATGCTCAACACCTTTTCAAGTTATTGAAGATGAAAGAACAGGTTGAAAAAGTGACTAAATAAACTTTGAAATCCTGATCGAAATAAATAGGACCTTAGACTATAAAACTCACAAATTTGTGTTAAGTTTGCATAAATCACTAGTTAGGCCTCAGCAGTTCTGGGTTCTGCACTTTATTAAGGATGTGAAGACATTGGAGAGTGCAGGAAAGATTTACTGGAATAGTTCAAGGGATGAAGAACTTTACATCATAGATTGAAGATACTTGGATTGTTTTTATTGGAGAAAAGAAAGTTGAAAGGAGATTTGGTGGAGGTGTTTGAAATCCTGAGGGGTCAAGACAGAGTAGATACGGTGACACTATTTCCATTGTTGGAAGGTTTGTGAAGAAGGTCCATATCAAGCTGGAATGTGCTGCCTGACATTGTGGTGGCGGCAGATTCAACTAAGACCTTTGATAGGCAATTTTTTATCACCTGAAAAGAGGAAATATGCAGTGTTTCAGCGAGAAGGTGGGAGAGTTGTAGTACATCAATTGTTCCATTGGAGAGCAAGCAGAGACATGATGGGTTTAATGGCCTCTATGCTGTAATCCTTCTGAACGTTTCAGATTCTGAGAATGATGAGATTTAAATGGGAACTTAGTGGCAATCATGTTCCTATGTATCTCCCCTCCTTACCACTTTGGTCTCATGTGTTTGGCAGGCACTGTCAAAGTTGCTGTGATGTATCTTAGAACATAGAACATCGAACATCGAACATCAAACATAGAACATCACAGCGCAGTACAGGCTCTTCGGCCCTCGATGGTTTCACAGGTCGGCGCAACAATCTGAAGCCCATCTAACCTACACTATTCCATTATCATCCATAAGTTTATCCAACGACCATTTAAATGCCCTTAAAGTTGGCAAGGCTACAACTGTTGCAGGCAGGACATTCCACGCCTTTACTACTCCGAGTGAAGAACTAACCTCTGACATCTGTCCTATATCTATCACCACTCAATTTAGAGCTATGTCCCCTTGTGCTAGCCATCACCATCTGAGGAAAAAGGCTCTCACTGTCCACCCTATCTAATCCTCTGATCATCTTGTATGTCTGTATTAAGTCACCTCTTAACCTTCTTCTCTCTAATGAAAACAGCCTCAAGTCCCTCAGCCTTTCCTCATAAGACCTTCCCTCCATACCAGGCAACATCCTGGTAAATCTCCTCTGCACCCTTTCCAATGCTTCCACATCCTTCCTATAATGCAGCGACCAGAACTACACGCAATACTCCAAGTGCGGCTGCACCAGAGTTTTGTACAGCTGCAACATGATCTCACGGTTCCGAAACTCAATCCCTCTACCAATAAAACCTAACACACTGTACGCCTTCTTAACAACCCTATCAACCTGGGTGGCAACTTTCAGGGATCTATGCTCATGGACACTGAAATCTCTCCGCTCGTCCACACTACCAAGAATCTTATCATTAGCCCTGTACTCTGTATTCCTGTTACTCCTTCCAAAGTGAATCACCTCACACTTTCCCACATTAAACTCCATTTGCCACCTCTCAGCCCAACACTGCAGCTTATCTATGTCCCTCTGTAACCCGCAACATTCTTGCGCACTATCCACAACTCCACCGACTTCAGTGTCATCCGCAAATTTACTAACCCATCCTTCTACGCCCTCATCCAGGTCATTTATAAAAATGACAAACAGCAGTGGCCCCAAAACCGATCCTTGCAGTACACCACTAGTAACTGACTCCAGGATGAACATTTCCCATCAACCACCACCCTCTGTCTTCTTCCAGCTAGCCGATTTCTGATCCAAACCGCTAAATCACCCTCAATCCCATGCCTCCGAATGTTCTGCAATAGCCTACCGTGGGGAACCTTATCATTACTGAAATCCATATACACCACATCAACCGCTCTACCCTCATCCACCTGGTTGGTCACCTTCTTAAAGCACTGAATAAGGTTTGTGAGGCAGGACCTACCCTTCTCAAAACCATGTTGACTATCCCTAATCAAATTATTCCTTTCTAGATGATTATAAATCCTCTCTCTTATAATCCTTTCCAACACTTTACCCACAACCGAAGTAAGGCTCACTGGTCCATAATTACCAGGGTTGTCTCTACTCCCCTTCTTGAACAAGGGGACAACATTTGCTATCCTCCAGTCTTCTGGTACTATTCCTGTAGACAATGATGACATAAAGGTCAAAGCCAAAGGCTCTGCAATCTCCTCCCTAGGTTCCCAGAGAATCCTAGGATGAATAGGATAGATCCCATCCGGCCCAGGGGACTTATCTATTTTCACACTTTCCAGAATTGCTAACACCTCCTTATGAACCTCAATCCCGTCTAGTCTAATAGCCTGTATTTCAGTATTCTCCTCGACAACATTGTCTTTTTCATGTGTGAATACTGATGAAAAATACTCATTTAGTGCCTCTCCTATCTCTTTGGACTCCACGCACAACTTCCCACTACTGTCCTTGACCGGCCCAAATCTTACTCTAGTCATTCTTTTATTCCTGACATACCTATAGAAAGCTTTATGGTTTTCTTTGATCCTACCTGCCAAAGACTTCTCATGTCCCCTCCTGGCTCTTAGCTCTCTCTTTAGGTCCTTCCTGGCTAACTTGTAATTCTCAAGCACCCTAACTGAGCCTTCACGCCTCATCTTTACATAAGTCTCCTTCTTCCTCTTGACAATAGATTCAACTTATTTAGTAAACCATGGTTCCCTCGCTCAACCACTTCCTCCCTGCCTGACAGGTCCATACTTAATAAGGACACACAGTAGCTGTTCCTTGAACAAGCTCCACATTTCAATTGTGCCCAGCCCCTGCAGTTTCCTTCCCCATCCTATGAATCCTAAATCTTGCCTAATCGCCTCATAATTGCCTTTCCCCCAGCTATAATTTTGCCCTGCGGTATATACCTATCCCTTTCCATCACTAAAGTAAACGTAACCGAATTGTGGTCACTATCAGCAAAGTGCTCACCTACCTCCAAATCTAACACCTGGCCTGGTTCATTACCCAGTACCAAATCCAATGTTGCCTCACCTCTTGTTGGCCTATCTACATTCTGTGTCAGGAGACCCTCCTGCACACATTGGACAAAAACTGACCCATCTAAAGTACTCAAACTATAGCGTTTCCAGTCAATATTCGGAAAGTTAAAGTCCCCCATAACAACTACCCTGTTCCGTTCGCTCCTATCCAGAATCATCTTTGCTATCCTTTCCTCTACATCTCTGGAACTTTTCAGAGGCCTATAGAAAACTCCCAACAGGGTGACCTCTCCTTTCCTGTTTCTAACCTCAGCCCATACTACCACAGTAGACGAGTCCTCATCAACGTCCTTTCTACCACCGTAATACTGTCCTTGACTAACAATGCCATACCTCCCCCTCCTTTACCACTTTCCCTGATCTTACTGAAACATCTAAACCCCGGAACCTGCAACGACCATTCCTGTCCCCGCTCTATCCATGTCTCCGAAATGGCCACAACATCCATGTCCCAGGTACCAACCCATGCTGCAAGTTCACCCACCTTATTCCGGATGCTCCTGGCGTTGAAGTAGACACACTTCAAACCACCTTCCTGCCTGCCGGTACACTCCTGCGACCTTGAAAACTTATTCATGACCTCACTGCTCTCAACCTCCTGTACACTGGAGCTACAAGTCAGGTTCCCATCCCCTGAATTAGTTTAAACCCTTTCAAAGAGCATTAGCAGATTTGCCCCCCAGGATATTGGTACCCCTCTGGTTCAGGTGCAGACCATCCCTTTTGTAGAGGTCCCACCTACCCCAGAATGAGCCCCAATTATCCAGGTATCTGAATCCCTCCCTCCCTGCACCATCCCTGTAGCCACGTGTTCAACTGCTCTCTCTCTCCCTATTCCTCCTCCTCGCTAGCACGTGGCACAGGTAACAAACCCGAGATAACAACTCTGCTTGTTCTAGCTCTAAACTTCCACCCTAGCTCCTTGAATTTCTGCCTATGTCGTTAGTGCCTATGTGGACCACAACTTGGAGCTGCTCCCCCTCCCCCTTAAGGATCCTGAAAACACAATCTGAGACATCACGGACCCTGGCACCTGGGAGGCAACACACCAACCGCAAGTGTCTCTCATTCCCACAGAATCTCCTATCTGTCCCCCTAACTGTGGAGTCCCCAACGACTAATGCTGTCCTCCTGTTCCCCCCTCTTCCCTTCTGAGCAACAAGGACAGACTCTGCGCCAGAGACCTGTACCCCATGGCAAGTCATCCCCCTCAACAGTATCCAAAATGGTATACTTGTTATTGAGGGGAATGGCCACAGGGGATCCCTGCACTGTCTGCCTGTTCCCTTTCTGTCCCCTGACTGTAACCCATCTACCTTTTTCCTGTACCTGAGGTGTGACTACTCCCCATAACTCCTCTCAATCACCCGCTCAGCCTCCCGGATGATCCGAAGTTCATCCAGCTCCAGCTCCAGTTCCCTAAGGCGGTTTCCGAGGAGCTGGAGTTGGGTGCACTTCCCGCAGATGAAGTCAGCAGGGACACTAGTCGTGACCCTTACCTCCCACACTCTACAGGAGGAGCATGCAACTGCCATCCATTCCCATTGTTCTGAATTCCCAAAAACAGACTATTGGAAAAAAAAAACTGGTAACTTACCAAATTGGTGCTCGGAACCTGTTTTGGTTAGAGGAGGAGGATGGGTGGGAGACACTATCTAAGTAGTGTTTCGGGTAAAGCGACCGCCCAAGTATATTACCTCCCTTACTCAGCCGTCCCGTATCCATTCCTGCTCAGCACGCGCTCCGCCTATTCACGAGGTAAGTTTTTAAAGGAACAGCTTACCTTCCCAGGCTGCCCTCGCGCCTCCTTCCAGACTCCCGCCGCTGAAACAACTGAAAGGCCGCAGTCACGCAAGGTAAGACTTTTACTTTACTCTTGTATTCTTCACCACTGACACATTGAAAGCACACATGTTGATGATGGCTGCCAGGGCATTGATCAAGCGGACTGTTTTGCTTTGGGTAGTAAGATGCTTCTTGAGTATTAGAAACTACACTTATACTCTCCACTTACCTAGTTTTCGATTACACTCTAGATTTGTGCTTCATGAATGCTCTTGAAGAGTCAGGGATTGAGGTTACTTGCAGATCTCTCGTAGTTTGATTGATCATGTTATGTTTCTGGTCAGTGTTATCTTCCCAAGGTGTTAAAAGTGAAGATTTCAGTGATGGTAATCCCATTAAATGTCAAAGGGATGTCTGCCTGATGCCATTAGAGTTCATGAGTCCAGAATCAATGTTGAAACCTCTCAGTGCAATTCCTTCCTGATTGTATGCCACTGTGCTGCTACTTCTACTGGGCCTGCCTGTCAGAAGGAAAAGCATATTCTGGGATGGTGGTGTCTGGGACATTGTAAGGTAGAATTCCATGCATGATGACTGTCAGGCTGTTGCTTGACTGGTTTGTGGGTCAATTCTACTAATTTTGGCACAGCTCTCCATGGTAGTGTGGAAAACCTTGCAGGGTCAACAAAAGTCTGTTTGATCTTATTCAGTCTCCTAGTGAGCTGGCATCTGTATGATCTTTTTCTCCTGGTAGCTGGCTGCAGTTCACTCTTGCCTGATATCTTGCTAGGTGAAATCCCAGTCGCTGCCACTGTCAAATTGGTGTGTCTCCATCATGGCTGCCTTCTTATTGTTCTGACATGGCCTGGAAAGACTGCACCTTTCAGGCACCCAGAGTGAGAAAAGGGCTGAGGGTTGGTTGTGATGTGCAAAGAGGGGAAATTATGTTCTTAGACCATGTACAATTTATTTATAAGATATTGGGATGAAGGAGGAATGGGATTTGAGAAGAATACGCCTATCCCCTCAGTTATTTGCTGCTGTCTGAGGTTGTAAACCACCTTCTACAAGAGAGATGTTAAGGTGTGTTGTGGAATTTCAGTAATGTCGCTGCTATGCTTGAATAGTTGGTAAGCTGTGGGATGTAGATAATAGATTTAGGGCAATGCTAATTGTGGGTGGGTGATGCAAAGCACATTAATTTCCTTTTTATCTATTCATGGGTTGAGGGTATTGCTGTCTGAGCCAGTATTTATTGCTACTGATTGTAGTGCAGAAGGTGGTGGTGAACTGCCTTCTTGAACTGCTACAGTCTGTGTGTTGTAGATAGGCCCACGGTGCCCTTAGGGACCAAATTCCAGGATTTTGACCCACAATGAAAGAATGGCAATATGTTTCCAAGTCAGGAAGATAAGTGGCTTGGAAAAGAATTGCAGCTGACGGTGTTCCCATGTATTGGCTGCACTGATCTTTTTAGATGGTAAAGATTGTGTTTACAAGATGCTGTTATAAGGAGCCGTGGTGAATTTCTGCGGTGTATTTTGATGACGGTGCACAGTGCCGCTACTAGTGTCATGAAGGAGGCAGTAGATGTTTGTGAATGTGGTGCCAATCAAGTGGGTTGCTTTATCCCAGATTGCATCAAATAAACCATTTGGGTGTATTTAGTGTCTTCGTCGTCTTCGTCTTCTAGAGTTCCATCTCACTAGGGTAACCTACTGAAAATCAAGCCCTGTTATTCACGGAGCTATAACAAAAGTTCAAGATTTTAAAAACATATATAAAACTTTCCAGTTTGCCTGTCTTTTAGATCCAGTATGACAAACAGAAAGCACGCAATAGGTTTCTGTACTTCAGAAGAATTACTAAAATTCAGAAGAATTATTACAAATAAATAGTCTAGCTGCAAGAAAACAATTATAAACCATTGGCTTATAACTCAACTAATTAAATCTCTAACTTCCTTATGAGCTCGCATGCCCTCGAGCGCGAGAGAGAGAGCGCTCCTTCTCTTGCTCTCTTTCCCCCCCCCACACACGCACATACACACACTCTCGGTGCGTGCATGGAAAAGAAACGAGAATTATGGGTGAAGGACAAAACTGGGAGAGCTGTTGAGTGGCCTCTGTTCACAGGATTTGCTGAGATGATTCTTGTGCTGATCAGAGCACTGCTTGTTGATTTTCTTCAGATGCTTTCACTTGTTTGCAGGAGGCACAGGGTGACTGGTTCACAGTTACAAAGGTCTGTGATTATTAATAAAAAAACACTGCTTACAGCACTCCTTGAAGGAAAAATAAGCAAGTTTTCCTGCAGAGAACTGATGGTTTCTCACTATCTTATCTGCAGTTCCAAACTGTTCAGCTCATTGAGAACCAATCACACTGCTTTTGGCAGGCAGAAAGTGTTTGTCTTCGATAACAGGTCATTAGATCACAGATCAATCAGCTACTTATTGCTGGCTGAATCTCTATTTGTGCAGAGCCCTTAGCTCCAACTCATCTGCAAATCATATTTCAAATGCTGCTTGAACCAGCACTTGTGCAAACAGTACTTAGATGCTTTACCAAAACTATGTCAATCCCCCAATGTAATTCTTGCCTTTTTTAAAAAAGCAGTTTTTATTTCCCCATTTCAGACCACAATGAAGAATAAGGGAAAAATAAAAAGACTGTCTTTACAGCAGTTCCCCAGGATTAAGGATGATTTTCTTCCGTTCCAGAGTTGTGGAACCTGAGGTGACTATATATTCCAATGCTGGACCCGCAAACCCTGGGACATGTAGAATGACTAGCCTTCCTTGTAGGTTGTGCAAATAGATGGTTATTCTGCTACATTTCACTTTTGGCTCCCACAGAAATCATTACGAATGGACAAAGTTGGCCTCCTATCTGAATGCATCATGGTGTGATATGGCAACTGCTCTTCCCAAGACCGAAAGAAACTTTAGAGTTGTGGACAATGTCCAGTCCATCATGCAAACCGGCCTCCCATCCATTGACTCCATCTACGTTTCCCACTGCATTGGGAAAGAAACCAACATAATCAAAGACCTCTCCCACCCTGGTTGTACAGAAGATATACAAGTGTATACCTGTGCAAACAGATTCAAGACAGCTTCTTCGCTGTTGTTATCAGACTTTTGAATGGACTTGTTCAATGTTAATGTTGAACTCTCTGCACCTTCTTGCCAGGTGTAACATTGTATCCTGCACTCTGTTCCGTTACCCCGATACACTTGTATAGTACGATCTGCCTGTAAAGCACATAACACTTTTCAAAGTACCTCGGTATGTGAGACACTAATGAATCAAAAAATGTTGACTGCAAATCAGGAGGGCAAAAAGGGTATGTGTGATGCCTCGGCAAAAAGGCTTAAGGAAAATCCAAAGGGACTTTATAAATACATTAAGGACGAAAGGGTAACTAGGGAGAGAATTGGGCCCCTTAAAGATCAGCAGGGCCACCTGTATGTGGAACTGCAGGAGATGGGGGAGATATGAAATACTTGTTTAGTATCAGTGGTTATTGTGGAGAAGGATATGGAAGCTCGAGAACTTGGGGAAAATAGATAGCGGTAGCTTGAAAAATGTCCATATTACAGAAGTGGTGGTGCTGGACGTCTTAAAATACATAAACGACAAAGAAAATTACAGCACAGGAACAGGCCCTTCAGCCCTCCAAGCCTGCGCTGATCCAGATCCTCTATCTAAACCTGTCACCTATTTTCCAAGGATCTGTATCCCTCTGTTCCCTGCCCATTCATGTATCTGTCTAGATACATCTTAAATGACGATATCATGCTCGTCTCTACCACCTCCACTGGCAACGCGTTCCAGGCACCCACCACCCTCTGCGTAAAGAACTTTCCACACATATCTCCCTTAAACTTTTCCCCTCTCACCTTGAAATCGTGACCCCTAGTAATTGAGTCCCCCACTCTTGGGGAGGGAAGAAAGCTTCTTGCTATCCACCCTGTCTATTCCCCTCATGATTTTGTAGACCTCAGTCAGGTCCCCGCTCAACCTCCGTCTTTCTAATGTAAATAGTCCCAATCTACTCAACCTCTCTTCATAGCTAGCGCCCTCCATACCAGGCAACATCCTGGTGAGCCTTCTCTGCACCCTCTCCAAAGCACCCACAGAACTGTACGCAGTATTCCAAACGTGGTTGAACCAAAGTCGTATATAACTGTAACATGCCCTGCCAACTCTTGTATTCAATACCCCTCCGATGAATGAAAGTATGCTGTATGCCTTCTTGACCACTCTATCGACCTGTGTTGCCACCTTCAGTGTACAATGGACCTGAACACCCAGATCTCTCTGTGCATCAGTTTTCCCCAGGGCTTTGAATTGGATCTTCCAAAATGCATCACCTGGCATTTGCCTGGATTGAACTCCATCTGCCATTTCTCCGCCCAACTCTCCAATCTATCTATATTCTGCTGCATTCTCTGACAGCCCCCTTCACTATCTGCTACTCCATCAATCTTCGTGTCATCTGCAAACTTGCTAATCAGACCATCTATACCTTCCTCCAGATCATTTATGTATATCACAAACAACAGTGGTCCCAGCACAGATCCCTGTGGAACACCACTGGTCTCAGTTCTCCATTTTGAGAAACTCCCGTCCACTGCAACTCTTTGTCTCCTGTTGCCCAGCCAGTTCTCTATCCATCGAGCTAGTACACCCTGGACCCCATGCGACTTCACTGTCTCCGTCAGCCTACCATGGGGAACCTTATCAAATGCCTGACTGAAGTCCATGTAGATGACATCCACAGCTGTTCCCTCATCTATCAACTTTGTCACTTCCTCAAGGAATTCTATCAAGTTGGTAAGACATGACCTTCCCTGCACAAAACCATGCTGCCTATCACTAATAAGCCCATTTTCTTCCAAATGTAAATAGATCCTATCCCTCAGTATCTTCCCCAGCAACTCCCCCACCACTGACGTCAGGCTGACCGGTCTATAATTACCTGGATTATCCTTGCTACCCTTCTTAAAGAAGGGGACAACATTATCAATTCTCCAGTCCTCCGGGGCCTGACCCGTGCTCAAGGATGTTGTAAACATATCTGTTAAGGCCCCAGCTATTTCCCCTCTTGCTTCCCTCAGTAATCTGAGATAGATCCCATCCAGACCTGGGGACTTGTCCACCCTAATGCCTTTTAGAATACCCAACACTCTTTCCTCCCCCGCCCCACCATGCTGACTTGACCGAGAGTAATCAAACATCTATCCTTAACATCAACATCCGTCATGTTCCTCTCCTCAGTGAATATGGACGCAAAGTACTCATTAAGAATCTTACTCATAAAGGTAGATAAATCCCTGGGACTTGATCAGTACCCTAGAAGCCTGGGAAGCTAGGGAAGTGATTACTGGGCCCCCTGCTGAGATATTGGTATCATTGATAGCCGTGGGTGAGGTGCCGGAAGACTGGAGGTCGGCCAACGTGGTACCACTATTTAAGAAAGGTGCTAAGGAAAAGCCAGGGAACTATAGACCAGTGAGCCTGACGTCAGTGGTGGGCAGGTTGTTGGAGGGAGTCCTGAGGGACAGGATTTACATGTATTTGGGAAGGCAGGGACTGATTGGAGATTGTCAAGATGGCTTTGTGCCTTGAAAGTCATGTCTCACTAACTCGATTGTGTTTTTGTGAAGAAGTAACAGAGAGGATTGATGAGGGCAGAGCAGTTGGCTTTTGATAAGGTTCCTCATAGTAGACTGGTTAGCAAGGTTAGATCACATGGAATACAAGGAGAACCATGCATTTGCAGAGAGAACTGGCTTGAAGGTAGAAGACAGAGGGTAGTGGTGAAGGATTGCTTTTCAGACTGGAGGCCTGTGACCATTGGTGTGCCACAAGGATTGGCACTGGGTCCACTGCTTTTCACCATTTGTATAAATGATTTGGATGTGAACACAGGTGGTATGGTTAGTGAGTTTGCAGATGACACCAAAATAGGACAGGTAGTGGACAGCGAAGGTTACCTCAGAGTGCGACGAGATCTTGATCAGATGGGCCAGTGGGCTGAGGAGTGGCAGATGGAGTTTAATTTAGATAAATGTGAGGTGCTGCATTTTGGAAAGGCATATCAGGGCAGGATTTATACACTTAATGGTAAGGGCCTGGGAAGTCTTGTTGTAGAAAGAGACCTTGGTGTGCAGGTTCATAATTCCTTGGAAGTGGAGTTGCAGGTAGACAGGATAGTGAAAAAGGCGTTTAGTATGCTTGCCTTCATTGAACAGTGCGTTGCATGTAGGAGGGGTAGTCATGTTGCGGCTGTACAGATCACTGGTTAGGCCACTATTAGAATACTGTGTGCAATTCTGGTCTTTCTGCTGTATGAAGAGTGTTGTGAAACTTGAGAGTTCAGAAAGGATATACAAGGATGATGTCAGATTTGGAGGGTTTGAGCTGTAGGGAGAAGCTGAATAGGCTGGGGCTGTTTTCCCTGGACCATCGAAGGCTGAGGGGGGACCTTTTATAGAGGTTTATAAAATCACGAGGGGCATGGATAGAATAAATAGACAAGTTTTTTTCCTCAGGGTGGGGTGTTCAAAACCAGAGGGCATTGGCTTAACATGAGGAGGATAGATTTAAATGGGACTTGAGGGGCAACTTTTCACACAGAGGGTTGTGCATGTGTAGAATGAGCTGCCAGACGAAGGGGTGAAGGCTGGTAAAATTACAACACTTAATAGGCATCTGGATGGGTATATGAATAGGAAGGGTTTAAAGGGATATGGACCAAATGCTGGCAAATGGGACTAGATTAATTGAGGATATCTGGCCCCATGGATAAGTTGGACCCAAGGGTCTATTTCAATGCTGTACATCTCTGACTCTATTTCAAAGTTCTACTTCAAGTGAATCTCTCATCACAATTCCAGATGTTTAAATTAAACCTGTTATAAGAAAAGGGAAAACTTCAGCTGTGAATAAACCCAATTAAAAAATTAGGCTTTACTTTTAGGAAGTGTTTAGAATGGTATTATACAAATTAGTAGAAGCAAACGATTTTTTCAAAAGAAAGTGATTTGTGTACAAGAGTGAAAGGGATAGAACAGTAAGTTGAAAGGTCAGGATGGGGTAAATGGAACAGGCAGGTACTTGTATGGAACACTAACACAGATGTTGAGTGGTCCATTTTATGTTCAGTAATTCATTTTCAAGACTCAGTTACATGCTGTAATCTAACTGAGGGGTTCAATGGTTTATATACAAAGACCAGTAAGATTTCTTTGTTGTCCTTGCTCAATGTTTAATATTCAATCTGCATCATTTAAAACTAACCTTGGTGCTGTTTAGAGATAAAAGCTACTGCAGATGCTGGAGAATCCGAGATAACAAGGTGTGGGGCTGGATGAACACAGCAGGCCAAGCAGCATCATAGGAGCAGGAAAGGTTGACATTTCAGGCCTAGACCCTTCATCAGAAATCATTTCTGATGAAGGGCCTAGGCC
>JAHRHZ010000026.1:41248322-41282313 GCA_024137785.1 Ginglymostoma cirratum
TGATGCTGCTTGGCCTGCTGTGTTCATCCAGCCCCACACCTTGTTATCTTGGTGCCGTTTACATTGTTGAACACAGGAGCAGGAATAAATCAAAAAGTCCCTTTACCGGTGCAAACATCAGTAGTTGTGGCTGATGTTCTATCCCACCTTCTTTTAGATTGCATCTCATGGAACCATACAATTCTGACCGGGCTGGAGGCAGAGGCAGAGGTGATGTTTCACATGGCTAGGGCAGACAAGAATAGGGAAATGCGGTCTCTGGATGCGTGGTAGGTAACTTGGGTCTGAGATGAGATACTTCTCCACTGAAGTAACTTTCCATCTCAGCTGTGTAGCCATACAGCCACTCTGAAGGGTCTACCCACACCAATCGCCATGCCGACTCCATTCCCAGCATTGACTTTGTTTCGGAAGTTGCAGCTGCAAAGAAAACAAAATTAGCGGTGTGGTACTTGTGGAATTCTCTACTGCAGAAGGCTACGGAGGCAAAGTCATTGAATATATTTCATAAATAGATTCCTAGAAGCTGTAGGTATCAAAGGGTCTGGGGAGGATGAGCCATGACCATATTGGAAAGGTGACGTGGGCTCGACAAGCTAACATGGCCTATTCTTATTCTCAATGTTTCTAAACACTTGCTCTCTGTATCTCTCAGTTGCTGAAGACCAAAATCTGTGCATCTGAAACATTTGGGCGAAATAGGCTGAAACTCCACAATGGGCACCTTGTCCTCTCTTTCTCTAGCCCCCTATCTCAGCATATGTGCCTTACTCACTTTCCTTCTGTCCGTCTTGCCACCTACCTCAGTCCTGTCCCTCACACCCCATCTTTCATCTTCGTGTGCTCCTTCTCCCTACCCTCCTCAATAACCCTGTGTTCCTCCATTGCTCTTGGTGTGCTCTGTGCCTTCTGTGGCCCTTCTGCTTCTCTCCTTTTTCTCCTTGCCTCAAACCCATTAGCACTGCCCCACACCCCACCACCTTTCTGCTAGCCCACCCTCATCCCTTGTTTATCATCATTCTTTGCAGTAATATTCTTATGATGCTTTTTCACCTCTTGTTACAGAAATACAGCCATGTGAGGTTATCAGGTACCAAAGACCCTCGGTCGTATTTCCGGACGAAGACGTGGTGGTTGGGACTGGTGCTGATGTTACTAGGGGAGTTGGGAGTCTTCACTTCATATGCCTATGCACCGCTATCGCTTGTCACACCACTTAGTGCTGTTTCCATTGTTGGTATGAAATTGTTCTTGTGTCTGATTCTCATAGTGTGAGGCCGACTAAATCTCGGGTGAGGAAAGCAGTTGTTTCCCACGGGACCTATGGTAGAAGAAAGTATCCCAAAGTGAGGATTCTGATGGGGAATATGTCTCCTGGCAGAGTGAGGGAGGATGGGAGGTGCCCAGTGCATAGTGGGAGGCAGGTTCCGGGATAGTGGGACTACATGTGTGAATGCATTGCTGTTGAGCTCCATTCATCTTTATATTTGTATCTTTATCTCATCAGCTAGTTCAATTTTAGGAATCCTATTCCTGAGGGACAAGTGGAAACCCAGAGAATTTCTACGTAAGTCCTGTGTGAGAAGATATCGCTTATGCTGAATTCTGTTCAGTAATTATTGGCACGTTTTGATATCTATTTATGACTTGAATTTGGATTCAGAAGGTACACTTTTGATATTTATAGACATTCTGACGAAACTTGTAATTTTAGCAAACAGTGTGGCAGAGGGTAATAGACTAAAAGGACAGGCCTTTTTACATGGCAGTCAGTGAGTGTTTAATGGTCGTCATTAGACTTTCAATTTGCAGATTTTTATTGAATTCACATTCCACTATCTGCCATGGTAGGATTCAGTCCCAACGTCCCAGAAGATTACCTGGGTCTCTGGATTACTAGTCCAGCAATGATGCCTCTGTACTGTAACCTACCCTGTCAGATGGTGAGCATTGGCTGACAAGAGGTGGGCACTCCCTGAATAATAGTTTGAAATGGAAAATGAATAAATACTTCAAGAGGAAAAAATGCAAGGGATATGGGGAAACAACAGCCGACTGGGACTAATTGGATTGATTATAATTGAATTAGCTTTATTGTCTCATGTACTGAAATGAGTACAGTGCGAAGGAAGAGTTCAATGAGAAGTATGATGCTGGTCTGAGGCAGCGGAAAACTCTCTCTCTGGGACTGTTGGGAATTGGTGGACTGGACTGTATTCAAGAACTCAGCGGAAAATTTAGACAAGTATGCCACCACTGTTATGGACTTCATTAGCAAATGTGTGGTGGACTGTGTACCAAAGAATTCCCCAGTTGGAAGCCTCGGATGAACCAGGAAATGCACTTCCTACTGAAGACCAGACGTGCAGCATTCAGGTCAAATGACCCAGACCTGTACAGGCGACCTAGATATGACGTCTGCAAAGCCATCAGGGATGCCAAGAGGCACTACTGGAGCAAGTTAGAGGCCTAAACCAACCAGGGCACCCGCCACCTGTGGCAAGGCCCAAACAACATTACGGGATACAAAATCAAGCAGAGCAAGACAGTGGACAAAGACATGTTCCTCCCTAATGCGCTCAATGCTTTCTGTGCTCTGTTCAAGCAGAATGCCAGTGGCGTGGTGTCACCTGCCCTGACAGCCCTGGATGCACCTAGGCTCACTGCCACTGCTGCAGACATCAGATTGGTCTTTCTGGGAGTTAACCTAAGGAAAGTGGCGTGCCAGGATGGAATCCCTGAACGAGCACTTGGATTCTGTGCGGACCAACTGGTGAAGTTATTCTCCGACATCTTCAACCTCTACTCCTACAAGCTCAAGTCCCCACCTCTTCAATAAGACCACCATCATCCCAATACCTAAGAAAGCACGTGCAATGTACCTTAATGACTACCACCCAGTGGCTCTGACCTCTCTAATCACGAAGTGCTTTGAGAAGCTGGTCGTGGCCCACATCAACTCCAGTCTCCCAGCCTGCCTCGATCCCTACGGTTTCCCAGCCCTGTGCTTATCTGGAACATCTGGACAACAAGGACACCTATGTCAGACTCATGCTGACCTACTAAAGGTGCGCCTTCAACACCACTATCCCCTCCAGACTGATCTCAAAACTCCAAGATCTTGGTCTTGGCTCTGCCCTCTGCAACTAGATCTTCAGCTTTCTGACCCACAAGCTGCAATCAGTGAAGAGAGACAACTGCACTTCCTTCACGATAACACTCAACACTGGAGTCCCAGCCAAGGATGCGTCCTCAGACCCCTGCTGTACTCTCATTCATGCACATGAACACCTGCCAACTGCAAGTTTGCTGATGACACCACAGTGGTAGAATGGATATGTAACGACAATGAGTTAGAATACAGAAAGGAGATCGAGGGCTTGGTGATATGGTGCACTGAGAACAACCTCCCTCTCAATGTTGGCAAAACAAACTGTTCGTTGACTTCAGAAAGAAATGGGGAGAACACGCCCTCCCCCCATCTACATCAACAGAGCTGAGATGGGAGGGTGGAGAGCATTAAGTGCCTAGGAGTGGCGATAACTGACAACCAGTCCTGGACTTCCCATGTAGATGCGACGAATAAGAATGCACAACAATGCCTCCTTTTCCTGGCAGCTGGGGAAATTTAGCATGTACGTAAGGACCGTCACAAACTTTTACAGATGCACCATCGAAAGCATACTGTTGGGGTGCATAATGGCCTGGTATGGCAACTGCTCTATCCACAACTGTAAGAAACTGCAGAAAGTGTGTGACCATCACAGATACCAGCCTTCCTTCCATGGACTTAATTTACACAGCTTGCTGCTGTGAAAAGGCTGCCAACGTCATCAAAGATTCCTCCCACCACTGAAGTGCTCTCCTATAACCTTTTCCATCAGACAGAAGATACAGAAGGTTGAACACACGCACCAGCAGATTCAGGAACTGATTCTTCCCTGCTGTTATTAGACTGAATGTACTCTGTACCTTCAAATAACGGTGACCTTGCCAATGTTGATCTTGCTCAGTGCACGCCATGTGCGATGTGACCTGTGTACCTCTGTACAAGTTCTTTTTTCACCCTGTGATCTGTACATCCTTGCTTACTATGATCTGCCTGTTCTGCTGGTAAATCAAGCTTTTCACTGTACTTGGGTACATGTGACAATGAATAAATCAAATCAATCAAGTTTATAAGTCACCACAAACAGCATCATCCAAGGTACAAAGGTTACAGAGCAGGTACAGTGTAACAATGTCACTAGCACGCAGCTTCATCATAAGCTACAGAGTACTTAGGTACGGAATAGAAAAATGAGGAAAATAAGTTATGTTACAGCTCTACACAGAATGACCATAGGTCAGAAAAACAAGAAGCAAAGTTAAATAGACAAACGTTACAGTTTGTTTCCAAGAGCTGCCCACAGCAGACCAACATGGGGGACCTCCACGTGGTTTGACCGCTGGCTTCTGCCACATTCCGCCCTGGGCTTCTGACATCCCTGCTTTGGAGGCTGGGGCTGCGTGTCTGAGGCCAAGAGAAGGGAGGAAAAAAGAAAAAAAAGGGCAGACTGGATGTGCTCTGGCTGGAGTGCTATCTTACTGGAAGTTCTTTGATTTTGAAGAAGCAGTATAAACACATTGGGCTAAATTACTGCTCTCTATGCTATTTAATGTTATGAATAGATGTTGCTGTGTTTCTGTTATGCTAGCAGTATTCCAGGTAAAGATTGCAACTCATTGCTTATTGTTTTCCTCTTTGTTGCAGGGCGTTATGTGCTGTCATTCCTCGGTTGTGCTTTGACTGTGATAGGAATCTATCTGCTGGTCACATTTGGACCAAATACTCATGAGAAACTCTCTAGCAGGAACCTGGAACTGCATCTTCTGGGGTGGCCATTCCTCCTATACCTGGTAAGGACTAGGATAGCTCTGGAGGAGATGTGGTGATGGAGGGAAGGACAGGTGTGGAGGATGGCAGGGTTGGGGGCAGAGTTTTGAATGGGGGCATATAGAGGAGGTAGAAGGCAAGTTGCTGTGTGAGACTGATTGGGGTTTGTGACTTTAATTAGCCATATTTGTTTGTCAGTTCATAGCACTGATAACACTCACTGTTTCAGCAATGATTCTGGTTTAAATGTTCCAATTTAGTGCCACTGACCTGTTCCTGTCTTTATCTCAGCTTGTGGTGATCATTATCTTCTGTCTTCTCCTGTACTTCTACAAAAGACAAAATATGGCATACCTTGTGATTATATTGCTGCTGGTGGCTCTACTGGGTAAGTGCAGAGTTCCCCATCTTGGATCTTCTTCTTCTTCTGGGATTCTTCCCCCAGTGAGGGTGTATTCAACCTGCACAAGAAATTGGTTCTTCTGACTTTTTTAAAAGAAAGTTAATTTACGTGATGTGGGCATTGGTGGCTGAAACAGCATTTATAAGCTTTTCCTTAGTTGTCCTTCAGAAGATGATGAGCCACCGCAGTCCATATGCTGGAGGCAGACCTGCAATGCTGTTGGGGAGGCAGTTCCAGGATTTTGACCCAGTGACAGTGAAGAAACAGCAATATATTTCCAAGTCAGGATGGTGAGCTGTTTGGAGAGGAACTTGCAGTTAGTGATGTTCTTTCTAGAGAGTCCTTGTCTTTCTAGAGAGTAGTGGTTGTGAGTTTGGTAGGTGCTGTCTAAGGATCTTTGGTGAATTTGTGCAGTACATCTTGTAAATGATGTAGGCAAACAAAACCACTTTGCAGCCGTAAGATCGGGCCATCGGTGGTAGAGGCTGTGGTGCCAGCCAAAGCAGGCTGCTTGTCCTGGAATCTTCCAAGCTGCTTGAGTGTTGTTGTTGCACTCATCCAGGTAATTGGTAAGTATTCTGTCACACTCCTGACTTGTGCCTTGTAGATGGTGGGCAGGCCTCTGGGGAGTTGGGTGGTGAATTACTCACTGCCAGGCAAATTCTCTCAGTCCCCGTCATTCTGAAGCATGTCAGTCTTTGTGCACTGGGCCCGATCTTACGGCTGCAAAGTGGCTTTGTTTGCCTATCCTGCACCCTTTGCCTATCTCCTTCAGTCAGGCAAACTCTATGTCTGTAAGAGAGACCCAAAGGAAGCAAATGGAATTGCTTTCATTTGTTACTTGGCCTCTTGGTATGTGGTCTGTTCCAGAGAATCAGTTTGTGAAGGGTAGAACTGGAGCCAATAATTATGCACAGTTTACTTACAGAAGTACAGATTAAAGCATGCATCTCCTCACCCAGTCATTTTAGTTTCACTTTATTTATTCCTCTGGCCATGAGTGAATCCTCAGTTAAAGTCCGTGACCTCCATACAATTAAATGATTAATATCTAGTTACGTAATGGACTCTTGTGCAGCGGTGGTGTCCCTACCTCTGAGCCCCAGCCCTGGGTTCACATCCCACCTGCTGCAGAGATGTATAATAACATTTCCAAACAGGTGGATGAAATAGAGATTGCTGGCAAAATTTCAGCAGGTCTGGCAGCATTTGTGGCAAGAAAACGAAGTTAATGTTTCGAGTATAGTGACTCTTCATCAGAGAGGAAAAAAAAACTGATGCGTCACCGGACTCCAAATATTAACTGTTTTCTTTCCATAAATGCTGCCACACCTACTAAGTTTCTTTTTTTTTTCTGACCTCCAGCATCCATTGTTCTTTGTTTTATGGTTTTAAAAAAATGCCTATGTAGCAACACTACTGTGCCAGAATGCAACTTGCAAATTAGCTGTGCAATGGCCTCTTGTGACACAGTGGTAATGTTCATACCTCTGAACCAGGAAGCCTGGTTTCTGGACCCATCTACTTCATAAATGTGTGGAAACATCTCTCTAAGGATTTTGATTAGGAAAATATCTTAGCTGCATAGTATGAGGGTTTTTGTGACACTGTGTGGTGTCCCAGCCTCTGAGCCAAGAAGCCTACATTCAAGCTCCACCTGCTCCAGAGGTGTAAGATGACTGGTGCATAAGTTGATGAGATTATCTTAACTGGGAAAGATTGATTCCTTGATAATTCAGCAGGATGAGGATGACTACTGTGCAACTATTGAGTTCTTATTCTCATTGTTGTGTCATTTGCTCCTCCAGGATCAGTGACTGTTGTTGCAGCAAAGGGCGTGTCAGGAATGATCATTCTTTCGATCCAGGGGGACGTGCAGCTGGTTTATCCTATATTCTACGTAATGCTTGTGTGTATGATTGCAGCTGCAGTTTATCAAGCAGCGTGAGTTAGTATTTTCATTTTTTTCGGTTGGATTTGGTTTCTCAGGTACTGAACACTTCCCTAGGATTCAGTTCCTTTGACATTCAGTCACTATAGGTGGCATGGTGGCTCAGTGGTTAGCACTGCTGCCGCACAATTCCACCCTCGGGCGACTGTCTGTGGAGTTTGTTCATTCTCCCCGTATCTACATGGCTTTCCGCTGGGTACTTCGGTTTCCTCCCACAGTCCAAAGATGTGCAGGCTAAGTGGATTGGCGATGCTAAATTGCCCATTGTGTTCAGCGACATGTAGATTAGATGGTTTACAGGGAAAGGGTTAGGGGATGGGTCTGGGTGGGATACTGTGAGGGTCGGTGTGAACTTGTTGGACCAAAGGGCCGGTTTCCTCACTGTAGGGATTCTATGACTATGCTTTTACCACAATTTTTAATATAAAATAATCATACTTTTCATGACCAGCTGTTGTCTCAGTGCACTTAGGTCATAAGAAATATGATTAGGATTAGCCATTTAGCCCATTCAGGCTGCTCTGCCATTCAGTAGGAATCATGGTTGATTTGACATTCCTCACGTCCATTTTCCTGTCTTTTCCCTGTAAGCCCTTGATTCCTGTACCCCCCACAACTCTGGCAAGGAATTTCAGACTCAACCCTCAGAGAAGAAATTCTTCATCATTTCACTTGCAAATTCCTTTATTCTGAGACTTTACAGGCAGTGAAGTACTGTGTCAGTGTTAGAAACACTGCAGCTGGTTTTCACACAGCAAACATGTGCAAACTGCAGTGTGATCAGATAATGTTTTTGTGAAGTTGATTGAAGGAAAATATTGGCCAGGGTACCTCCCCTGTTCTTTGAACCGGTGCCAAGAGATCTTTTGCATTTGCACAAGGAGGCAGATGGGCCTCCTAAAAGATGACCTCTCTGGTGCAGCACGACACTGAAGGTTTGTACTTGTGCCCTGGAGCAACAAGATAGAAGTAATACTGACTAAACCGCGGTGAACACTGAGCAGTCAATTGAGTGTAGTACTGGGTCACTTTCTGACGTTTTGGGCTGTGAAAGTGTGTCCAGAGGGTTGCTAGGCAACCATGAGCAAAGGGTTCAACGCTAAGCTTTCCCATTAATTGAAGAAATCAACCCCATCATTTACTCCGTGAAATTTGATTAGCTGCTTCTCCAAAGGCACTTCATTTATGGAAAAATGACAGGTGGCTTACAGCTCACAATAAACAATTAGTGCCAACAAATTACATGGTAACCCTTCTCAATTCGGACAATGACCAATAGGCCAAAATCTGTCTGTTTTTACCCCTCGTTATCCTTAAATATGAATATCTATTCCGAACATTCTGGACAGTAGGACTCTGACCCTCTGTGTTCTGGGACAGTCGTTTAGCTTATGGTCTGGGTAGAATGGGATATTCAGTGTTTGGTGTTGGAGAATGAGAGACTGAAATTGGTCTTTATCATTGAAGGTTTCTGCGTGAGATCTCTGAGTTGTATGATGCATCACAGATTGCTAGCCTCAGCTACATGCTATCCACAACAGTTGCCGTCATCGCTGGTGAGTATTGGTGCTGACCAATCAGTATTTGATTGAATGGAAGTCCCAGGGGATATTGAGGTGTCTTGAGAGTGGGATATTAGTCCCCAGAAGTTGGTGAGGAGCCTGTTCTCAAGGTATCGACACAAATACTTTTCCTCAAACTATTTAAATGTGAATTAGAACTAAGAACGAGTGCCTGTACCCTGGGTGTGATATCTGGTGCTGTAACAGCTTCTAACATTAAAACTGTCTGCTTCCACCTCTGTAACACGTGTCTGTCTTTGAATGCCCTGGTGCATGAATCACAAGTTTAGTGTAGAACTACAGCAAGTAATTAAGAAAGCTAATGGTATATTATTCTTTATTGTAAGGGGAATTGCGTTCAAAAGTAATGGTGTTATGGTGCAGCCATATCAGGAACACTGTGTACAATATTGATCTCTTTGTTTAAGAACGGATGTAAATGATTAGAAGCAGTTAATAGTAGGTTTACAAGACTGTACATGGAACAGATGGGTTGTCTTCGGAGGAAAGTTCGCACAAACTAAGCTTGTATCTGCTTTGAGTATAGAAGAGAAAGAGATGATGTAATTGAAACATACAGGGTCCTGAGCCGGTTGACAGAGTGGATGTGGAGAGGATGTTACTCTTGCAGGAGAATCTAGAACATGGGGCGTGGTGGTGGGGAATCACTGTTTCAAAGTTAGGGGTCACCATACATCAGGAGAAATATCTTCTCAAAAAAGTTGAGACTTTGTCTTTACCACCTATTGAGGCGATTCAAATTTTTAAGGCAGTGATAGTTACAGGGTTGTGGGAATGCTCAGGTTGGGGGTAGTAATGAAGTCTGTTAAATTGAGGGGAGGGTTATGGATGGACAGGAGGAGGGACATGGTCAGAGGGCTTGTCAATTATGGGCTGGGCCTGGATGGGTGTGGTCATGGGCAGGATGTGTTGGGCTCAGGGGGATCTTAAGGTGTGAATTGTGAACTTGGAAGGAATGTGCTGTCTGCACCATTCTGATCTTGTTTTCCTCCCTAGGGGCCACATTTTATTTGGAGTTCAAAGGTACTGACGCTCTTCACATCTGCATGTTCATCTTTGGGTAGGTTCCTGCTGAATTGCGTGTTCAAGTCATCTTCAGCATAATGCCTGAGCATTAACTTGTGGCTCTGATTTTTCTGACGAAGTAAAAATGTGTTTCTGCTTGCTGCTCTCCCTCTGACCTTGACCCGAACCATACCTCATGCAGGTGAAGGTGCCAATAACACTGGGGTGTATGAGGCTGTGGGAGTAGAGATACATAGGCAGTCTAAGATGGTTAGGAATGTATATGAATTACTGAATGAAATGTGGTAAACCAGTTTAAACTCTGGTTCCAAGTTAACACATGAGCAAATATTACAGTGGCACCAGCAGAGACCTGTCCCTGAAGAGGAGACTGGTGGGTGTTGTGCATAGGCCAATGCCCTAGTCGTAACGTAGGGCACTGTGAAGACCTCGAAATGAGGTGCATATGATGTGGGTAATAAGGCTATAATGGGTGACTTCAGTTTATTTCTAGACGTGGTAAGAATTACGTACCTGAACCATGACTTCCCAATTTTTACCGTAGCGTCATACAGCATGGAAACAGACTCTTTGGTCTAATCAGTCCATGCCAACCGTAATCCCAAACTAAACTAATCCCACCTGCCTGCTCCTGGTCCATATCCCTCCAAACCTTTCCTATTCATATACTTATCCAAATGTCTTTTAAACATTAATGGTACCCATATCCACCACTTCCTCAGGAAGTTCATTCCACATACAAACTACCTTCTGTGTTTTTCAAAAAAAAAAAAATTGTCCCTCATGTCTTTGTTAAATCTCTGTCCTGTTAGCTTAAAAATGTGCCCCCTAGTCTTGAAATCCTCCATCCTAGGGACAAGACAACCACCTAAAACTCTATTAATATCGCTCATTATTTTATCAACTTCTGTAAGATCGCCTCTCAACCTCCTATGATCCTGTAGAAAATAAGTCCCAGCCTATCCAGTCTTTCTTTATAACTCAAACCTTCCATGCCTGGCAACATCCTAGTAAATCTGAACTGTCTCCAGCTTAATAATATCCTTCCTACAACTTGACGACCAGAACTGGACACAGTATTCCAGAAGAGGCCTCATTAATGAATAAATGAAAAAGTACAGCACAGGAACAGGCCCTTCAGCCCTCCAAGCCTGTGCTGACCATCATGCCCTAATTAAACTAAAAACAAACCTGCTATTTTTCGATCTGTATCCGTCTATTCTCTCCCTATTCACGTAACCATCCAGGTGCCTCTTAGTTGTCTTCAATGTGCCTGCTTCCACCACCACCTCTGGCAGTGCATTCCATGCTCCTACCACTCTCTGCAAGAAAAACCTTCCTCGCGCATCTCCCTTAAACTTTCCCCCTCTGACCTTGAACCTGCACCCCCTTATAATTGAAACTTCAACCCTGGGAAAAAGCCTCTGACTATCCACCCTGTCTATGCCTCTAATAATTTTGTAGACCTCTGTTAGGTCTCCTCTCAGCCTCTGTCTTTCCAGTGAAAACAATCCTAGTCTTTTTAACCTTTCCTCATAGTCATTGCCCTGGACACCAGGCAATATCCTGGTGAACCTTTTCCTGTACTCTGTCCGAAGCTTGCACATCCTTCTGGTAGTGTGGTGACCAAAACTGCTCAATACTCCAAAGGCAGCCTAACAATGGTTTTATATAGCTGCAACATGTTCTGTACAACCTCAACATGACTTCCCAACCCTTGTACTCAAAGGACTGAGCAATAAAGGCAAGCGTACCAAACAGTTTTAAACACCCTGTCTGTATGTGATCAAACTTCAAAGAATTATGTACCTGAACCCCTCGCTCCCAATGTTCTTCAACGCTACGCAAGTCGCTACCGTTAATTGTTTCAGCCCTATCCTTGTTTGTTGTACCAAAATGCAAAACTCACATTTATCCAGCTTGAACTCCATCTGGCACTGTTCAGCCCATTGACCTAATGGATCAAGATCTCTTTGTAATCTTATATTCTATCTCCAAGCAATGAAGGCCAGCATTCCATTTCCCTTCTTAATTACTGACTTTACCTGCATACTAACATCCAAAAAATCTTTCTGCAGTGCATTGTCACTTCAAAATGGAGAACTGTGACCAGTGGTGTTCCACAGGGATCCGTGTTGGGACCACTATTGTTTGTGATATACATAAATGATCTGGAGGAAGGTATAGATGGTCTGATTAGCAAGTTTGCAGATGACCCGAAGATTGGTGAAGTAGCAGATAGTGAAGGGGACTGTCGGACAATACAGCAGAATATAGGTAGATTGGAGAGTTGGAGGGAGAAATGACAGATGGAGTTCAGTCCAGGCAAATGCGAGGTGACGCATTTTGGAAGATCCAATTCAAGAACGAACTATGTGGTAAATGGAAAAGCCCTGGGGAAAATTGATGCACAGAGAGATCTGGGTGTTCAGGTCCATTGTACCCTGAAGGTGGCAACGATAGTGGTCAAGAAGGCATACAGCATGCTTTCATTCATCGGATGGAGTACTGAGTACAAGAGTTGGCAAGTTATGTTACAGTTGTACAGGACCTTGGTTCGACCACATTTGGAATACTGCGTACAGTTCTGGTTGCCACATTACCAAAAGCATGTGGATGCTTTGGAGAGGGTGCAGAGGAGGTTCACCAGGATGTTGCCTGGCATGGAGGGCGCTAGCTATGATGAGCGGTTGAGTAGATTAGGATTATTTACATTCGAAAGACGGAGGTTGAGAGGGGACCAGATTGAGGTCTACAAAATCATGAAAGGTATAGACAGGGTGGATAGCAAGAAGCTTTCTTCCCTCCCCAAGAGTGGGGAACTCAATTACTAGGGGTCACGATTTCAAGGTGAGAGGGAGATATGTGTGGAAAGCTCTTTACGCAGAGGGTGGTGGGTGCCTGGAATGCGTTGCCATCGGAGGTGGTAGCGGCGGGCACGATAGCGTCATTTAAAATGTATCTAGACAGATACATGAATGGGCAGGGAGCAGAAGGATATAGATCTTTGGAAAATAGGCAACATGTTTAGATAGAGGATTTGGATCGGCGAAGGCTTGGAGGGCCGAAGGGCCTGTTCCTGTGCTGTCATTTTCTTTGTTCTTTGTTCACTTTTTATGTGTGTTTGCAAGCACTTTATATCTGCCTCGTAACCTGCTGACTTTTTTTTTGTTGTAAATCTGACTGTCGCACAGTTGGTACTTTCATCTAAGTCATTATAGGTTTTAAGTGGTTGTGTCCAACTGTTGATCCCTCTGGCCCTTGCATAGTTATAACTCGTCAATATGAAAATGACCCATTTGTTATGACTGTTACTCAGTCCTGTATCCATACAAATATCACGCTGAAGTCCTGACTCTTGTGCAGTGATTTTTTTTTTTTTGTTGTGCCACTTTATTGAATGTCAGTTTTAAATTCTAATACATCACATTTATGAGTTAGTTCGTCTTTGCTTGTTAAATCCTCAAAAACACTTAACAGATTTGCGAAGCATTGTTTCTGTTTCATAAATTGTAATCGATGCGGTTGTATTAAGGTTTTCTAAATATAGAAACACAGAAAATAGGAATGAGAGTAGGCCACAGGCCTTTCAAGCCTGCTCCGCCATTCATTATGATCATGGCTGATCACCCAACTCAGCCTGTTCCTGCTTTTAAACCATATCCTTTGACCCTTTCAGCCCCAAGTGCTTTATTCAACTCTTGGATTCCCACCATCATCAAGAACACCCTTCCTGCATTAACCTGGTCTAGATGTTAGAATTTCATTGGTTTCTGTGAGGTTCTCACCCACCTCATTCTTCTGAACTCCAGCAAGTATAACGCTAACTGATTTAGCCTCATGTCAGTCGTGCCATTCCAGGCATATCTAGTGCAGGCATATCATCATATGCTGATGCCCATTTCTGATGAAGGGTCTAGGCCTGAAACGTCAAGCTTTCCTGCTCCTATGATGCTGCTTGGCCTGCTGTGTTCATCCAGCCCCACGCCTTGTTATCTCGGATTCTCCAGCATCTGCAGTACCTTTTTATCTCTGAAATCATTCACCCTCTTGACTCTCTGCTGCCCCTGCATGCTTACTTTCAGAGACTGACGTGCAAGGATACCCAGGTCTCGTTGCACATTTTCCTCTCAATTTCTAGCCGTTCAGATAATAATCCACCTGCCTGTTTTATCTAAATTATCCACATCTGCCATGCATTGGCCCACAGATCCAGTTTGTTCAAATCACACTGAAGCATCTCTCCATCCTCATCAAGCTTCCCCTTCCACCCAATAAAAAAACAAAAGAACTGCAGATGCTGGAATTCAGAAACCAAACCAGAAATTGCTGGAAAATCTCTGCGGGCCTGACAGTATCTGTGAAGAGAAATCAGAGTTAACACTTTGGGTCCAGTGACCCTTCTTCAGAACTGATGGTAGCTAGGAAGAGTTGGTTTTTATGCAGGGGGGAGGGGTAAGAAGTAAATGACAGCTGGAGATTAAGCCCAAAGACACAAAAGAACAGTTGAAAAGACACAGGAGTGGATAATGGTCAGCCTAGCAGAATGAATGTCTGTTGATGGGGACTATCAGTGGCTAACAATGGGTAATAACAGATGGGATAACAACACATTGGGCTAACTGGCCTAAAGTTTCTTGATTTCTGTCTCCTTTCTTAGATGCTGGGGAATAAAAGGATAACTAGGGTAAGAATAGGGCCAGTCAAAGATAGAAGTGGGAAGTTGTGTATGGACCCTGTGGAGAATCGAGGGGTGCTAAACAAATATTTCTCATCTGTTTTCACTCAGGAAAAGGAGAATATTGTAGGGGAGAAGACTGAGATACGGGCCATTAGACTTGAAAGGATTGAGGTTAGTAAGGAGGAGGTGTTATCAATCCCCTGGGCCGGATGGGATTTTTCCAAGGATTCTCTGGGAAGCTAGGGAGGAGATGGCGGAGCCTTTGGCCTTGATCACTGGCTATAGTTTTAGTACCAGATGATTGGAGGATTGCAAATGTTGTGCACTTGTTCAAGAAGGGCGGTAGAGATGACCCAGGTAATTATAGACCAGTGAGCCTTACATCTGTTGTAGGAAAAGTTTTGGAAAGGATTATAAGAGATAGGATTTATAATCATCTAGCAAGCAACAATTTGATTGGAGATAGTCAACATGGATTCGTCAAGGGCAGGTCGTGTCTCACAAACCTCATTGAGTTTTTTGAGAAGGTGACCAAGCATATGGATGAGGGTAGGGCAGTTGACGTGGTGTACATGGACTTCAGTAAAGCCTTTGATAAGGTTCCACATGGTAGGCTATTGGAGAAAATGCGGAGGCATGGGATTGAGGGAGATTTAGCAGTTTGGATTAGAAACTGGCTTTCTGAAAGAAGGCAAAGAGTGGTGGTTGATGGAAAATATTCAGCCTGGAGTCCGGTTACTAGTGGTGTGCCACAAGGATCTGTTTTGGGACCACTGCTGTTTGTCGTTTTTATAAATGACTTGGACGCAGACATAGGTGGATGGGTTAGTAAGTTTGCAGATGACACTAATGGTGGACAGTGTGGAAGAATGTTGCAGGGAGACTTGGATAAACTGCAGAATTGGGCTGAAAGGTGGCAAATGGAGTTCAATGCAGATAAATGTGAGGTGATGCACTTTGGGAAGAATAATAGGAAGGCAGAATACTGGGTATTGACCCAGTATTGACCCAAGGAAAGATTCTTGGTAGTGTGGATGTGCAGAGGGATCTTGGTGGCCAGGTACATAGATCCCTGAAAGTTGCCACCCAGGTTGATAGTGCTGTTAAGAAGGCATACGGTGTGTTAGGTTTCATCAGTAGAGGGATTGAGTTCCGGAGTCGTGATGTCATGCTGCAACTGTACAAAACGCTAGTGCGGCCTCACTTGGAATATTGCGTACAGTTCTGGTCGCCCCATTACAGGAAGGATGTGGAAGCATTGGAAAAGGTGCAGAGGAGAATTACCAGGATGTTGCCTGGTCTGGAGCGAAGGTCTTATGAGGAAAGACTGAGGGACTTGGGTCTGTTCTCATTGGAGAGAAGAAGGCTAAGAGGGGATTTAATAGAGACATACAAAATGATCAGAGGATTAGATAGGGTGGACAGTGAGAGTCTTTTTCCTAGGATGATGACGTCGGCTAGTACGAGGGGGCATAGCTGCAAATTGAGGGGTGATAGATTTAAGACAGATGTCAGAGGCAGGTTCTTTACTCAGAGAGTGGTAAGAGCGTGGAATGCCCTGCCTGCCAATGTAGTTAACTCAGCCACATTAGGGGCATTTAAACAGTCCTTGGATAAGCGTATGGATGATGATGGGATAGTGTAGGGGGTGGGCTTAGATTAGTTCACAGGTCGGCACAACATCGAGGGCCAAAGGGCCTGTTCTGCGCTGTATTGTTCTATGTTCTATGCTGTGTCACACTTGTGGTTTTCCAATCTGCTGGTACTGCTCAGAATTTAGGGAGTTTTAGAAGATTAAAACCAATGCACCCATTATCTTTGCAGTTACTTCTTTTAAGACCCTGAAATGCAGGCCATCAGGTCCAAGGTCTTGTCAGAATTTACTCCCATTAGTGTTCTCTAATGATTGTAATTTCTTCAAATTGCTTCTCTATTCTTTCCCCCAGCCCACAACCCTAGCTGCTTTTGATTGAACTTGCAATGCCTTTTGTGTTTTCTGTGTGAAGACAGATATAAGATACTACTTCAAAGTCTTTACCATTTGTGCTTATTTCCTTTTTCATTCCTTGGGCTCCCCCTCTAGGGGATATCCACTCACTGTCACTACACATTGCCTTTTTATATACTAGGGTAGGAACTGTCTTTTGCAATATTTCTTGTTCATTTTTATTTGTTTCCCAGAGTCTCCCTTTTTGATTTTTTTTTTTTTTAATCCTCCTTTGCCAATTTCTGAAACTTTCCCAATTTGCTGGTTTAGTATTAACCTTTGAAGCATTGTACACCTTTTTCAATTTGATACCATCCTTGACTTCCTCGGTTAGGCATCGATGGTGATTTCTTCTTATTGAGTCTTTCTTTCTCAATATATCACTGTTGCAAGTTACGAATTATCTCCTTAAATGCCTGTGACTGTTCCTCGATTGTCTTGTCTTTTCACCTCTTTTCCCCATTGTACTTTCACACTTTCTCATACCTTTGTAGATGCCTTTATTGAAGCTGAAGAGACCAGTTTTCAAGCCAAATTTCTTGCTGTCCCAACTGAATATGGAATTCCATCATCAGTCATTTCCATCTTATAGCCAGATTGCTGTAATGACCACTGTATTGTAGTACTTAAGCTGAATGCAATAATAAATTCTTGCTTCAATTTGATGTTTACTGTAACTCTGTTTCTTTTCAGTGATTATTTAACTCGCCACCCCACCCGCAGCGCTATTTGTAATAGTTTCAGTCTGGTTAAAGTTGTGTTGAAGGTTAAATACTGTTAGTCCGTTTTCACTGGTTGTAGCAATAGGTTGTTATTTAGTTGGGAGTTTGAAAAGGTAGAAATGAAGAAAAGATTCTCTGATTGGGGGTGTGGGATTGTGGAAAATGGCATTCTCCAAGGATCTAATATGGTTCCGTTTTTAAATTTATATTCATGATTTCCAAGAGAGGAGGAATTTGGCTCAGAACAGATTTGTGACCAGTTGCTAACTTGTGATAGAAGTAATGGCAACAACTTTGATACAGTATAGTAATACAGTACAGTAATGATTAATGAGAGTTCTTTGCGCTGGAGGAGGATTTTGTAGTGGCATTTCCCCATGGATTAGTGTTGATTTCATTGCTTTTCCTGATACACGTTAATGGTCTAGATCATGGTGTATAGGGGACGATTGCTACATTTTGAGAACGATGCAAAATTTGGAAGAACTGTGAAGTGGACAGCATAAACCTTAAATGATATTGACAAACTGGGAAAGTAGATGACTAGGTGGCAGAGAAGCTCAGTGTGGAAAATAAGAGGTGATACACTTTGGAGAACAGATTAAAACACCGGGTTAGTCAGTACTGCAGATGCTGGAGTCAGAGATAAATGTGGAGCTGGAGGAACACAGCAGGCCAGGCAGCATCAGAGGAACAGGAAAGCTGATGTTTCGGGTTGGGATCCTTCTTCGCTTCCCTGTTCCTCTGCTGCCTGCCCTGCTATGTTCCTCCACCTCCACACTGTGTTATCTTTAGGAAATGGTACTATTCTAAAGGCTGTCAAAAGCAAGAGATACCTGGGTAGACATAAGTCATTCAAGGTGGTAGGACTGGTAAAGAGACCTGTTAATAAAACAGGCCTAGACTTCATTAATAGGGGCATAGAGTATAAGAGAAGGAAGGTTATGATGAACTTGTAAAGGACACTGGTTAGGTCTTAACTGGAGTACTGTGTACACTTCTGGGATATATAAAGTGAATATATTGGAGATGCAGGTGAGATGTTTATGTGAATAGTTCTAGGAAGAGAAACTTCATTTATAAAGATTTTGAGGAAGTTGGGATTGTTTTTGGAGAGATGAAGGGAGATATGATGGAAGTTTTCAAAATCATGAAGGGTCTGGATAGAGTAGCGGCAAACTGTTTCTGCTTGATCAAGGACCATGACGCACACTTTTCTCTCATTTGTGAATGCTTCTGTCTTTAATTTTAAAGTAAGGTCTTGGAGAATTTGGGGCAGAAGGGGACTTCTTACAGTCCAGAGCACCAGAGGTTAGAGAGGCTGAGAATCTGGCAAGGAGCAGCCAAGTAGAGCAATAAGAAAGTTTTTAATAGGAACAGCACAGCGTTACCTTTACTCAATCCAGAGGCAAAGCTCCTGAGATGGCATCAGGATTCAAAAGTGACCTGGGGCAAGTGAAAGCTGCTGATTGGGTGAGCACGGACAGTTAATATTCGTGCTGCTATTATTATCTAGTAATAGGACTAGACAGGTAGTACAGGAACCCTCGAGGGATTTTCCTCTGAAAACAGATACACCGCTTTGGATACTGTTTGAGGGAATGGCCTCTCAGGAAGAAGCAGTATCAGTCAAATTCGTTGCGCCACTGTTGGGTCTGCTGCATAGGTGAGGTGGAGAAAATGTGAGATTAGAGCTAGCTAAAGTGGACTGGGCAGATAGATTAACAGGAATGACAGTAAGCTAACTGTGGCAGATATTTAGGGAGGTAAGCCATGACTCTCAGCAATAAGGAGGAAAGATTCTTTCCTGGAGCGTAACTTCACGGCTCTTGAACTTGGACCCTCTACTAATGAAAGCTAGCACACCATACACCACCTTAACAGCTCTATCCAACTGGGTGGCAGCTTTCGGGGAACTGTGGACATGAACCCCATGATCCCTCTGCTCCTCCACACTGCCAAGAATCTTTCAGTTAACCCTGTATTCTGCTTTCAAGTTTGTCCTTCCAAAATGAATCACCTCACACTTTTCAGGGTTAAACTCCATCTGCCACTTCTCAGCCCAGCTCTGCATCCTATCAATGTCCCTTTGTAACCGAGAACAGCCCCCCGCACTGTCCACAACGCGACTCACCTTCGTATCGTACGCGAGCTTGCTAATTCACCCTTCCACTCCTTCATCCAAATCATTTACAAAAGTCACAAATCAAAGAGGACCCAGGACAGATCCCTGTGGTACACCACTCGTAACTGAGCACCATGTTGAATATATTCCGCCCACCACCACCCTTTGTCTTCTAAGGATCAGCCAATTCTGAATCCAGTCTGCCACATTTCCCCCTATCCCATGCCTCCTTACCTTCTGCATGAGCCTACCATGGGGACCCTTATCAAACGCCTTACTTAAATCCATGTGTACCACATCCACTGCTCCACCTTCATCGACGTGTTTGGTCACCTCTTCAAAGAATTCAGTAAGGTTTGTGAGGCATGATCTAGCCCTCAAATCCATGCTGACTATCACAAATCAAACTGTGCCTTTCCAAGCGATCATAAATCCTATCTCTTCAAGCCCTTTCCAATAATTTGCCCACCACTGACGTAAGCCTAATTGGCCTGTAATTTCCGAGGTTATCCCTATTCCCTCTTTTGAACAAGGGAATGACACTTGCCTCTCTCCAATCTTCCGGCAGTATACCCATGGACAGTGAGGACAAAAAGATCATTGCCAAAGGCCCTGCAATCTCTTCCCTGGCCTCCCATAGAATCCTTGGATAAATCCCATCAGGCCCGGAGGACTTATCTATCTTCAACTTCCTCAAAATTCCTAGCACATCTTCCTTACTAACATTGACCTTCTCTAGCCTACCAGCCTGTTTCACACTGTCCTCCTCTATAACTAGGTCCCTCTCAGTTGTGAATACTGAAGGAAAGTATTCCTTAAGGATATCTCCTATCTCTTTAGGTTCCGTGCACAAATTCCATTTACAATCCTTGATCGGCCCTACCCTTTCTCTGGTCATTCTCTTATTCCTCACATACGTGTTAAAAGCTTTGGAGTTTTCCGTGATCCTATCTGCCAAGGTTTTCTCATGCCCCCTTATAGCTCTCCTAAGCTCTCTCTTCAGCTCCTTCCTGGCTAACTTGTATCCCTCTAGAGCCTTTTCTGTTCCTTGTTTCCTAAACCTTACATAAGCATCCTTCTTCCTCTTAACTAGTCGTTCGACCTCTCTTGAGAACCAAGGCTCCCTCACTTGACCGCATTTTCCCTGCCTGCTAGGGACAAACCTATCGAGCACACGCAGTATGCATTCCTTAAACAATCTCCACATTTCAATAGTGCTGTTCCCTGACAGCATCTGTTCCCAATTTATGTTACCCAGTTCTTGCCTAACAGAGTTGTAATTACCCTTCCCACCCCCTCCCCAGTTATAAACCTTACCAGTAGATTTGGTATATCTGGACTTCTGGAAAGCTTTCAACAATGTACCTCAAAAGGTTAAGTCTTAAGGAGTTGTGATCGCTGTTACCTTAAGTTCTAAGATAGATATGAACAAGGATGAGTCAGGACCTTGCAGGAAGGTACTAAAGGGCAAATTACGTCAGTATTATGCAGGAGCTAGGGAGTGGTAATTGGAGGAGCTGTTAGCAGGCAAGTCCACATTTGACATGTGAGAAATGTTTAAAGACCTGATAGTTCAATACCAGCAAATTCCAGTAAGGAGGAATGACAAGGATGGCAAGGTAAGGGACCCATGGATAACAAGGGAGGTTATGAATTTAGTCAGAAAAGAAGCATATGTAAGGGATAATAGGTACTGCAGATGCTGGAGAATCCGAGATAACAAGGTGTGGAGCTGGATGAACACAACAGGCCAAGCAGCATCATAGGAGCAGGAAAGCTTGACGTTTCGGGCCTAGACCCTTCTTCAGAAATAGGGGAGGGGAAGGGGGTTCTGAGATAAATAGGGAGAGAGGGGGAGGCGGATAGAAGATGGATAGAGAAGAGGATAGGTGGAGAGGAAACAGACAAGTCAAAGAGGCGGGGATGGAGCCAGTAAAGGTTTAGGAATCTAAAATTGGACAGGGCATGTGAGGAAAATAAGGAAAGTAGGAAAGTACTCAAACAGGGAATTAGGAGAGCAAGAAAGGGCCATGAAATGACATTGGCAAGTAGGGTAGAGAATCCAGAGTCATTCCATATATTTACGCTAAAAACAGGAGGATAACTCGGGAGAAAGTAGGACCACTCAAGGACAAAGGAAGGAACTTGTGATTGAAGGTGGGGAATGTGGGTGAGATCCTAAAAGAATACTCAATGTCACTATTCACCCAGGTGAAGGATTGGGAGCATTTTGAGATCAAGAAAGAAGTGGTGTTGGATCTCTTGAACAACATTCGGGGCCCAATGGTATCTACCCCAGGTTATTGAGGGAGGCAAGAAAGAGATTGCTGGAGCCTTGACCAGTATCCTCACTAGACACTGGAGAGGTCCCAGAGTACTGGCAAGTTGCTAATGTTGTTCCTTTGTTCAAGAAGGGAAATAGAAATATTTCTAAGAAACTACAAACCAGTAAGTCTGGTATCGGTAGTTGGTAAGCTTTTGGAGAGAATTCTTTGGGGTAAGATTTACACACATTTGGAAAAGCATGGCCTAATTAGGGGCAGTCAACACCATGGCTTTGTGCAGGGCGGGTCACGTCTTACTGACTTGATTGATCACCTTCGTCACCACCTCAAAAAATTCAATGAGGATAGAGCAGTGGGTTTTGTTTGTGATTTTAGTCAGGCTTTCGACAAGGTCTCTCATGGTATGCTCATCCAGAAGATTAAGATGCATGGGATCCATAGTGACTTCGCTGCATGGATTCAGAATTGGCTTGGCCATAGAAGACAGAGTGTATTGGTGGAAGAGTGTTCTTCAGGCTGGAGGTCTCTGACTGGCAGTGTTCAGCAGTGATTTGTACTGGACCTCTGTGGCTTTTGATATATACAAATGACTTGGATGGAAATGTAGATGGGTGAGTTAGTAAGTTTGCAGACAATACAAAGACTGGTGGAGTTATGGATAGTGTGGAAGTTTGTCAAAGGATACAGTGGGACACTGATCAGTTACACATATGGATGGAGGAATGGCAGATAGACCTTTAATTCAGGTAAGTGTCAAGTGCTGCACTTCGGGAGGTCGGATGTTAAAGAAAAGTGTACAGTTAATGGCAGGACTCTCGAACAGCATTGGTGTACAGAAGAATCTTGGGGTTAAAGTCCATAGCTCCCTGAAAGTAGCCATGCAAGTAGATAGGGTGATGAAGAAGGCATATGGCATGCTTTCCTTTATTGATCAGGGAATTCAGTGCAAGAATCAGGATGTCGTGTTGCAGCTTTGGTTAGGCCACACTTCGAGTACTGTGTTCAATGGTCACCCTATTACAGGAAGGATTTGGAGGCTACCTGGATTAGAGGGTATGAGCTATAAGGAGAGGTTAGAAAAACTCGGGATGTCTTCTCTTGAGCAGCGCAAGCTGAGGGGATACTTGAAAGGAGTCTGTAAAATTGAGATACGTAGATAAGGTTGACGATCAGAATCTTTTTCTCAGAGTTGAAATGTCTAATACTAGGGGGCATGTATTTAAGGTTAGAGGGGGAAAGTTCAAAGGAGATGGGAGGGGCAAGTTTTTTTACACAAAGTGGTAGAAGTGTGAAATACACTGCCAGAGGTGGTGGTGGAGGCAGCTATAATAGGGGCATTTAAGATGCTTTTAGATAAGGGTGGCACGGTGGCTCAGTGGTTAGCACTGCAGCCTCACAGCGCCAGGGACCCGGGTTCGATTCCAGCCTCGGGTAACTCTGTGTGGAGTTTGCACATTCTCCCCATGTCTGCGTGGGTTTCTTCCGGGTGCTCCGGTTTCCTTCCACAGTCCAAAGATGTGCAGGCTAGGTGGATTGGCCATGCTAAATTGCCCATAGTGTTCAGGGGTGTGTGGGTTATAGGGGGATGGGTCTGGGTGGGATGCTCCAAGGGTCGGTGTGGACTTGTTGGGCCGAAGGGCCTGTTTCCACACTGTAGGGATTCTAATTCTAATAAGCACCTAAATATGCAAGGAATGAAGGGATGTGGACCAATGGCAGGCAGAAGGGATTAATTTCCTTTAGCGTCCTGTCTGGCACAACATCATAGGCTGAAAGGCCCGTTCCTGTGCTACTTTCTACTTTCTAACATAAGTATTGGAGATAGAGAATTGGCTACTGAGCAAGAAACAGTGAGTGGGGATTAGGGGTTCTATTTACGGTTGACAACTGGTGCTTCCAAAGGGATCAGTGCTAGGATTGCTGACCATATGTTGATGACTCGGAGGAAGGAAGTGAATGTACTATGGCCAAATTTGCTGACTACAGAAAAATAGGTGGAAAGGCGGGTTCTGAGGGGCACACAGTTTAGGCAGATATTGTTAAGTTAACTGGACAAAAACGTGGCAAATAGAGTATAATACAGGAAAATCAGAAGTTCATTATGAAGGTGAGAACAAAAGAACGGTATTGTTTAAGTGGAGAAAAGTTGCAGAAAACTGCGACAGAAGGGGACTTGGAGCACTTATGCACAAAACACAAAGCCAGCAGGTAACGAACCAGACAGTCTGCACCAAGGTAGGACTGGAAACAGTGTTCATTTGGAGAGTGCTTGCTAGTGCTGTTGGGGACGGTTTAAACTAAATAAAAACTGAAAAAACTGCAGATGCCATAAATCAGGAACAAAAACAGAAGTTACTGGACCAGAAACGTTAACTCTAATTTTTTTCCTTCATAGATGCTGCCAGACTTGCTGAGCATTTCCAGCAACTTCTGTTTTTGTTCAGGGTTTAAAGTAATATGGCACGGGATGGGAACCAGTGCAGGAGTTCGGAGGGAAGTAAAGTGGGGACAGAAGCAAAGGCAGTGAGGGGGAAAAGTGAAAATGGAAGGCAGAGAAAGCAAAGACAAAAATCAAAAAGGGCCACACAATTCAGAAAGGGCAATAAAAGTTTGTTTTTAAAAAAAAAATTAGCCTGAAGGCTCTGTATCTCAATGCGAGGAGCATTTGTAATAAGGTGGATGAATTGACTGTGCAGACTGTTATTAATGGATATGATGTAATTGGGATCATGAAGACTTGGTGACCAAGGATGGGAACATCCAGGGGTATTCAGTTTTTGGGAAACGGAGGTAGGATAGTGTTGCTGATTAAGGAGGAGATTAACATAATAATAAGGAAGGACATTGGCTTAGATGATTTGAAATCTGTATGATTGGAGCTGCAGAACACCAAAGGGAGAAAAAATATTAGTGGGAATTGTGTACAGACCACCAAACAGTAGTTGAGGTTGGGAATGGCATCAAACAGGAAATTAGAGATGCGTGCAATAAAGGTAGAGCAACTATTATGGGTGACCTCAAACTGCATATGGATTGGACTAACCAAACTGGTGACAATGTGATGGAGGAGGATTTCCTGGAATGTATGAGGGACGCTTTCCTCTACCAATATGTTGAGGAACCAACTAGAGAGCAGGCCATCCTAGATTGCGTATTGTGTAACGAGAGGGGATGAATTCGCAATATTGTGCAGTGAGATCCTTTGGGGAAGAGTGACCATACTATAGTAGCATTCTTCTTTAAGATGGAGAGTTACACAGTTAAATCTGAGGCTAGGGTTCTGACATTAAAGCTAACTTTGGTATGAGACATAGATTGGCTAGGATAAGCTGGCCAAGGGGTTGATGGTGGATAGGCAATGGCAAAGATTTAAAGAACATACAGATGAACTTCAACAATTGTACATCACTGCCTGGTACAAGAGTAAAACAGGGAAGGTGGCTTAACTGTAGGAAACAAGGGAAATCGGGGATAGTCTTCAAGAGGAGGCATATAAATTGGCCAGAAAAAGCACTAAACTTGAGCACTAGGAGAAGTTTAAAATTCAGCATAGGAGGTCAAAGTGTATAATTTGGAAGGGGGAAAGTGGAATATGAGAGTGAGTTTGCAGAAAACAAAATCTGACTGCAAAAGCTTCTATAGATATGTGAAGAGAAAATGATCAATGAAGATAAATGTAGGTCCTTTACAGTTAGAACAGGTGAACTCCTAATGGACAACAAAGATAGGGCAGACCAATTGAACAAATACTTTGTATCTGTCTTCACTAAGCAAGACACAAATAACCTTGTGGCACAGTGGCTCAGTGGTTAGCACTGCTGCCTCACAGTGCCAGGGACCTGGGTTCGATTCCACCCTCGGGCGACTGTCTGTGTGGACATACTCCCCGTGTCTGTGTGGGTTTCGTCCGGGAGCTCTGGTTTCCTTCCATAGTCCAAAGATGTGCAGACTAGGTGGATTGGCCATGCCAAATTGCCCGTAGTGTTCAGGGGTGTGTAGATTAGGTGGTTTATAGGGAGGGAGATAATAGGTACTGCAGATGCTGGAGAATAACAAGGTGTGGAGCTGGATGAACATAGCAGGCCAAGCAGCATCATATGAAGGGTCTAGGCCTGAAATGTCAAGCTTTCCTGCTCCTATGATGCTGCTTGGCCTGCTGTGTTCATCCAGCTCCACACCTTGTTATCTCGTGGTTTATAGGGAGATGAGTCTGGGTGGGGTGCTCCAACGGTCGCTGTGGACTTGTTGGGCTGAAGGGCCTGTTCCCACATTGTGGGGATTCTATGAAATGATGGGGGGCAGAGGATCAAGCATGAAGGAGGAATTGAAGGAAATCCTTATTATTCAGGAAATTGAATTGGGGAAGTTCTTGGGTTTGAAGTCCCCAGGGTCTGAAGCTTTGCATCCCAGAGTACTTAGAGGTGGCCTTGGAAAGTGTGGATACATGTGGTGGTCATTTTCCAGCATTCTGTAGACTCTGGAAGAGTTCCAATGGCTGGACGGTAGCTAAAAAATAACTTCTAAAAAAAAAAAAAAAAAGAGGGAGAGAGAAAACTGAATTATAGGCCAGACAGCCTAACATCGGTGGTAGGGAACGTGCTGGAGTAAATTATTAGGGACGTAATTACTAGACAGAATCAGTCCAAGTCAGCATGGGGTCACTAAAGTGTAATCATGCTTGACAAATCTTCTGGAATTTTTTGAGGATATGACCAGTAGAAGAAAGATGTGGAAACGTTGGGAAAAGGTGCAGAGGAGATTTACCAGGATGTTGCCTGGAATGGAGGGAAGGTCGTACGAGGAAAGGTTGAAAGAGCTAGGGCTTTTCTCTTTGGAACAACGAAGGATGAGATGTGACTTGATAGAGGTATACAAAATGATCAGAGGTATAGATAGAGTGGACAGCCAGAGTTTTTTTTCCTAGGCTGGAGATAGCTATTACGAGGGGGCATAGTTTTAAAGTGAGTGGAGGTAGATACAGGGGAGATGTCAAAGGTAGGCTCTTTATTCAGAGAGTGGTCGGGGCGTGGAATGCATTGCCGGAGAGGGTAGTGGAGTCAGCCTCATTAGGGGCATTTAGGCGGCTATGAGATAGGCATATGGATGATAGTATAAGGTAGGGGTGGAGGTTTGATAGACCTTTAGGATTAGGGTAACAGTTCGGCACAACATCGTGGGCCGAAGGTCCATGTTCCATGGCTTTTGACAAGGTTCCATATAAGAGATTAGTAAGGAAAATTAAAACTCATAGTAATGGTGGTAATGTGTTGATGTGGATGGAGAACTGGTTGGCAAACAGGAAGCAGACAGTTGGAATAAATGAGTCCTTTTCAGAGTGGAAGACGGTGATGAGTGGGGTACCGCAGAGTTCAGTGCTGGGGCCCCTGCAGTTCACAGTACAGGTTAACGATTTGGACAAAGGAATTGATTGCAATATTTTCAGATTTGCAGACAATGCTAAGCTGGGCAGCAGTGTATACTGTGAAGGAGATGCTAAGAGGCTGTGGCTTAACTTGGACGGACTGGCTGAGTGGGCACATACTTGGCAAATGCAATATAATGTGGATAAATGTGTGGTTATCTACTATGGAGACAAAGACAGGAAGGCAGATTTTTTATCTGAATGGTGGCAGCTTAGGAAAAGTTGAGGTGTAAAGAGACCTGGGTGGAACAGTTGCTGAAGGTTGGCAGGCAGTGAGGAAAGCTAATGGCATGCTGGCCTTCATCATGAGAGATTTTTAGTATAGCAGTAGGGATGCCTTGCTGCAGTTAAACAGGGCCTTGGTGAGGCCTCACCATGAATATTGTATGCAGTTTTGGTCTCCTAGTCTGAGGAAGGACATTCTTGCTATTGAGGGAGTCCAGTGAAGGTTCACCAGACTGACTCACAGGATGGCAGGACTGACATACGAAGAAAGACTAGCTCAAGTGGGCTTGTACTTGCTGGAATTTAGAAGAAATAGGAGGAGATCTCATTGAAACATACAAAGTCCTAATGGGACTATACAAGCTAGATGCAGGAAGAATGTTCCTGATATTGGGGAAGTCCAGGTCTGAGGATCACAGCCTAAGAATAAGGGGTAAGCCATTCAGGACTGAGATAAGGAAGAATTTCTTCGCTCAGTTGTGAATCTGTGGTATTCTCTCCCACAGGAAGCTGTTGGGGCCAGCTTGTTCGATAAATTCAAGAGGGAGCTGGACGTGGCCCTTGCGGCTAAATGAATAGAGGGTATGGAGAGAAAGCGGGAGTGGGATATTGAAATTACATGATCCTATTGAATAGTGGTGCAGGCTCGAAGGGCTAAATGGACTACTCTTGCTCCTATTTTCCATGTTTCTGTTTGGGGTGAGTAACAGAACATTGGCCTGTCTTTCATGGGGTTTGGAGTTTTAGAATAGGGAAGTCTTACCAATGCCTTGAACAGTTGCAGTGAGACCACATCTGGAGGACTGAGCAGTTTTGGTGCCCTTATTTAAGAAAGTATACTATTTCATTGGAGGCAGTTCAAAGAAGGTTAAGCTGGATGATCCCAATATGGAGGTATGGTCTTATCAGCAAAGGCTAAACAGAAGTCCTGACAAAGGGTGTCAGCACGAAACGCTGACTTACGTGCACCTCGGATGCTGCCTGACCTGCTGTGCTTTCCAGCCTCACGCCTATAGACTCTATCTCCTGGAACTCTGTTCACTGTATTTTTAGAGGCTATCTCATTGAAATATATAAGATTCTTAAAGAAACTTGACAGGATAAATGTTGAGAGCATATTTCCCCCTAATGGGAGAGTCTAGGATCAAATTCTTCATCTGTAGGGGAATCAAGAGATAGAGTCGTGGAGATATACAGCACGGAAACCAGACCCTTTGGTCCAACTCGTCCGTGCCGAGCAGATATCCTACATTAATCCAGTCCCATTTGCCAGTATTTAGCCCATATCCCTCTAAACCCTTCCTATTCATATACCTGTCCAGATGCCTTTTAAATGTTGTAATTGTACCAGCTGCCGCCTCTTCCTCTGGCAGCTCATTCCATTACAGACACCACCCTCTACATGAAAATGTTGCCCCTTAGATCCCTTGTAAATTTTTCCCCTCTCACCTTAAACGTATGCCCTCTAGTTTTGGACTCCCCCTCCCCCCCCACCCCAGGGAAAAGACCTTGTCCATGCCCGTCATGATTTTATAAACCTCTCAGGTTACTCAGCCTCTGATGCTCCGGGGAAAATAGCCCCTGGAGCAGTCTATTCAGCTTTTCCCTATAGCACAAACCCTCCAACCCTGGCAACATCCTTATCTTTTCTGAATTCTTTCAAGTTTCACAACATCCATCCTATAGCGGGGAGACCAGAATTGCATGCAGTATTCCAGTAGTGGCCTTCTAATGTCCTATTCAGCTGCGACATGACATCCCAACACCTACACTCCATGCACTGCCGAATAAAGGCAAACATACCAGACACCACCTTCACTATCCTGTCTACCTGTGACTCCACTTTCAAGAAACTATGAATCTGCACTCCAAGATCTCTTTCTACAGCAGCACTCCCCAGGACCTTACCATTAAGTGTATAAGCCCTGCCCTGATTTGCCTTTCCAAAATGCAGCAGCTCCCATTTATCTAAATTAACTCCTCCATCTGCCACCTCTTGGCCCATTGGCCCATCTGATCCAGATCTCGCTGTACTCTGAGGTAATCTTAGCTGTCCACTACCTGTCCTATTTTGGTGTCATCTTACTAACCATACTTCCTATGTTCACATCCAAATCCTTTTATATAAATGATGAAAAGCACCAATCCTTGTGGCACACTGCTGGTCATAGGCCTCCAGTCTCAAATCAACCCTCTGTCTTCTACCTTTGAGCCAGTTCTGTATCCAAATGACTAATTCTCCCTGCATTCCACGTGATCTAATCTTGCTAACCAGTCTACCATGGGGAACCTTGTCCAATGCCTTACTGAAGTCTATATAAATCACAACAACCGTTCTGCAGTCATCAATCCTCTTTGTTACTCCTTCAAAAAACTCAATCAAGTTAGTGAGACGCTATTTCCCACGATATGGGGAAAAGGCAGAAAAATAGATGTGAGGAGTATTGCATCAGCCATGGTCTAATTGAATGGCAGAGCAGGCTCAAAGGACCTGTTCTGTTCCTTTTTGTTATGGGCTAAATGTCTTGCAATAAAGGCAGCTGCAATGTGAGAAAAAACGTTTTCCGCACAGTGTGTGGTCTGAGTTTGGAAGGGGCTGCCTAGAAGAGTGGTGGAGGCATTGTTTCTATTTAAAACAATTATCCAATGTGCAGAGTTAACAGGAAAAAGCAGGAGTTTGGCACTAAGTCAAAACAAGTCAGAGAACCAGCTTAGACATGATGGGCCAAATGGCCATCTCCTGGGCCATAGCATTTCTGAAATATTGGGATGTCTAAGTTTTCACACGTTATGAAGAAGCATGGCGATTAAACAAAGTTGAATGTTGATAAAGACTAAGTCAGGTTAAAATGATGGCTGATGAGGTATGCTGAGGTTATCACTGTTAAAAACCAATTTGCAAGCCTTTTAGTGGAAAAATTGGTGCTCAGCGGAAGATTCCCACTTGCAATTTAGTAAGGTTGATACATGGGAACAAAGGATGGTTAAGAGAACTAATGGAAATGTTGCCTTTGCGTTGAAGAAGAAGAAATTCAAAGGTGATTTGACCACCCAATCTGAAATGCTGCATCTGTATTATGGACACTTAACCCCAGGAAACCTTGGGGTCCAAGAGTTGTGGTACCTGGATGTATATGTGCACGAATTTTGCAGGACAAATGGAGAGAGCAGTTAATAAAGTAGTGTTCTTGGCTTTGTGAATAGAGGCATAGAGCACAAGAGCAAGGAGGTGACATTGAACTTGTATGTCAGACACTTGATAGACCTTGGCTGAAGTACTATGTTTGGTTGTGAGTATGTGAGTACAACATTATAGGAAGGATGTGAATGCATTGGAGAATGTACAGAAGCGATTTAGGAGAATAGTTCCATGAACAAGAAACTTCAATTATGAGGGTAGATTGAAAAATAACAGGACAAGTAGATAAAGTTGTTAAACAGGCATATGTATTCTTGTTTTTATTAGTTGAAGCATAGTGTTTAAGATCATGGAGATTGTGCTGGAACTGTATAAAACTTTGATTAGGCCACAGCTAGAGATCTGTGTGCGGTTCTGCAATCTCTACATAATAGGAGAGATGCGATTGCATTGGAAATGGTACAGATGAAAATTATTAGGATGTTGTTTGGACAGGAGAGTTTCAGTTATGAAGAGAGGTTGGACAGACTTGGATTATTTTCCTTAGAGCAGATGAGATTGAGAGGGGACATGATTGAGATGTATAAAATTGAGGGTTGTAGATAGGGTAGACAAAAGCTTCCTCCCTTGGTGGAGGAACCAATTGCCTGGATGCATATATTTAAGGTAAGGGACAGAGGTTTTGGAGGGGACATGAGGAAAATCTTTTTCACCCAGTGGGTGATGGCGATCTGGAATTCACTGCCTGTGAGGATGGTAGAGGCAGAAATGGCACCCCATCTAAGAAGTATTTGGATGTGCATTTGTGACGTCAAGACACAAAAGGTAGTGGGCCAAATGCTATAAAATGGGATTAGAATAGTTAGCTGTTTGTTTTTTCTTGTCAGTACAACTTGATGGGTTGAAGGACCATTGTATGCTGTAGATTTCCATGGCTCTAAGCCCTTTTTGTTTTGTAGCCTTATTCTTAAACAGGCCGGCCCCCACACTTTGCTGTAAAAGTGGAAAGTCCACTCCTTGCCCTTGAGTAAGTTCATGATAAAAGCAATCTGCGTGAATTATTCTGACTACTTTTTTTTTATTGTTAATCTTCATTTGCTTAGCTCCTGCATCGCTTTCCTAGGAGTGTTTTTGATTACGCAGAGTAAGAAGAAGAAGATGTTTGAACCGTATGTCATGATGGATGTGATCCCAGGTTAGTGACATGGTGAAGAGTTTGTGTCAGTGAGATGGAGGAAAAGCCATCTACTATCAAAACCGCTTCTAATTTTTCAAATCTATATTTCTTGCTTTAAGGAGAACAGTTGCAATTTGTTCAGTATCCCCACAATAATTTAAAGTCTTTTATCTGATATCATTCTAGTTATTTCCTCCCACCCCTTCTACAGTGCCTTGACAGTCATCCCACAGGGTGGTGTCTAGCTTTGGTTGCAATCCACCAGCTGAAGATTCATATAAAGAATCCTTGCATCACAAAGGAGCCTGAATACCTTTTAAAATCAGTTTTGTCAAATTGTCTTGCCACCTTGTTGGAGGGCTGGGGGAGGAATTGTGGATGTGCATTTCTGGATCTTTGTTGTTATATCCCTCTTTAAAATTGAAACATTAACTAATATTGCCTGTGATCAGTTTTCCCTCCAAAGGGTTTCACTCATGCTTCTCAGTATTGCTTCATTGGCCTTATGTCTGCCCATTTCACCAGCTGAAGTATTTTGTTATCCTACCTACAGTATATCATATTTTGAGTTCTGTTTGTACTGCAGACTTTATAATAATGCCTTGTAGAGACCCATGCAAGTCATTGATGTATATCAAGAAGAGCAGTATCCTAATATTGCCATTTTTTGTTTAGATGGGGAGGGAAATCATAGAATAACATAATCCGTACAGATAGAAGCTATTTGGCTCCATTGAGTGCAGTGAATGTCAGAAGAGCATCTCTCCCAGATTTGCTATCCCTGTGAGCCTACATTTACCATGACTAATCCACCTAGCCAACGCATCCCTGGACACTATAGGGGAATTTAGCATGGCCTGTTCTCACATCTTTGTACTGTGGGAGGAAATGGAGCATCTGGCAGAAATCTATACAGATGTGGTCCTGCCCAGTCTGAGAAATAACAGTCACTATTTGCATTTTGTCCCTTAACCAATTTCCATTTCATAATGCTAGTCAATGTAAGTATAACTGTAGTCTTGCAATGTTAAACCTTCTTTTTACAACTTTGATTTCTATCTCCACCTCCTTCCCATTTGGTAGTGTAATGTTTCCACACTGTTGCCTGCTCATGGACTAAAATAGAGAATCTATTTTTGTCCTTGAGTTCATTATCCCTTTCTAGTGGTGTAATCGTATCTTCAGTCAACATTGACATCGTCCCCTGCCATTCTCTGCATCCTTTCTTTTACCCACCCTGAATACATTGTAGCCAGAAATAATACCTGTCACTCCAGCTAGTGTTTGAGCCAAGTTTCCATTACTGCTGCCATATCATAATTCCATGTAGCAACTTCACTTCACCAACCTCATTTACCAAGCCAACCTTGATCTCTTTATCATTTCTTGCTCAGTTTGATCACTTCTAATAATCAGGATTTTCCAGCATCTCTGGATGGTGTGAGCATGGTTCTGGTCCTTTTTTGACTGTCAATTTTGAATGTCTGTGTTTCTAAACTCCCCTTTTTACTGAGTTTTTGTGCATTTTATTTTTACCTTCGCATTTCATTTTTGCTTCCCTTTTCCTTCCCTTCTCCTTGTGAAATTAATTTTACCTTCCCATATGCCCTCACTGGAAGGCCAATGTGAGAATTGGTTCCAGCTCTGCTGAGGTGCAGCCTATTCACCACCTGTCCTGAAATTGGTCTGTGTCTCTGGAACCTGAGGCCTTTCATTCTGCACTGTTTCTCAAGTTGGATATTAAACTGTTTTCTGTTGATGTTTCATTGCTCACTTCGATAGAATCTGAACACTACTAACTTTGAGATAACAAGCATGGGGCTGGATGAACACAGCAGGTCAAACAGCATCATAGGAGCAGGAAAACTTGACGTTTCGGGCCTAAACCCTTCATCAGAAATGGGGGAGGGGAAGAGGGTTCTGAAATAAATAGGGAGAGAGGGGGAGGCGGATAGAGGATGGATAGAGGAGAGGATAGGTGGAGAGGAGGCAGACAAGTCGAAGAGGCGGGGATGGAGCCAGTAAAGGTGAGTGTAGGTAGGGGGGTAGGGAGGAGATAGGTCAGTCCAGGGAGGACGGACAGGTCAAGGGGGCGGAATGATGTTAGTAGATAGGAGATGGGGGTGTGGCTTGAGGTGAGAGGAAAAACAGGTTAGGGAGGTGGAGGTGAGCTGGGCTGGTTTTGGGATGCGGTTGGGGGAGGGGAGATTTTGAAGCTTGTGAAATCCACATTGATGCCATTGGGCTGCAGGGTTCCCAGGCTGAATATGATTTGCTGTTCCTGCAGCCTTCGGGTGGCATCACTGTGGCATTGTAGGAGGCCAAGGATGGACATGTCATCCGAGGAATGGGAGGGGGAGTTGAAATGGTTCGCGACTGGGAGGTGCAG
>JAHRHZ010000026.1:41283598-41298340 GCA_024137785.1 Ginglymostoma cirratum
CATTCCACATCAGGCAGAGGTTCACCTGCACATCTGCCAATGTGGAATGTCTTCTTGGGGCCTGGGATTGGGGTGAGGGAGGAGGTGTGGGGGCAGGTGTAGCACTTCCTGCGGTTACAAGGAAAAGTGCCGGGTGTGGTGGGGCTGGAGGGGAGTGTGGCGCGGACAAGGGAGTCGCGGAGGGAGTGGTCCCTCCGGAAGGCAGATAAGGGTGGGGAGGGAAAGATGTCTTTGGTGGTGGGGTCTGACTGTAGATGGCGGAAGTGTCGGAGGATGATGCGTTGGATCCGGAGGTTGGTGGGGTGGTATGTGAGGACGAGGGGGATTCTTTTTTGGTTATTGTTGCGGGGACGGGGCGTGAGGGATGTGTTCCGGGAAATGCGGGAGACACGGTCGAGGGCGTTCTCGACCACTGTGGGGGGGAAGTTGCGGTCCTTGAAGAATGAGGACATTTGAGATGTGCAGGATTGGAATGTCTCATCCTGGGAACAGATGCGGCGGAGGCGAAGGAATTGGGAATAGGGGATGGCATTTTTGCAGGAGGGTGGGTGGGAGGAGGTGTATTCCAGGTAGCTGTGGGAGTCAGTGGGCTTGAAATGGACATCTGTCTCTAGGTGGTTGCCCGAGATGGAGACAGAGAGGTCCAGGAAGGAGAGAGAAGTGTTGGAGATGGTCCAGGTGAACTTCAGGTTGGGGTGGAAAGTGTTGGTGAATTGGATGAACTGTTCGAGCTCCTCGTGGGAGCACGAGGCGGCTCCGATGCAGTCATCAATGTAACGGAGGAAGAGGTGGGGTTTAGGGCCAGTGTAGGTACGGAAGAGGGATTGTTCCACATAACCTACAAAGAGGCAGGCATAGCTTGGACCCATGCGGGTACCCATGGCCACACCCTTTGTTTGTCGGAAGTGGGAGGAATTGAAAGAAAAGTTGTTGAGGGTGAGGACGAGTTCGGCTAGGCGGATGAGGGTGTCGGTGGAGGGGGATTGGTCAGTTCTGCGGGACAGGAAGAAGCGGAGGGCCTTTAGGCCATCGGCATGGGGAATACAGGTATATAGGGACTGGACGTCCATAGTAAAAATGAGGTGTTGGGGACCTGGGAATTGGAAGTTCTGGAGGAGGTGGAGGGCGTGGGTGGTGTCACGGACATAGGTAGGGAGTTCCTGGACCAAGGGGGTGAAAATGGAGTCTAGGTAGGTGGAGATGAGTTCGGTGGGGCAGGAGCAGGCGGAGACAATGGGTCGACCAGGGCATTCAGGTTTGTGGATTTTGGGGAGGAGATAGAAGCGGGCGGTGCGGGGTTGGGGAACGATGAGGTTGGAGGCGGTGGGTGGGAGGTCACCTGAGGTGATGAGGTTGTGGATGGTTTGGGAGATGATGGTTTGGTGCTCGGGGGTGGGGTCATGATCCAGGGGGCGGTAGGAGGAGGTGTCAGAGAGTTGGCGCCTGGCCTCAGCAATGTAGAGGTCAGTGCGCCATACTACGACTGCCCCTCCCTTGTCCGCGGGTTTTATGGTGAGGTTGGGATCGGAGCGGAGGGAGTGGAGGGCTGCACGTTCTGCGGGGGAGAGGTTGGAGTGTTTCAGAGGGGTGGAGAGGTTGAGACGATTGATGTCTCGACGGCAGTTGGAGATGAAGAGGTCGAGGGAGGGTAGGAGGCCTTGGGGTGGTGTCCAGGAGGAGGGCTTGTGTTGGAGGCGGGAGAAGGGGTCAGTAGAGGGAGGGTTAGATTCACGGTTGGAGAAGTAAGCGTGGAGGCGGAGGCGGCGGAAAAACTGCTCAATATCCAAGCGTGAGCGGTATTCGTTGATATGTGGGTGGAGGGGGACAAAGGTGAGCCCTTTACTGAGGACTGACCGTTCAACTTTGAGTTGTTCCTTTTTAACTTACTTCTGAACCTCCTGTTCCTCGAATGACTGGAATTCTTACCGCAGAATCTCAATCCTGTGATCTTGGTACCCTCCTGCTTTTCTCCAAAAGATAACTGTTTTTAAACAGAGTCCAAGTCCACACTCCTTTGTGAGAGTTTATTTGTTAGCTACATGCCATAAAACCTGTACCCAGTCACATGTGCTGTCCATATTTATACAACTAATTTGTACCCAGTTAATTCTTAATACACCCATTTTTCGTTGTTCATTCCTTTTGGTCTCAGTAGTCCTCAAGACTTTGATGACTTCGATGATGACACATAGACCATAATTTCTGACTGTTGCCTGTGCCCAATTAAAATGTTCAGCGCCCTCTCCCCTGACACCAGGTAGGCAACCATCCTTTAGTATTCTATGAGCACGAGCTGATCCACCCCTCTGAATATCGAATTCCTCTGATCACTGCGTTTCCACACTTTTCTTTACCCACAATCCATCACAGTTGTTTCCTCTCCAATGCTGTGTATGTAGACTGCCCTCCCAGGCCATTGATACCTTACCAGTGTTCCTTGTTGAAAACTAGTTTGAGATTGTTGCCCTCAGGATTCCTACACTGTTAACCTGTTCTGACCCCATTTGATGGGCACTTGCTCACTCAGTTCTCCTGGACTCTGTAGCTGTGGGGTGACTACCTGCTGAAGTCTGTGGTTCAAGTATGTAGCAAGGCCCGCAGAGACTCCAGAAACCCTGGGAATGAGTCAGAGCGGCTGGAAAGAGGAGCTTGCTGCAGATAAAGGGTTCAAGGCAGAGCTCCCATAGTACCATAAGACTTCAGGAAGATGTCTGGCTATTCAACTTATTGTGAAGGTGTAACCACCAAGTTCTGTTACATTTCCCCCATTTCTAATCCTTTTATACTCCTTGGCTGTCTCTGCTGTGTGCTCCTTCCTTCCCCCTGACTGCACCGCTCTCAGGGTTTGTGCTCTTTGCTAAGACCTGGTCATATCTGAGCCTTTTGTTTTTCCAGGACTGAGGAGCATGTTTGATAAGAAGAGCCCAGTACAGCCAGAGCTCAGTGGCTCCTTCTCCTATGGCACCTTGGAGAACAGCAATAATCCTGTCGATAATCAGCTGCCCGAGGCTCATCAGGAACCGAATCCAGTTCACTCAGTCACAGAGCCAAAGTTGGACTGAACTGAGCCCAACAGGAGATGGTGAAATCTGGCTCACTCCCAGTTTCTTGTGAATACTGCAGCCTGTAATGGATGGAGCAGTGTAACTGCAAAATGGACCAAGAACCAACTTCAGTTCCTGTTCTGCTGCTCCCGGGTTTGTTGGAGCAACAGGAAATTTGTACTTGCACTATATGCAGAATATAACCGAGATGGATCCCATGGACTGGGCCCTAGATCCAGTCAGAGTTCTGAGATCCTGATCTACTCCCCACCCTCATTCACTTGGTTTACTCTTGGGTCTTGTGTGGTTATCTGGGTTACTGCCAGGTTCCTGATTTGACCAGTATTCCATCTCAAGTGGGGTTCTTTATTGAAAAAGCAAAGCTTCAGGTTTATCAGTTTATCTAATGATGTATTCGCTTTGTGCTGCGTGAAAGAAGAGAGTTCTTGTTTTTATTTGGGAGGGTTTATGCTTTAGATTTTTTTATTATAAAAGTTTGTGTCAATAGCTTTCTGCACTTAATCCTGGTGAATGAAGAAGGCCTGTCTGAAGATTCTGTTTAGGGGGTGTGAATAAATCAAAGTGAACGTGGACTGCCATGCACTTGGAGCTCATTGCATTCAAGGCTAAAGGCAGAATCATATGCACAAAGTTAATTGGAGTAGATGGAGAGAAACCGATGAGGGAGGAGACAGGATGAACGAGGGACATGATTGAAGATGTGGCATAAGAGATGGGCGGGTGACATGTGGAGATGGATGGAGGGTGGATGAGTAGGTGGAGAAGTGTGTGGTGGGGGAGGGGCGGGGCGGGGCAGGGCAGGGCAGGTTGGTTGTTTTTGGAGTCTGATTTGTGTGGGAGAAAGGTAATTGGCTTAGATCAGTGTTCTCCTCCAATAGCAAACAGCCTTTTCTTAGCTCTCTGCAAAAGAGCATTTTGATCTGTGGATAAATGTATGTGGAGCATGAGAGCTGACAGAATCTCCCTGCAGATTCTCACTTTCTCTGCCCACACTGATGGCTTAGAATTATTCAATAGTAACATCACTTCAGGGTAGTTACTCACACCTCACCTCTGGAGATTTGCTCTTTTGACCTTGTTTGGATCAAATGTTGTGTGGGGACATTTAAATTTTACACTGTAAGGGATAGATGATATCTCAACACTAAAAACAACTCAGAGGCTAGTGTCAGTAGAATTTCTAGACTCGGTGTAAACAGGAGGTGATCATAGAATCCCTACAGTGTGGAAACAGGCCATTCAGCCCAACAAGTCTACACTGACCCTCTGATGAGCATCCCACCCAGACTCAATCCCTTATCCTATCCCTGTAACCCTGCATTTCCCATGGCTAATCCACTTCGCCTACACATCCCTGGACACTATGGGCAGTTTCCCATGGCCAATCTGCTGCACCTGCAAATCTTCAGACTGTGGGAGGAAACTGGAGCACCCGGAGGAAACCCACGCAGACACAGGGAGACAGTCGCCCAAGGCTGGAATTGAATCTGGATCCCTTGCTCTAACGGAGCAGCAGTGCTAGCCAGAGAGCTACCTACCATACCACCCCGCTGTTAATGAAGATGTTCTAAGAAGGCCTTGGAAGGAGACAGTGGAGTGCAGAGATTGATAAATGAAGATTCAGCAACACTTAGGGTGAGATTCATTGTTTATACGTGATGGGGCGAAGGACACATTAACCTGTGACACAGAAGGAGCATCTTTATTTGTTATGTATGTAGGAAGATTGGAATGTGGATAAGAGCATGCTTATAGTATGAGGATAATCAACTTCTCTGCATGCTAAAGAGGCTTGCTTTAGTCTTATAACTGAGGCAGATCTCTCTCTGCGTCGCTTGAATAAAACAATCAAAAAATCATTTTCTTAGTCTCTGGTAGATTATTTAAAAATCAAGACACTTGTTATGAGGTCAGGAGTTGAGTGGGCCTGGTAGAACCCACACTGAGCATCAGTGAACTGGTTATTTCTTCGCAAGCTGCTGCTTGATAGCATGGTTGGCAACACCCTTGTCACTTTACTAGTGATTGAGAGTAGACTGGGGTGATGATTGGCAGGGTCGCATTTGTCTTGTTTTTATGTGCAGGACGTACCTGGGCAATTTTGATTTTAAATGCTAATAGCTATGATTCTAAACTCGTGCCCCCAAAGGATTAACCTGGGCCTTTCGATTATTAGTTCAGTGACCATTCCACAAAGCCATTTGTGTGCAGGCTGAGAGGAGTTATTGTGAAGCTGTTACTGAGAACATCACCCAACTTTCAGACTATCTGTCTGACGTGTCAGTTTTCAGCATTCCAGTAATGTCAATAAAAACAAAACGCTGCCCTTGTTAGAAATATGGAATATAAATAGAAACGCTGGAGATACTCAGCAGTTTGGCAGCATCAGGTGGGGCGGGATGGAGAGGGAGATAGAGAGAGAGAGAGAGACTGTGTTCCACCCTGATGACCTTTCAGCAGGATGCCTCCTCGGATTGCTCCCAGTTATTTTGGATGAAACCTGAGTGCCAGTCAAATGGGAAGGGTTCCTGGTTGTGTGGCAGAGATTTGATGTTAACACTTTATGGTGTTATGTTGAAACACAAGCTGCCATTGCAGTTCTGTGGATGTATCTTTTGGTTTGTTCGCACTCTAAATTTTCAGAATGGCAGTGATGCTTACAAAGCCGGGAGCTAAACATGGCACTGATCATCTGTGAAATTTAACTAATGTACATAACAGCTTTCTGAAATACAATAATGGATGCCTGAAAGCATTCCAGACTCTGCTACGTGCCTGCAGTGAGTGACAGTGGACAGAAAGCCAGCCTTTCTCAGCCCTCAATAGGGAGGGGGAAGGGAAAATTCAGAATTAATGCCCTACAGAAATAATCCACCATTTAAAAATGACACTAGCATACAACATACAGGGCTGACACAATGTACAGCATTTAGTCAGTGACAGACCTTAAACTAATAATATTTAGTGAGCTGGTCACACCACAAATAAAGGCTACACCATCAGAAAAGTGTTGGGTGACCGCCAGAAAGACCAGCAAGCATGGGCAGGCAGTGCAACAGACTCCTGTTGCCATTCCATCTCAAACAGGTATACCATTTTGGATACTGTTGTGGGGTATGGCCTCTTGGGGGAAAGCAGCAGCATCCAGATCCATGGCACCATGACTGGCACTGTTGTACAGAGGGAGGGTTGAAGCATTGCTACCATTTATCTAAACGGTAGTGATGTAGAACTCTATAGTCATAGGCACAGATGGGTGTTTCTGTGGCTGCGTGTGAGACTACAGGATGGTGTGTTGCCTCCCTGGTGCCAGGGGCAAGGATATTTCAGTAGGCACAGTATATTCTGAAGGGGGAGGCTGAGCAACCAGAGGTCCTGGTCCATATTGGCACTAATGACATAGCAAGAGAGGTCCTGCAGAGGGAATTTAGGGAGTTAGTTAGGAAGTTGAAAAGCAGGACCTGTAGGCTTGTAATGTCTGGATTACTCCCTGTGTAACATGCCAGTGAGGCCAGAAATAGGAAGCCAATACAGTTGAAAGCATGGCTAAAGAACTGGTGTGGAGGTGGTGGGGGAGGGGAACGGAGGGGGTGCTCCAGATATCTGGATCATTGGTATCTCTTCCAGGCAAGGAGGAGCGGTTGCCCCTAAACTGGAAGGGCACCAATATACCTGCAAGATTTGCTAATGCCACTTGGGAAGGTTTAAACTAGTGAGGCAAAGTGGTGGGAACCAGAGCAGTAGGTCAGCATGTGGAATGTTTGAAGAGAAGTGTGGGGCTAAATTAAGTATGGAAGGAAGAACAGGCAGGGCCAGTTTAATGAGCATGGTAGGTCTAGTGGTCTGAAATGTATTTATTTTAATGCAAAGAGCATAATAGATTAGTGAAAGGCTGAGTTGGATTATGGGGCTACGATGTTGTACCCGTTACAGAAACTTAGTTGAGAGGACAGGACTGGCACCTCAACATTCCAGGTTTTTAAAGCAAGATAGCGAGAGTTTGGAAATTGCATTATTAAGGTGAATGTCATAGCTGTACTAAAAGAAGGCGTCTTGGAGAGCTCATCTGGTGACATACTATGGGTAGAACTTAGCAATAAGAAAAGTGCAGTCACCATGATTGGGTTATACTATAAGCTTCCCAATAGCCAGCTGGGAAATGGAGGAACAGATATGTCATAAAATCATGGAAAGATGTTTTCAAAAAAAAAAAGTTGGTTGTGTTGGGTGATTTGAACTTCCCCAGTATTAATTGAGATTGCTTTAGTGCCAGGGACTTGGATGGGTCAGAATTTGTTGGGTGCTTTCAGCTTGGCCAGGTGATCAAAGTTTCAGTGGGGGTGCATTTTAGGAACAGTGATCATAATTCCATAGGTTTTAAGATAGTTATAGATAACACTGGTCCTTGAGTGAAAGTGCTAAACTGGGAGAAGGCTAATTGCAACAGTATTAGGCAGGAACTGAAGAAATTAGATCGCAGATGGCTGATTGAGGGTAAGTCCATATCTGACATGGGAGAATTTTAAAAGCCAATTGATGACAGTTCAGGATCAGTATGTTCTTATGAGAACGAAAGGCAAGGATAGCAAGATCTTGGAACCCTGGATGACCAGTGATATTGAAAGGTTAGTCAAAAACCAAAAAGGAAGTGTATATAAAGTTTAGGAAATTGAAATCAGACATGGCCCTTGAATATAAAGGAAGCAGAAAAGAACTTGAGTAAGAAATTAGGAGGGCTAAAAAGGGTCGACAAATGTCCATGGAAAGTAGTATTAAGGAGAATTGCAATGCATTTTATACATGTATAAAAGGGGTAATTAGGGAAAGGGCAGGTCCATTCAAGGACAGAGGAAGGAATTTATGCATTGAGCCAGAGGAAGTGGGTGAAGTCCTTAAGTACTTCTCCTCCTAAGGAGAAGGACATGGATGATGGTAAGATTATTAAGGTAATGCAGATATTCTGGGGCATGTTGATATTAAGAAATGTGGTATTGGGTGTCTTGATCAATGTTAAGGTAGATAAGTCCCTAGGGACTGATGGAATCTGTCCCAGGACACTGAGGGGGTAAGGGGGGAGATTGCTGGGGCCTTGATAAAGATTGTTGTATCCATTTTAGCCACAGACGAGGTCCTAGAAGACTGGAAATTAGCCAATGTTGTTCCTTTGTTTAGGAAAAGCAACAGGGATAATCCAGGAAATTATAAGCAGAGTCTCTTCCCCACAGTTGAAATGTCAAATACTAGAGGATATAGGGTTAAAGTGAGAGGGGGGAAAAAGTTTTTTTTTAACAAAAGAATGGTAGGGACCTGGAACACAATGGTGGGAAGCTGGTTAGAAGCAGAGACGATAGCAATGTTTAAGAGGCATTTTACACAGACAAATGAACAGACAGGGAATAGAGGGATATTGATTCTGCGCTGACAGATGGGTTTAGTTTAGAATGGCATCATGGTCAGCACAGACATGTTGGGCCAAAGGGCCTGTTCTTGTACTATGTTCTAATAGACTGCAGTGAAAAGAGTGTGGCTTGCTCAAGGAGTTGTTTGTTTTACAGATGCATAGGAGGGCTTGTGGTGAACAAGCATCACAGCAGTGGGCAGGTGGCAATGACTTGGGCAAGTATGTGGCTGGGTCTTTGGCATTGGAGAAGCATCAAGTTTCTGCTTATTACAGAGGGGATCCAAAATGATTTTCCCAAAGTAAGCCAATGTTTTTAATGTGGATCTACTGTAATAGGATGTCAGTGTGTTTGGTCTCATCAATGAATTGATACAGTGAGAAAATGATCTTTAAGTATTAATCTCCATAAGACCATAAGACATAGGAGTGGAAGTAAGGCCATTTGGCCCATCGAGTCCACCCTGCCATTTAATCATGGCTGATGGGCATTTCAACTCCACTTACCCGCACTCTCCCCGTAGCCCTTAATTCCTTGCGAGATCAAGAATTTATCAATCTCTGCCTTGAAGACATTCAACATCCCGGCCTCCACTGCGCTCTGTGGCAGTGAATTCCACAGGCCCACCACTCTCTGGCTGAAGAAATGTCTCCTCATTTCCGTTCTAAATTGACCCCCTCTAATTCTAAGGCTGTGCCCACAGGTCATGTTATCCCCACCTAACAGAAACAACTTCCCAGCATCCACCCTTTCTAATCCATGCATTATCTTGTAAGTTTCTAGTAGATCTCCGCTCAACCTTCTAAACTCTAATGAATACAATTCCAGGATCCTCAGCCGTTCGTCGTATGTTAGGCCTACCATTCCAGGGATCATCCGTGTGAATCTCCGCTGGACACGCTCCAGTGCCAGTATGTCCTTCCTGAGGTGTGGGGCCCAAAATTGGACACAGTATTCTAAATGGGGCCTAACTAGAGCTTTATAAAGTCTCAGAAGCACATCGCTGCTTTTATATTCCAACCCTCTTGAGCTAAATGACAAATCTCAATATATATTGACGCAGAGATAATATTACACTTACTGCCTTACAATGAAAGCAAACCAGAGGATATCCTACATCCTAAATCTTACCTAAAGAATTCACTACTGATCTCCACAGGTTCAATTTTAGACTTCTCAATCTTATTTTCAAGTTCCTGTTGCTATTCATATAGCTCCACAATTCTTCTTCATTACTGCAGTCCTCATTCTGAACTCTTGATCACCCTTAGAACTGTTACAAATCAATCATTGGTGGTCATCTCTTCAGCTTCCGGGGTCCAAAGGTCTGGAATTGCATTCCTACACCTCTCTGCTCCTTTCAAACACCAAGCTCTTAATCGTTGCCTCAATATCTTATTTTGTTTGCCCTTCTGAGGTTGTTGAGAGATCCGATTCCAGTGATATTTGTGAATGCAGTAGTTCAGTTTCAGTAAAGCAGTCAGTGCTACAGCAATCGAACAGGTCATAAATTTCATTGACATTCCTGTAGCACTGCTAAAATGGTCCTGTTACACTATGCATCATAACTGATGCTTTAATACAGATGCATATTTGTACAGTAACAACCACTCTGATACTGCAGTAATAGTGATACAGTACTCATTGCACAATCACAAGAACACAGACAGCCAGAGTAATACAGAGACATGATAATGGTGAGTAAAGGAGGCATCTATTAATTCAGTCAACACAATTGCATTGTCCCCTCTCCAGTTACAGCCCCCCAACATACCCATGCTAGTAAGTGGTAAATATGAGGGTCACTTTCACTGTACCAACATTGCAATAAAATATAAATATTTTGGTTTGATGTATTATAACATAAAAATTTAGCTTAAGTTTTGTAGAAATAAAGTGCTCAACCTTTAATAAACTGTATAGCATAAATATAACATTCATTGTTCAGTAGATAATATTCATTAAATCTTATACCTAAGATTATTTTAAATATTCACGCAAATATTCCAACAAAGGAGCTGTGTTGTTCAGTGTTGAAGGCACCCTATTACTATGTCAAACAAATATTGCATCCACCCCCCAACTGCAATAGTCTGCTCAGTGTTACACATTCCAGGCACATTTAAACTATTAGAGAAGGGCAGCAGAACTGTACCAGAAAAACGTCAGCATCTACTGACAATGAAGCAAGCCAGGGATGTGAGGAGAAAGTGGTGGGTTTGAGACACAGGGCAGAAAGTGGATACGGTTATTTTTAGACTTTTGAGTAATACAGGCACCACAGGCTGGGTCAGGACGTTTTTTTAATAGAATCCCTACAGTGTGGAAACAGGCCCTTCGGCTCAACAAGTCCACACCGACCCTTGGAGCATCCTATCCAGACCAATCCCCCAATAACCCACCTAATCTACACATCCCTGAACGCTACAGGCAATTTAGCATGGCCAATCCACCTAGGATTTATTGCTGTCCCTAAATGCCCTTAACCAGCTTGCCAGGCTCTTTTAGACAGTTCTTAATAGTCAGCCACGTTGTTCTGTGTCTGAGGTGATGTGTCAGCCAGACCAGGTAAGGACAGCAGCTTTCCTTCCCCAAAGGCCATCAGTGAACCAGATGGATTTGTACAGCAATGAGTGGTAGTTTCATGGACACCAACACTGCAACTAGTTTTAATTCCAGATTTAAATGAATTGAGTTTTAAATTTACCAGCCTGCACCGCAGCACTCCGCCCCCCCCCCACCAACCTCCCCACCATGCTGTCCCTGAGCAGTGAAGGATTACTAGCTCAGTGACATTAGCACTGTCTCACAAGCTTGAGGAATATGGGGAGAGAGTGGCGAGTAAATATAATGAGGGGAATGCTGATATTGATACAGGTTTAATGAGCTGCAGGCTGACTTTGAGTGTTCAAGATGCAACCTTGCCAGATACTAACTGAGACTCAATCCCTGATCCTTCCAACCTTGCTACCACTTCAATCCATTCTCATTGACTCACATCAAACTGATGATTCAGTTAAAGCAGACTCCAGTCTTGTGGCTGCAGCTAGCTGTCATGGTTGGATTTAAAATCAACTTTTCATATATATAAGTAGATGTGCATTAGTGACAGTTTTGAAAATCATTAGATAGCTGCTGTAATCGTGACTGAATTTATCAGTAATCTTTTAGCAGCTTCTCCACAGCTGAAGATTAATGCTTTGTACTTCCTGACAGAACTGGAATAAAAGCAATTCATGTTAGAAAGTGCCAAGGTGACATATTGTCTCCAAAATAAAACCTACACAAAATTGTAAATTCTCCAATTTGTAAGATGTGTTACTGTCTTTCACTTAACCTCCAGAATGGGCCACGGATATTTGCTTATCCACAAGGTAAATCTTCGTCTTGATGTAAGAGCTCCTGGGTCCCACCCCAATCCATCTAACATGACTCCTATAGAGCTGAACTCTTCTAACTACACACTTTTAAAATAGTTAAGGAGTTAATGCACTGTTATACAACATTTACTAATGATATCAAATCAAACCATGCTCTCTGCAAGTAGTTAACTCATTTTCATTAAAACAGCAAAGCAGAAATTAAATTTCAACAATATTCCTTGGACAGGAATAATTTTTTGAATTTTGCGGTTCGAATAAATTTTTGAACTATGGCTCCGGATCTGCCAGCTAGCTGATCAACCACATTCTCAAAGGAATTCCAGACTCTTGTTTTATCTTTGCTAATTGAAAGATTCCTTTTATCCTTTTTGATTCCATCTCTCCTTTTGTGTATATAGAAATGTGTCTGTGGTACAAAGTATCATCAACTCCAGTTTGTGGAGTGTGTGAAATAAACCCTACTTCTAATTTAGCTTTCAAAACAGTGTGGTTGCCGTCCTGACAAAATCAGAATCCACAAGCACAGTGTGGGGTGGGGTGGGGAAGAAATGTGCCTACACTGTTTGAAAGGGGGAAACAAAAAGAAAATCTATTTGCAGAAAAGTAGTGAGAATAGAGAGTGGGATTTGTTTTAAAGCCCACAACCTGTAACATAGCCGGTATGTTGTTTGCATGGTCTCCACTTCCAAGTATTTGGAAAGATTTGGGCTATGGATAGAAAAGGGCCTGTTACTGAGCCCTGCTAATATCAAATATTACTGCATACATAAAACAAGCTGCTACTGACTGAAGCTATAAGTTGTTAAGGCATGCTGTGGGCTGGGTTGGTTTCAACTCCTTGTATCAAAGTGAATGAATTCAATGACTAAATCCACACAAAAAAGTCACAATAAAATGCCGTATCTATCATTGCTTAAACAAGCCCGCAACACTCGTTTAAGTAGTTCTTTCATGTAGGAGCAAATTACTGCAGACGCTGGAATCTGTACTGAAAGCAAAACATGCTGCAGATCACAACGGGTTAAAGCAGCATCCACGGAGAGAAAGCAAGCTAATGTTTGGAGTCTGGATGACTCATCATCGGAGCATTTGTGTATCCTGGAGTTCCTGCACAGTTTTCTATTGCAGGATTTTCTATAATATGATGTTTTAACATTGGTTTCCCCATGTCGTAATTTGCTTAGTCAGGTGGAACAGTCTCCAATGCCAAATGGGCACCTCAGGATGTGCACACACTGCAGCTCCTTAAACCTGAGATACTGCAGTGGGAGAATTGGAATCCCATTGTCTGTCCCAGATGCTGATATTGTTTAGGAGGTGAATGTGACAATGGGAGGTGAACATGAGAATGGGAGGTGAGAGAGGTGGGAAAGGGGGTTTAGGTAAATGGGGATTACTAGGGGTTTCAGCAAGGAGCTGGTTTTTGCAGCAGAACAAATAGCAGCAGGAAAAGCAGTCTGCGCGACTGTGCAAAAACATCAAAGTACAGGGTCATGGATCCCAGGCTTAGAGCTAAATGCTGGGCCCTGTGATGGAGGGAGCTCCAGTTAATCCCTGTCTTCCTACTCCTCTACCTTCTTGTATCTCTGACTAACTCCATAAGGAACATGGGCTGCAATGGTGCCTAGCTCCTTCGCACCTTCCACATGAAACATTTGATCGTCAAAGAAAATGTGTGGTCGGATTTTCTGCAGGAGTGGCCCCTTTGGAGCACCAGCCAGGAACAGAGCTTCATCCGTCTCTAAACCCCAGCTCCGCAGGGTCTTCAGAGCACGAGCCCCTGAGCTGGCAGCACTCCGAGCTGTGACCAAGTAGGTCCTGATTGGGCACTTCAAACGCTGACCTTTGGCGTAAAATTTCTTCTGCAACTTTCCCAGTGATTCCAAAAATCCTTTCAGAGGCCCCTGTTGAAAATGGATAGGCTAAATTAGACAGCATCTAAAGAGCCAGTGAAATCGACCCTACACATTCTGGAGTTCCACACACCAAGTGTAAGGTGTCCGCAGTGTTATCAAATTGGTGTAAGGAGCACAGTTCAGAGCCCATGTCCAATGTAAAATATCCACACCCTGTGTACAACCCATGTTCACTGTGAAATGTTTACATTTGAATGTTTGAAGTGTACCATTTAATCAGACTTATTTTCCCTGAATAAACAATATTATTGGAGGAATCAATGGCTGACAGTAAGACAAGTGGGTGACTGGAATGTGTCCAACTTTCTAGCTTTGGATTATCTGGTCAATGACCCCACTGTCAGAGTAAACAGCAACTCTACTGTCCCACTTCATCATCAACATCATTCTCCACCTTGTTTAGACTTTCCATTTATAACATATCTTACCATAGCCAATGGTTTGTTCTCATTCGTCTGCTCGTGCTCGAAGAATTTATCTAATCCATGTTCTTTGACAATCTGCTCAGATTCATCCGAGAAAAGCACGGCATCTCCATCAAAAGCCACCCTCAGCTGCCTCTCGGAGACACTGACATCTTTATTAGGGCTGAAGATTGTTGCAGCAGCAATACCTGGACAAGGCAGAAACATCACACAGTGTCTCAGAGAGTGACCAACACATCACTAAAACCAGGAGTGATGTGGCTGGGTGAGCAGGGGTGAGGTGCTGTGAACTTGTCAGTGGGTGGGGAGGTGTGGGGGTGAGGTACTGTGTGCTGGTCAGTGGGTTGGGGGTGTGAGGTACTGTGTGCTGGTCAGTGGGTGGGGGGTGTGAGGTACTGTGTGCTGGTCAGTGGGTTGGGGGTGTGAGGTACTGTGTGCTGGTCATTGGGTGGGGGTTGTGAGGTACTGTGTGCTGGTCAGTGGGTGGGGGAGTGAGGTACTGTGTTCTGGTCAGTGGGTGGGGGAGTGAGGTACTGTGTTCTGGTCAGTGGGTG
>JAHRHZ010000026.1:41324439-41370852 GCA_024137785.1 Ginglymostoma cirratum
CCTAGAGTAATCAAACATCTATCCCTAACCTCAACATCTGTCATGTCCCTCTCCTTGGTGAATACCAACGCAAAGTACTCATTAAGAATCTCACACATTTTCTCTGACTCCTCACATAACTACCCTCCTTTGTCCTTGAGTGGGCCAACCCTTTCTCTAGTTACCCTCTTGCTCCTTATGTATGAATTGAAGGCTTTGGGATTTTCCTTCACCCTGTTTGCTAAAGATATTTCATGACCCCTTTTAGCCCTCTTAATTCCTTGTTTCAGATTGGCCCTACTTTCCCGATATTCTTCCAAAGCTTGGTCTGTTTTCAGTCACCTAGACCTTATGTATGCTTCCTTTTTCCTCTTTGCTAGTCTCTCAATTTCATCTGTCATCCATGTTTCCCTAATCTTGCCCTTTCAATCCCTCATTTTCACAGGGACCTGTCTGTCCTGCACTCTAATCAACCTCTCTTTAAAAGCCTCCTATATATCAAATGTGGATTTACCCTCAAACAGCTGCTCCCAATCCACATTCCCCAGCTCCTGCCGAATTTTGCTATAGTTGCCCTTCCCCCAGTTCAGCACTCTTCCTTTAGGACCACTCTCGTCTTTGTCCATCAGTATTCTTAACTGCACACTCACACTGAGTTCTTCAGAAACACACACACTGACACACAGAAGTCCTCATACGACACACACACATACTCAAGTTAAGTCTTGTGACACATACGCACTGACACATAGGTCTTCACACACTCACACTGAGGTCCTAGCACACACACTCTCTCAGAGGTCTTCATAGACACACACACATGCACATACACCTTCCTGGGTGCTTCTCCTCCACTGTGGACAGTTTTGGGTCAAAGTGATTCCCAGGTGTTTGTGGGAAAGCCGTACTTCGCCAGTGAGTACCCTGAGGGTATCACTGTAGCGTTTCCTCTGTCCACCTGGGGCTCACCTGCTGTTTCAAAGCTGGGAGTCGAGCACCTGCCTGGGGAGTCTTGTGTCAGTCATGTGCACAACATGCACAGCCCAGATCAAGGGTAGTTAGTGCCTCAATGCTGGGGATGTTGGCCTGTTCGAGGACGCTGGTGTTGGCGTGTCTTTCTTCCCAGGATCTGCGTAGGCAGCGTTTGTGGTACTGCTCCCATGATTTGAGATGTCTGCTGTGGACAGTCCATGCCTCAGAGCCATATAGGAGGGCAGGAACCACCACAGCTCTGAACTATGTTTTCGGTGTCGGATCTGATGTTGTTCTCAAACACCAATTTCCTCAGGTAGTCAAAGGTTGCACTAGCACACTGGAGATGGTGCTGGATCTCTTTACCAATAGCTGCTTTGGCTGATAAGATACTCCCAAGGTACTGGAGGTAGCTAACGTTCTCTAAGGCTTCCCCTTGGACCCCCATGATTGGGGTTTGCAATGCCAGGCCAGGTTGCAGATGATTAGGGCAAAGAATTACGCTCTCATATGCCACTGTAAAGGTGCTGATGATAGTTTAGAGCATATCATAGAGTTATAGAGTAATGGAGATATAGAGTACAGAAACAGACTCTTCAGTCCAACTTGTCCATGCTGAAAAGATATCCCAATTAAATCTAGTCCCATTTGCCAGCATTTGGCCCATATCCCTCTAAACTCTTCCTATTCATAGGAATTTCTTCCAGATTTCTTTTAAATGTTGTAATTGTACCAGCCTCTACCACTTCCTCTGGCAGCCCATTCCATACATACACCACCCTCTGCGTGAAAACAGTGCCCTTTAGATCCCTTTTAAATCTTTCCCCTCTCACCTTAAACCTATGCCCTCTAATTTTGGACTCCCCCACCCAGGGAAAAGACCTTGCTGTATTTACCCTATCCATGCCCCTCATGATTTTATAAACTTCTGTAAGGTCACCCCTCAGCCTTTGACGCTCCAAGGAAAATAGCCCCAGCCCATTCAGCCTCTCCCTGAAGCTCAAACCCTCCAACCCCAGCAACAACTTTGTAAATCTTTTCTGAACACTTACAAGTTTCACAACATCCTTCCTATAGCAGGGAGAACAGAATTGCACTCAGTATTCCAAAAATAGCCGAATCAATATCCTGTATAGCTGCAACATGACCTCCCAACTCAATGCACTAATCAATAAAGACAAGCATGCCAAACGCCTTCTTCACTATCCTATCTACCTGCGACTCCACTTTCAAGCAACTATGAACTTGCACTCCAAGGTCTCTTTGTTCAGCAACACTCCCCAGGACCTTACCATTAAGTGTATAAGTCCTGCCCTGATTTGCCTTTCCAAAATACAGCACCTCACATTTATCCAAATTAAACTCCATCTGCCACTCCTCGGACCGTCGGCCCACTTGATCACAATCCTGTTCTACTCTGAGGTAACCTTCTTTGCTGTCCACCCCACCTCCAATTTTAGTGTCACCTACAAATTGACTAACCATACCTCCTACATTCACATCCATATTATTTATATAAATGACGAAAAGCAGTGGACCCAGCACCAATTCTTGTGGCACAACACTGCTTACAGGCCTCCAGTCTGAGAAGCAACCCTCCACCACCACCCTCTATCTTTCATCTCCATGCCAGTTTCACTTCCAAATAGCTAATTCTCCCTCTATTCCGAGTGATGTATTCTTGCTAACCAGACTGCCATTAGGAACCTTTTTGAAAGCCGTACTGAAGTCCATATAGATCACGTCCACCGCTCTGCCCTCATCAGTCCCCTTTGTTACTTCTTCAAAAAACTCAATCAAGTTAGTGAGACACGATTTCTCACACACAAAGCCATGTTGACTATCCCTAATCAGTCCTTGCCTTTCCAAATACACATAAATCCTGTCCCTCAGGAAGCCCTTCAACAACTTGCCCACACTGATATCAGGCTCACTGGTCTATAGTTCCCTGGCTTTCCCTTAACACCTTTCATAAATAGTGGCACCCACATTAGCCAACTTCCAGTCTTCTGGCACCTTGCCTGTGGCTCTCGCTATTGAGGATACAAACCCTTGGTGATTGCACATACATAAGCATCATCCACATACTGCAGCTCAATGACAGTGGCTGGGGGTGACTTTGGTTTTGATTTGAAGGTGGCGGAAGTTGAATAATTTCCTACTTGTTCAGTAGTTTAGATCCACTCCAGCGGGGAGCTTGTCAGAGGTGACGTGAAGCATTGCAGTGAGGTAGATTGAGAACAGTGTTGGGACGATAATATATCCCTGCTTGATACCGGTCCGAACGGGGAATGGGTCGATGGTGGTGCCATTTGTCATTACGACAACTTCCATATCACCGTGGAGCAGGCAAAGGATGGTGACAAACTTCATGGTGCAACCAAAGCAGAGAATGATGCTCCATAATGCTTCCTGATTGACGGTGTCAAATGCCTTTGTAAGGTCGAAGAAGGCCAAATAGGTTCTTTTCCCTGCACTTCTCCTGCAGCTGTCGCGCGGTGAAAATCATGTCCATTGTGCTCCTCCATGGCTGAAAGCCACACTGTAACTCCAGGAGGAGTTTCTCAGCCACAGGGAAGAGATAGTTGAGGAGGACCTTGGTGATGATTTTTCCAACAGTTGACAGCAGGGAGATTCCCCTCTAGTTACCAGAGTTGAACTTGTTCCCTTTTTTGAAAATACTCACAACTGCGGCATCTCGAAGCTCTTCCAGGATGCTCTCCTCCTTCCAGATAAGGCAGACAAGGGTGTGTAGTCTGCAGCGGGAGCTCTTTGCCTCCACACTTCAATGTCTCAGATACCGTCCGCTCCGGCAGCCTTGTGTTCTTAAGCTGGCGGACAGCCTTCTCTACTTTGTGCAAGGCTGGGGTGTTGCTGGGCTCGTGGTGTGTGGTATGCTGTGGGATGTGTTCAAGGACACTCGCATCAACGGCAGAGCTCTAGTTGAGGAGGTCTCTGATGTGCTCCCCCAAGCTTTGTCTGATACCTTCTTTATCTTTGATAAGAGTCACCCTGTCCTTGGCCAGCATTGGGGTGAGGACTTGTGTGCTTGGGTTTGTAGTCTTGACGGTACAGAAACCCTGTACATCATGGCAGTCAGCCATTCATTGGGTCTCCTGTGTTTTCTCCACCCACCACCTGTTCTTTATGTTGCAGGTTCATTGTTGGACGTCAGCCTTCAGTTGTCTTTAGCTCTGCCTATTCTCTTCAAAGTATGGTTGCTGTTTTACACTCAGAAATGCCATGTGCTTCCAGCTCACAGACGCACACACACACACTCACATTGAGGTCCACACACACAGATGCGTGCACAGTGTGTGTGTGTGAGAGTGTGAGTGACTGTGGGTGAATGTGAGGGGGTGTGTGTGTGTGAGTGAGTGACTGTGAGTGAATGTGAGGGGGTGTGTGTGAAGGTGAGTGTGTGCAAGGATCTCAGCGTAAGAGCGTGAGGACCGTGTGTTTATGCGTAAGAAGCCCTCAGTGTGAGTGTACATGAGGATCTAGTGAGTGTGTGTGCATGCAAAGATCTCAGTGAGAAGGTGTGTATGTACCTCAGCAAGAGTTTGTGTGTATGCAAGGACCTCAGTATAAATGTGTCTGCACATGCGAGAACCTCATTGCGAGTTTGTGTCTGTGAAGACCTTTGTGTGTGTGTGTGTGTGTGTGTGTGTGTGTGTGTGTGTGTGGACAACTTCAGTGTGACATCACTATCTGTATGAGAGAATTAGTGAAAGTGTGCACAAGGACCTCAATATGCTTATAAGAGAATCTCAGTGTTCTCACACTGTCCCAGTCAGAGACAAATACAGACACTGATCCCCGCCGCAGCCAGTGTTTGGTGGGAACATGATGGACAGCAGCATTAAAGTGAATGCCACTGGATGATGGAATCAAGCTGCAGCTCTCTGTTGCATCACTGTAGCTTGCACAATTGCAGCTCTCTCTGGAACAGTTTAGTTCTCATTACCACCACTACAGCTCCCTCCAGAACCACTGCAACTGTCCCTGGAAGGACTGCAGCTCTCACTGGTACATCACAACTGTGTGAAAACCAACTATGAGATCATAGGAAACCAGAAAGTTAGTTGATTAGGCAGTAAGGTTTGGTTTAAGGTACAATTAATAACCACACGTTAATAATTTAGCATAGGACACCAGAGTTAAGGTAGATTGAAAAAATGCAATAGCACTTTAAGTTAAAATAAGTACAACGTCAAACAAAACAAATACAAGCCAAAATAATTAAACTAAATACCTGAAACACATGTCTACGTAATTAAGGAAAGTGTAACTTTAGTAGTCGCTTTGGCACAGTAAATTTTATAAACGGAATAGCTCCTAAGTTAATTAATAAAATAATTTTTTAAAAAATTAATATTAATTAACAACGTAGCATAAATAACAAGGGCAGCACAAGGTGTCATGTTGCAATGATGAAATGTGATACCTTTTTGGACGTTGAGGCGAAGCTGGATTTTCTGGACAAATAGTAGATGACTGTATAGTGAGGGGGTTTGTCACCGTTCTCTGCAGCAAACAGCCCGAGTCCAGAGGTTGTGTGGCTAGGATTTGAGACAACTGCTCAGGATTGGAGAGATACTTACAGTAAGAGGGGTGAAAACCAGAGATACTTACAGTAAGATGGGTGAAAACCAGTCATTATTGTCCATCAAGGTTTCAACGAAAAAGGTAGAGCAAAGGAGGAAGGTCTGCATAGTCAAATTAAAGGACACAACCTCAAAGGTTATAATCAGTGGATTATTACCTTAGCCACATGTAAACTGACACAGGGCAAATCAGACTAGACAGTTGAATGTGTGGTTGAAATATTGGTGTAGGCAAAGTGGGGTCTGACCTGTCGGATATTGAAACCTCCACTGAGGAAAGTGGGATCTGTAAATGTGATGGTTTCTACCTGAACCACGCTGGGACCAATATTCTTGCCAACTGCATGACAAGGGAGATTTGGGCATTTTAAAATGAATCAAAAAGACAAGTGATCAAAGCACATTGGCACAAAAGATAAGGCTGAAGGTTTTGCAGCAATCTTCAGCCAGAAGTGCCAAGTAGTCCCGATACCATTACCGATACCAGTCTTCAGCCAATTCGATTCACTGCACATGATATCAAGAAATAGTTAGAGGCACTGGATACTGCAAAGGCTATGGGCCCTGATAACACTCCAGAATAGTGCTGAAGGCTTGTGCTCCAGAACTTCCCGCTCCCCTAGCCAAGCTGTTCCAGTACAGTTACAACACTGGTATCTACACGACAATGTGGAAAATTGCCCAGGTATTTCCTGCACATAAAAAAAAGGAAAAATCCAACTCAGCCGATTACCACAGATAATAGGAACTGCAGATGCTGGAGAATCCAAGATAACAAGGTGTGGAGCTAGATGAACACAGCAGGCCGAGCAGCATCATAGGAGCAGAAAAGCTTGACGTTTCGGGCCTAGACCCTTCATCAGAAAATCAGCCAATTACCACCCCATCAGTCTACTCTCAATCATCAGTATAGTGATGGAAGTGTCACCAACAGCCCTATTAAATAGAATCTGCTCAGCAATAACCTGCTCAGTGACGCCCAGTCTGGGGTCTGCCAAGGCCACTCACTGTCTCATCTCATTACAGCCTTGGTTCAAACATGGACAAAAAATGGTAGGACGATGATTGTGCTTGGCTGAGGTCAGTCATCTCAGTTCCCTGGCATCTCTACAGAAGTTCCGCAGAACAGTGTCCTAGGCCCAACCATCTTCAGCTGCTTCATCAATGACCTTCCCTCCGTCATAAGGTCAGAAGTGGGGATGTTCGCCAATGATTGCATTATGTTCAGTACTGAAGCAATCCATGTTCAAAACTGCAACAAGATCTGGCCAATATCCAGGCTTGACCTGATAAGTGGCAAGTAACATTTGCACCACACAAATACCAGGCTATGACCATTACCATTAAGAGACAATCTAACCACCACCCCTTGACATTTAATGGTGTTACCATCACTGAACCACCCCCACCACTATCAACATCCTGGGGGTTATGATTGACCATAAACTCAACTGGATTCACCACATAAACACAGTGGCTACAAGAGCAGGTCAGACGTTAGGAATATGTGGCGAGTAACATACCTCCTGATTCCTCAAAGCCTGCCCACAATCTACAAGGCACAGGTCAGGAGTTTGATAGAATACTCTCCACTTGCCTGAATGAGTGCAGCCTCAACAACACTCAAGAAGGTTGACATCATCCGGGAAAAAGCAGCCCACTTGATTGGCACCACATCCACAAGCATTGACTCCCTCCACCACTGTTGGTCGGTAGCAGAATGTGTACTAGCTGCAAGATGCTCTGCGGAAATTCACCAAAGATCCTCAGACAGCGCCTTCCAAACCCATGGCCACTTCCACCTAGAAGGTCAAGGGTAGCAGATACATGGGCACAACACCACTTTCACATTCCACTCCAAGCCTCTCACCATCTTGGAAATATATCACCATTCCTTGACTGTCATTGGGTCAAAATCCTGGAATTTCCTCCATAATGACATTGTGGGTCAACCCACAACAAGTGGACTGTAGCGGTTCAAGAAGGCAGCTCACCACCATCTTCTCACAGGCAACAAGGGACGGGCAATAAATGCTGGCCAGCCAGCGACGCCCACATCCCACAAATTAAAAAGCAAAAGAAAAATTCGGGAAGGTATGCTGAATCAAAAGATGAGAGACATGGCAAGTGTTACAAAGTTGGGTAGAGTAATTGTGAAGGGGAAGGCAGGAAGCTAAAACCTGTGGTTCCTTTGAGAGATAACAAGGCGCAGGGCTGGATGAACATAGCAGGAAAACTTGACGTTTCGGGCCTAGACCCTTCATCAGAAAATGGTTCCTTTGAGAGATGTGTGCTTTGTCTGTACTGAGAAATTGTTAAAAAAAAGTATGTCTGTGAGCAGCGTCTAAAGTTGCCAGTACAGAGAGCCTCAAAAAGTGACCAATTAATTTAAAACCAAACTCAGTGATTCAAAGCCAGTTGAATTTAAATCTGATGGTGTTGACAGCCTGAAACCAATCATATTATAAGAATTTCATTATGTCATTGAGGGTATATAAGATGAGGGCATTTGGAAAGTCGGAGAGAGCCAGCTGGCACCTGCCAGAGTTAGCACCATTCAGCTCTCAGAGAAAGCCCATCTAATTAATCAAAGGCATCACGGTATTTTAGCTCAAAGTCCTCACTGAAGAAATTATAGAGATAAAACATACTTGACTGCAGAATTAACTGAAGAAAGATGTTTATGAAGAGACTGGAGACGACAGAATATTCCAGAAGACCGTCTGCGTGGACTTGGAGATAATAAGTTATAATTTATTGCTTCCATTAATTTGGTTTATATTAGTGGGACCTGTCTTTATTTAAACAGCATTCTAGTAGAATTTAGACCAGTTAGGAAGGAGTTAGTAGTTGGGGGGAATTATTTGGTTTGTTAGTAATTCTGTTAATTTGTTCATTGTTAGGGTTAAACAAATAAATTGTTTCTTGTTATTTATGAAGTGGATCAGGGATTTTCTTTCTTTTAACCATTTTTTTAAACAGATTATGAGGGGAAAGGTGAGCTTTTCTTGGTGTTTCAGGGGGTAATTACTAGAAGGGAACCTCTAATCCTATTTTAGCAGATTGGGGTTTGTGTTTTAGTAATTAGCAGAGGGGTTCAGCCATTCTTCCTCTGTAACAGATTAAGGGCTCAAGTCTAGGATCTGGATGGATTTAGACAGATCAAATCTGGGATCTGGAAGGTTCGTGTACAGGATCTAAGCAGATTTGGACTGATTTAAACAGATGTGGGGATTAGTGTCCTAGATCTTTAAACAGAACTTTGGTGAGAAAAATCTGTTTAATTGCAGTTACTTGCGGTAGGTTAAATTAAAAGTGAGGGAAATGGCTCTTAACGTTGCCAAAGAGGTTCTCGGGTTTGAAGGTGCTACCCAAATTTGCCAAGAAAGTTCAGAAGGACAGAGCAAGGTTATACTTTTAGACTTAGCAAACAGGCTAAATTTGGGTTTAACTAGGGACAAGGGAAAAGCTGAAATTGTAAAGGAGTTGGTCAAACGTTTAGGTATACCAGAGGAACAGGCAAGTGCAGTGGAGTTAGAGAAAATTAAATTGAAAATTAGACAACCGGAGTTAGAAGAGAAAGAAAGGGAAGGAAGAGCCATGTTAAAAGATAAAGAAAGGGAGAGAAGCTTCTTAGCTGAGCAAAAAGAAAGATAGAGGGAAGAGAGGGAAAGAGAGAGAGTTTGAACTTCAGAAGTTGCAAATTGAACAGGAAAGTCAATTTAAAAGGATGGAGATGAAGGTAAAAGATAGGTTTAGTGAAGAGGAGAGTGATGATGAACAAACTATTGCAGCCAAAGACATGATAGGGAAATATACAAATATGTCAAAACATTACCAAAATTTGATGAAAAAGATGTAGAAGCCTTGAGAAACTGACTAGGCAGATGAATTGGCCAGAGACTATGTGGGTAATGTTGATTCAGACCAAGTTGGTGGGCATGGCTTGTGAGGTGTTTATAGTGCTGTCAGAGGAAGTGTCAGGAGGTTATGAAGAGGTTAAACAGGCAATTTTGAGTGCCTATGAATTGGTACCAGAAGCACATAGACAACCGTTCAGAAACATAAAGAAGGAACCAGATCAGAGTTATGTCGAGTTTGAAAGAATTAATCAGAGCAACTTTGGTAGCTGGGTGAGAGCATTAAAGATAGAAAAGACATATGAGGATCTTAGAGAGATTATTCTGCTGGAGGAGTTTAAAAACTCACTTTCAAGAGATGATAAGAGCTCATATTGAGGAACAGAGAGTTACTAAAGTAAGAAGAGCTGCAGGAATGGTGGATGAATATACATTTGTGCATAAATTGAAATTTAGCTTCCAACAGTAATTTTATTCCAACAGGGATAGAAATTGGGAAAAAGGGAGATCCTTCAATGAAAAACAAAAAGTAGATCACACTGGGAGCAGTTTACCACAGGTGAAAAAAAACCCCAAGAGGGTGAAAAGGAAGTGAAAACCATCAGGTGTTTTCACTGTAATGGAGCGGGACACATAAAGTCACAGTGCTGGTGGATAAGGAAAGGCACTGGGAAAAATAGTAAACGAGGTTGAACCAGTGGGATGGGTTGAGGTAGTGAAGGAAATGCCAAAAGGACTCGAGGAGCTGCAGGAGAGTGCACAGCCTAGTCACAGGCTGGATCGTGAGACAGTGCCCAGCCTCTACAAAAACTTCATCTCGGTGGGTAAAGTTTACTCAGGAGAAGGTAAAGCAGTTACAATATTGAGAGATACGGGAGTTGGTCAGTCTCTAATAGTAAGAGATGAAAGTATTTGCACTCCTTCTGAAATGTTACCCGAGAGAGCGGTAATCTGTGGAATAGATGGACAGAGATTTAGCTATCCCCTCTGTAAGATCATGTTGGAAAGTCCAATCAAGACTGGGGAAGTGAAAGTGGGAGTGATTGAAAGAATGTCAGTTCCAGGAATACACTTTGTTCTTGGAAATGACCTGGGAGGAACAGAAGTGGGAATGATGCCCCTTGTAGTGGAGAAATCGAAGGAAAACCAGGGAACTGAGGAGTTAAAAGAAAAATACCCTGGAATTTTTCCAGACTGTGTGTTGACAAGATCTCACAGTCAAAGGTTAAAGCAAGAAGGAAAAACCAAAGAGAAAGACGAAGGAGTTGAGGTCCAGTTACCTAACACCCTGTTTCACAAAATGGTCAAGGAAGAATCTAAACAGGTAGAGGATCAGGCAGAGATGTTTAGTTCTGAAAGATTACTGGAGTTACAACAAAAAGATGAGACAATAAACGATCTATATCGTAAAACATACTTGGAAAAGGAATCAGAATGTACTCCCCAGTGTTATTGCCTCAAGAACAGAATCCTAAGGCGAAAATGGAGACCTCAGCAGGTTTGTGTAGAGGAGAAATGGGTGGAAGTTCACCAGATTGTGTTGCTGGTAGCAAACAGACAGGAAGTATTGTGGGTAGCACATGAATTACCTGTAGGAAGACATCTCGGAGTGAGGAAGACTCAGGCTAAAATACAGAAGCATTTCTATTGGCCTGGATTACATAAAGATGTGATTGAATTTTGCCATACCTGTCATACGTGTCAGATGGTAGGAAAACCTCAGGCAGTAATAAAACTTTTGATACCAACTCCCACATTTGAAGAACCTTTCACGCGGGTAATGATTGATTGTGTAGGTCCCCTCCATAAAACCAAAAGTGGGAACTAGTATTTGCTAACCATAATGGGTGAGTCTACCAGATTACCGGAGGCAATTCCATTACTGGGTGTCAAGGCAAAAAGAGATGCGGAAGTGTTGGTTGCTTTCTTTACCCATTATGGACCATACAGGGAGATTCAGTCAGACCAAGGGTCTAGTTTTACTGCCAAACTATTAAAGGAGGTCACGGATAGTTCAGGCATCAAATACTGTAAATCAAGTACGTATTATCCTGAATCCGAGGGAGCATTGGAAAGGTGGCATCAGACGCTAAAGGCAATGCTGAGGGCTTATTACCAAGATTGCCCTAATGATTATGATAAAGGTATTCCATTTATATTATTTGCTATTAGAGATGCTCCAAATGAATTAACTCAGTTTACTCCATTTGAATTGATATTCCGACATGAAATAAGAGGGCCTTTAAAATTGATTAAAGAAAAGTTGATAGGTTCGAAGTCAGAGATCTCACAGGTGGATTATGTATCTGAGGTAAGACAAAGACTGAACAGTGTCAGTGAATTAGCTAGACAACATCTGAAGGTGGCACAGTATCTAATGAAGCAAGAAGCAGATAAGAAATCTGAAATTCAGATGTTTGCCTGTTGGGATAAAGTATTGGTGTTGTTACCAGTGGTAGGAGACCCCTTCAAAGCAAGGTTTAGTGCTCCCTATCAGATTGAGAAGAAGCTGAGTCAGGTGAATTAGCTGGTAGATGACAGATAGAAAGAAGCTTTGTTGGGTACATTCTGTACATATGTTGAATCCTGCTATGACAGGGACAGGGAATCAGAGTAACAAGTATTAGTTACTGCCCCTCAGAGAAAGAAATCAAAATCTGAATCATTTGATTTTGATGTGTCTCAAAGTAAGTTAAATAATGAGGATGTTCTTAGAGAATGGGATACGATAGCAAGCTATTTGTCTCAGGAACAGAGGGCTGAATTGAAAGGCTTGTTGCAGCAATACGAGGACATATGTAGGAATAGAATGGGGAGGACTAGTATTATAATGCATGAGGGTGAAATAGAGAATGCTATTCTGATAAAACAAAATCCCTACAGGCTTAATCCTCTTAAATCGCACAGGCACAGTAGGAAGTGGAAGCAATGCTGCAAGAAGGTATTACTGAGCCGAGACAAAGTGAATGGAGTTTGCTGATTGTGTTTGTCCCAAAGCCTAATGGTACTCAACGGTTCTGTGTAGATTACTGGAAGGTCAACACTGTAACTAAAATCGGACTCAGACCTAATTCCAAGGCTGGAGGAAAAAGTTGGACAAACTACTTATACCATCAAGTTGGACTTACTCTGTGGTTACGCGCAAGTATCTTTATCAGAGAGAGCAAAAGAAATTTCTGCGTTTGTAACCCCAAATGGGCTGTATCAGTTTAAAGTAATGCCCTGTAGTATGAAGAATGCACCAGCCACATTTCAGAGACTTATGAACAAGAGATGTGGCAGGATTGAATAATTGTGCCGTCCATATAGATGATGTCGTGATCTTTAGCCATTCATTGAAAGATCACATGGTGCATTTGGCAAAGCTCTTTGAAACACTACGGGAGGCAAAATAGTTATAAACTTAGCAAAAACTGAATTTGTGAAGGCAGAAGTGACGTTCTTGGGACATAACATCGGACGTGGAAGGATGACCCCAAGGAACATAAAGACAAAGGTTACTGAGGAATTTCCAAGACCATCCTCAAAGAAAGAGGTACTTCCATTTGAGGTTGTAGACTTACTCGCTGAGCCAGTGTGCAGATGTTTCATCACCCTGCTAGGTAACATCGTCAGTGCGCTTCCAGTGAAGTGTTGGTGTTCTGTCCCACTTGTTATTCATATACCTTGGTTTGCTGGGCTGTTTGGCATTGCGTCCGGTTCTGTTTTTCAGTGGTTTGTATATCGTGTCCAGTTCATTGTGTTTGTTGATGGAGTTCTGGTTGAAATGCCAGGTCTCCAGGCATTGCCTGGCATGTCTCTGTTTGCCTTGTGCTGTTCTGAATGCGTTGTCCCAGTCAAATTCGTGTCTTTCTTTGTCTGTGTGCATTGAGGCCAGTGAGAATTGGTCGTGTCTCTTGGTGGCTGTTCGTGTATTCTTATTGTTAATTTTCTTCCAGTTTGGCCTATGTAATGGTTCTCACAGTCCTTGCATTGTATTTTGTATATTACTTTAGTTTTATTGATTGTGGGTATGGGATTCTTTACGTTTGTCAGTAGCTGTTGCAGAGTGGTTCTTGGTTTGTGGGCTAACCTGATACCTAGGGGTCTAAATAGTCTTGTGGTCATCTCTGAAATGTCTCTGAGATAAAAGGTACTGCAGATGCTGGAGAATCCGAGATAACAAGCATGGGGCTGGATGAACACAGCAGGTCAAGCAGCATCATAGGAGCAGGAAAACTTGACGTTTCGGGCCTAAACCCATTTCTGATGAAGGGTTTAGGCCCGAAACATCAAGTTTTCCTGCTCCTATGATGCTGCTTGACCTGCTGTGTTCATCCAGCCCCATGCTTGTTATCTCTGAAATGTCTCTGATGTGTGGTGGGGTGACTAGTGTGTCTGGCCATGTTGTGTCTTCTTGTTGTGGTCTGTTGCAGAGGTAATGGTGGATTGTGCTTTTTGGGTATCCATTCTTTTTAAAAACTCTGCATAAGTGCTCCTGTTCTGCTTTGTGCAATTCTGGGTTGCTGCAGTGTGCTGTGGCTTGTTTGAATAATGTCCTGATGCAGCTCCGTTATTATACAAACATTATATTCCGACATTATTCAAACAAGCCACAATACACTGCAGAAACCCGGAATTGCACAAAGCAGAACAGCAGTGCTTATAGACTTTTTAAAAGGAATGAATACCCAAAAAGCACAGTCTGTTGTTACATCCACGACAGACCACAACAAGAAGACACAACATGGCCAGACACACTAGTGACCCTACCGTACATCAGGGACATATCAGAGATGACCACAAGACGACTCAAACTCCTAGGTATCAGGGTAGCCCACAAACCAACAACCACCCTGTGACAGCTATTGACAAACATAAAGGATCCCATACCCATAATCAATAAAACTAACGTAATGTACAAAATACCACACAAGGACTGTGAGAAACATTACATAGGTCAAACTGGTAGAAAACTGACAGTAGGGATACACGAACAACAACTCGCCACCAAGAGACATGACCAATTCTCACTGGTCTCAAAACGCACGGACAAAGAAGGACACAAATTCAACTGGGACAAAACATCCATAATAGCACAAGCCAAACTGAGACATGCCAGGGAATTCCTGGAGACCCGGCATTCCAACTGGAACTCCGTCAACAAACACAATGAACTGGACCTGATATACAAACCACTGAAAAGCAGAACCAGAAGTGATGCCAACAATCCCATCAAACCAAGGCATATAGATAACAAGTGGGACAGAAAACCAAAGTTTCACCAGAGGTGCACTGACAATGTTATCTAGCAGGGTGACGAAACGTTTGCAATCAAACACACCGGCTTGGCGAGCAAGTCTGCAACCTCATCCACAAACTGAGCCACAAATCTTCTCAAAAGCTTTTGTACTTCGATTTTTGGGGCTGAGAGGATTCTATCGGAAGTTTGTGCTGAAATTTAGCAGCATGGTGGCAGTGCTGACAGATTTGCTAAAAAAAAAACACAAAATTTCAGTGGACAGACAATGCCAGGATGCTTTGGAGAATTAAAAAGTCCTATTAACTACCGCACCAGTTTTAGCCACACCAAATTTCTCAAAACCCTTTAAAGTCACTATTGGTGCCAGCAATATAGGGGTTGGAGTTGTGTTGATGCAGGAGAATGATGGCGGAATCGAAAAGCCAATTAGATATTTTTCGAAGAAATTCAATATTCATCAGAGAAAATACTCCACTGTTGAAAAAGAATTATTGAGTTTGGTATCGGCCTTACAACATTTTAAGGTTTATGTTACAAACAATATTTTAGAGATGGTTGTGTATATAGACCATAACCCTCTCATTCTTTTGGAAACATTTGAGGACAAAAATGAGACTATTTCGTTGGGGTCTAATGTTACAGGCTCTTAACTTACAAACTGTACATGTTGTGGAACAGAAAAATGTTGTTGCAGATGCCTTATCGTGAGTTTAAAGAAAATGTGAAGGTAAGATAGAACCAGTAACATTGGTTACATATATTTAGAATTAGTATGAAAGGTATAACTTTAGAGTACTGAACTACATATTTCGTAGTAATAGTGTTAAGAATTGGAATAAAAATGAAGACGTCTTTTTATAATGGAGATAAAAGGTACTGCAGATGCTGGAGAATCCGAGATAACAAGGTGTGGGGCTGGATGAACACAGCAGGGTCTAGGCCTGAAACGTCAAGCTTTCCTGCTCCTATGATGCTGCTTGGCCTGCTGTGTTCATCCAGCCCCACATCTTTTTATAATGATGGTTTATATTTTTCTTAACGGGGTCGGTGTTTCAAAGTTGGTGAAGTAATTGTGAAGTGGAAGGCAGGAAACTAAAATATGTGGTTTCTTTAAGAGATTTGTGCCTTGTCTGTACTTAGAATTTTTAAAAAATCCATGTTTGTGAGCAGCAGCTGAAGTTGCCAGTACAGAGTCTCAAAAAGTGAAACAAATGTATTTTAAAAAAAGCCTTACAAGTGGCAGGCATAACAGCAGTCTTGTTTGATGAGAAAGCAAGAACTGCCGATGCTGGAGTCAGAGATAACAAAGTGTGGAGCTGGAGGAACACATCAGGCCAGGCAGCATCAAAGGAGAAGGGAAACTGATGTTTCGGGTTGGGACACTTCTTCAGAAATGAGGAGGGGGAAGGGAGCTCAGAAATAAATACAGAGAGGAGGGGCGGGGCTGCGGAAGGTAGGTGAGATGGTGATAGGTGAGTGCTTGTAAGCAGTGGTCGGAAATGGTCAGTGAGGTGGGACGAGCGGACAAGTGGGAGAGAAGATGGATAAGTTGTGTCAGGTCAAGGAGGTGGGAGGGGTGGGGAGATTTTGAAACTGGTAAAATCCATGTTTAGGCCATCGGGCTGTAGGCCTCTACACCTCCTCCCTCACCTCCATTCAAGGCATTCCCTGGGTGACATGTCCATCTGGGCCTCCTCCAGTGTCACAATGATGCCAGACGGAAACTGGAGGAGCAGCACCTCATATTCCACCTTGGGAGCCTACAGCCCAATGGTCTCAATGTGGACTTTAGTAGTTTCAAAATTTCCCCACCCCCAGCCTCATTCCATGACCAATCCTCCCTCTCATCCTCGCCTCCTTGACCTGACACAACCAGTCCATCTTCTCTCCCACCTATCTGCTTCTCCCACCACTCCCTACCTACTCAGCAATTCAAAGCAAATTGAATTTGAATCTGATGGTGTTGACAACCTGAAACCAATCATTTTATAAGAATTTGATTATGTCATTGAGGGTATATAAGATGAGGGCATTTGGAAAGTCAGAGAGAGCCAACTGCCACCTGCCAGAGTTAGCACCATTCAGCTCTCAGAGAAAGCCCATCTAATTAGTCAAAGGTACTATGGAATTTTAGCTCAAAATCCTCATTGAAGAAATTATAGAGATAAAACATACTTGACTGCAGAATTAACTGAAGAAAAGTGTTTGCGAAGAGACTGGAGATGACAGAACATTCCAGAAGACAGTCAGTGTGAACTTGAAGAGATTAAGTTATAATTTATTGCTTCTTATTCATTTGTTTTATATCAGTGGGACCTGTCTTTATTTAAACAGCATTCTAGCAGAATTTAGACCAATTAGGAAGTAGTTAGTAGTCTGGAGGGAATTATTTGGTTTGTTAGCAATTCTGTTAATTTGTTCATTGTTAGGGTTAAACAAATAAATTGTTTCTTGTTATTTATGAAGTGGATCAGGGATTTTCTTTCTTTTAACGATTCTTTCAAATAGATTATGAGGGGGAAGGCATGCTTTTCTTGGGGTTTCGGAGGTAATTGTTAGAAGGGAACCTCCAATCCCATTCTGCAGAGTGGGGTTTGTGTTTTGGTAGTTAGCGGAGGGGTTCAGCTATTTCCCCTCCATAACACAAGAGAGGATGGTAATATCATGGGAAATTATAAACAGAACAGGTCAGGAAAGTACTGAAAGTACAAATCTAAGAATGCATCAGCAAATTAGCCTGAGGATACAATAACAGCAAAAGGACAAAACCTAAGGCTCTCTATCTGAACGCACATAACATCCAAATGAAGTAGAAAAACTGAACTTGAGATAAAGTATAATCTAACAGCCATTACAGAAACATGGCTGCAAGATGACATTGTTTGGGAACTGACTATTAGGAAGGTTTGAGCTATAAAAGAAGGACAAGAAGCTAGGAAAAGGTGGAGGGGCACTTCTGTGCATTAAAGATGATATTAGCACAGCAGGGAAGGATGGCCTAAGTTCAGGGAAGCAGGATATAGAAACAGTTTGGGTAGAGAAATGTCAAAGCCAAGAAGTTATTTATGAAAGTTGTGCACAAACTCCCGAAATTAAACCACATAGTAGGACCGGGTATCAAAGAAGAGCTAATGGGAGCTTGTTAGGAAGGTAAAGCATTTAATATGGGGATTTAAATCTTCAAACAGACTGGAAGAAATCAGATGGGATAAGTTTGCCAAAAGAGGCAGGATCTGTACATTGTTTTCACTATAATTTCTAAGAATCAGGGAGCAGGCAATGCTTGACCTGGTACTGACCATGAGTTAGGATTTATTAATTACCTCATAATGGAAGTACCCCTACGTAGCAGTGACCATAATATGATTGAATTTTACTTCCCGTTTGAGGGAGAGAAGGAATAAAACTAATTTTAAACATCAGCTATGCAGACTTGAAATCAGACTTAAGGGCTGTGTCTTTTTATTTTGTGTTTTTTAAAATTATGGACTGAAACAAGAAAGAAGTGTTTTAAAAAAATGTTTTGCAATACTGCTGCATGTCCTCAAAAACAACTAACCTGGCATACATCGAAAGCATTATAAATAGTTGGTTAAACAAGTAGTAGTTGAAGTGGTAGCAGACTGTTGAATATTGGGGTCTCTTAAGAATTGGCACTTTCTGGTATTTAGTATGTCGTATGAGATTTTATTGATCAACTATTACAGCACTACTTAACTTTCCAAAATTCCAGTATATGAAAACAATGAGAAGAACTATGTACCATCACTTTAACACGACTGAAACAATCTGCGCTAGCAGCCCACTTGTCTCCTGATGGCAGTGAACCATCCCCAACAATAACAGTTGTAACTTTCTTTATCTAATTAACATAGAACTTGCAACAGTACAGCATAGAAACAGGTCCTTTTGCCCACCGTGTCTGCACCAACCACAATGCCATTCTAAACTAATCCCATTAGCCTACACATGGTCCATATCCCTCTATTCTCTGCCTGCTCGTCTGTCTATCTAAATGACTCTTAACCTTTGCAATTGTATCTGCTTCTACCACCTCCTCTGGCAGCATATTCCAGGAACATCCTACCCTCTGCGGAAAAAGACTTGCCTCGCACATCTCCTTTGACAATTTCCCCTTCTCACCTTAAACCTATGCCCCCTCATTTTTGACATTTCACCCTGGGAAAAAGACTCTGACTATTCACCCTATCCATGTCCCTCATAATTTTATGTACTTCTATATCAGGTCACCCCTCAGATTCTGACACTCTCATGAAAACAATCCAAGTTTGTCCAACCTCTCTTCATAGCGAATACACTTCATCCTGGTAAACCCTTTTTGCACCCTCTCCAAATCTTCCACATCCTTCCACATGTGGTGATAAGAACAGCACACAATACTCCAAATTGAACCAGCCACCACATCCCCTTTTCAAACTGGCGGAAGCATCAAAAGAAAGAAAACTGAAAAGCATTCTTCTGACATAAGTAGCATCTCCACAAACCATGAACAGAAACCTCTGTCTAGTGACATATTTTTCTTCTGTTTGTCTATCTAGAATACGTGCAAGTTTATAGGAGAATTAAGAGTTTCAATTAGCAGTATTATATGCTCATATTCTTTTAGCTGTTTAAATATGGCTAGAAACTAATTACTTGTAATAAACAGCAATTCTTTTTCAGTACAGAAACCTGGTCCATGCTATCTATCAGCCTGAGTCTGAAGGTCAGGAACGTTGGGGAACATTACATAATTTATAAAATTTTTAATTTTTGTGATGATTCCAGGAAAAGCAGGGCATCATTTCCAGCAAGCTATCCCAATGAGGTTTAACAGTGTCACAGGGATCAGTGCTGGGACCTCAAATGTTTACAATTTATACAAAGATCTGGATGAAGGGACTGAGGGTATGGTTGCTAAATTTGTTGATGATATAAAGGTAGACAGGAAAGTGAGTTGTGAAGAAGATACAAGGAAGTTACAGAATGATATAGACAGATTATGTAAAAGGGCGAAGATCTGGCGAATATAAAATAGTGTGAGAAAATATGAAATTGTCCATTTTGGCAGGAAGCATTAAAAAGACCCATATGTTATCTAAATGGTGAGGAATTACAGAGCTCTGAGATGCAGAAGAATCTGGGTGTCCAAATGTATGAATTGCAAATGGTTAGTATGCAGGTACAGAAAGTAATTAGGGAAGATAAAAGAATGTTACTGTTTATTATGTTCTGTTCATACAAAATACAGAATACAAAATTAGTGAGGTTATGTTTCTCTTATTCAGGGCTTTGGTGACAAACCACATCTGGATTTCGGAGTACAGTATTAATCTCCCTATTCGATGAAGGGTGTAAATGTGTTGGAGGCAGCTCACAAAAGTTGATCAGACCCGTACAAAAAATAGGCAGGTTACACATAAACAGTTACATCACCCATGCATATGACCATCAGACACATGTTCACGCACTGTGAGTGCTGATCCCTGTTAATACTGTAGTGCTTGTTCTGGGCAAGTGTTGCAGTGAAGGGTAATGATTACTAATGGTTGTAACTTCTGGATCCTACCTGTACAAAGGGGAAAGCAGCACCTGGTGCAAAAGGCTCATTCTCATGTTTCACTTGATGTCGGACATAAGCTTCCACCCCGTCCTTATCGAAGATCTTTGTCTCCTCCTCCATGTTAAATAGCGCCCGTGACGAGACTGCGATGGTTGTGGCATATTCTGGACTTGGCTGTAGGGTAATGGCAGTGGTAAAACTATCAGGCACTGGTAAACCGCCATCCCATCTGTCCCCATGAGCAAACCAGGTTCTGAAGAGGAGCCGGTAGGTTGGATTCACTCTTTAACCATATTGTATTTTGCTTGACCCAGAAACATCACCTTGTCCCTCATTCCTAAAACCACTGTCCATCTCTCATTTTCCTGTATTTGTTTTACACAATCCATATTAGTTCTTGCTTTACTTTAGGGTTCATTCTCTTTACCAGATCTGCCATCTTCTGTCTCTCTCTCTCTCTGCTGCCCTCTAGACTGATTTCTCTTCCTCTCATTTTCTTATTCCAAAGATCTGATCTCTCTCCCCAGATCCCGATTTCCTTACCCCTCTCTCTCCCTTTTCGTTCTGGTTTCTGTTTTGGGGTGGAAATGGAATGGATTCTCCCAAGCGTGGCGGTCACTAGAACGCCGAAGGAGAACTTCGGCCCGTCGAGCGGGTGCTAGCTCCTTGAGGAGCGACCCTGTGAGGACGGTGAGAGGCGCGAATCCCCCAACCTCCCCCCCACCCCCACATTGTCCAATCCACTTCGTTATCTGTGAAAGGTACACAGAGGTAGGAGGCCATTCAGCCCCTCGGCGTCCTGTCTGTTAGCAGGTTTCTCTCACCCCCACTCTGTGAGTGAGTGTACCGCGCTTCTCCAGAAGACACCCCCCTCCCATTCCCCCATCCCCAAACTCCAAACGCGGGGTGACCCAGACCCCAGACCCCGAGCACACATTTACCGTCCGCGGCTTCTTCCTCGGGGACAGGTTAGTGATAGCGGCCGGGGCCGCGATATCCACAGCCGGCTCCATGCAGGGGTCTGCGGCACTGACCGAGCGCGCACGCACTCACTCACACACAGACATACTGACACACAGACACTGACACACGCACACACAAACACACACTGACACGCATATACATGCACACTGACACGCACACACACACTGACACTGACACACAGACACTGACACACACACAGACACACTGACACTGACACACAGACACACGCACACACATAAACACACGCACACACATTGACACAGACACACATTGACACATGGACACACACACTGACACTGACACACACACACAGACACTGACACGGGGTGGGGGGGTAGGGGGAGCTGAGCGGCCCCATAGCTCTCTCACACACATACACACACACACCGCTATAAATAAATAACAGCAGGGTGGGGGCACAAAGCTGGCCTGGTAGTGGGGAGTTTGGGGAATGCATTTGCTAAGACTCAGCAAAAGAGATTATAGTATAATATATTATAGTATTAAATGAGGGTTTGCGGGGAGGGTGGTGTTTGCTGAGGAAATGCAGGGGCATTCAAATATTGGTGGCTCCTACCGTTTCCAGTCCATAATAAAGACAGTGTGGAAGGAGGCAGAGTGAGGGAGGGACATGGAAGGGTTGGTGCTGGGCCGTGGTGAGGCTGGAAAGGACTAAGACAGCTCAGATGGAGGGAGCAACAGCGACGCCGGGACAATGTAGCACCTAAAAACTGTGTGAACCTCACCCAATGATAGTTTCTCAGTGATGAGGCTGGGAATTAGAGTCATAGAGATATACAGTATGGAAACAGACCCTTTGGTCTAACTCGTCCATGCTGACCAGATATCCTAAATTAATCTAATCCCATTTGCCAGCATTTGGCCCGTATCCTTCTAAACCCTTCCAATTCATGTACCCTCCAGATGCCTTTAAATGTTGTAATTGTACCTGCCTCCACCACTTTCTCTGGCGGCTCGTTCTATACGTGCACTACCTTTGCCATGAAAATATTGTCTCTTAGATCCCTTTTAAATCTTTCGTCTCTCACCTTAAACCTATCCCCTCTAGTTTTGGACTTCCCTAACCTGGGCAAAAGAGCTTGACTATTCACCCTATCCATGCCCCTCATAATTTTATAAACCTCAAAAAGGTCACCCCTCAACCACCAATGCTCCAGGAAAAAATAGCCCTAGCCTATTCAGCTTCTCCTTGTAGCTCAAACCCTCCAACCCTGGCAACATTCTTGTAAATCTTTTCTGAGTCTTTTCAAGTTTCACAACATCCGTCCTTTAGCAGGGAGAACACAAATTGAGCAATTGTTGGGTGGAGTTTGAGCATTCTTGAATAAGTCATAGTTTAACGTCACCCTATTTGACCTGGCTTTGATGTCGAGAGGATGACAGGGACTGCCATCTCTTTGAGCGTCATGGATTTGTTTTAATATCATGAGCTGATTGGCACCTCTGCAGATTCCTGACCTCCATAGTGTGTCGTTTCCACATTCACACCCTCCGTGTTTGTTTTTTAACTGAATTTCAAAGTTGCTGTGCTCCCAAGCCCTAACTCACAGCAAGGGTTCAGGAATGTAGAACATAGAACAGTACAGCACAGTACAGGCCCTTCGGCCCACAATGTTGTGCCGACCTATTATCCTACTAAGATCAATCTACCCTGTATACCCTACATTTTATCCTCCATGTGCCTATCCAAGAGTCACATAAAAGTCTCTAAAGTATCTGACCCCACTACCACTGCCAGCAGCACATTCCACACGCTCACCACTCTCTGTGTAAAGAACCTACTTCTGACATCTCCCCTATACCTTCCTCCAATCACCTTAAAATTATGCCCCCTCGTAATAGTCATTTCCGCCCTGGGAAAAAGTCTCTGACTATCCATTCTATCTATGCCTCTCATCATCTTGTACACCTCTATCAAGTCACCTCTCATCCTTCTTCGCTCCAATGAAAAAAGCCCAAGCTCCCTCAACCTTTCCTCGTAAGACCTGTCCTCCAGTCCAGGCAGCATCCTGGTAAATCTCCTCTGCACCCTCTCTAAAGCTTCCACATCTTTCCTGTACTGAGGTGACCAGAACTGAACACAATATTCCAAATACAGTCTAACCAGACTTTTATAGAGCTGCAGCATACTCTCACGGTTTTTAAACTCAATTCCCCTGCCAATGAAAGCCAATACACCTTACGCCTTCTTTACAACCCTATCAACTTGTGTAGCAACTTTGGGGGAATCTATGGACATGGGCCCTAAGATCCTTCCATTCCTCCACACTGCCAAGAATCCTGCCATTAACCCTGTGTTCTGCATTCAAATTCGACCTTCCAAAATGAATCACTTCACACTTTTCTGGGTAGAATTCCATCTGCCACTTCTTTGCCCAGCTCTGCATCCTGTCAATGTCCCATTGCAACCTACAACAGCGCTCCGCGCTGCCCACAACTCCACCAACCTTCGTGTCATTGGCAAACTTACTAACCCCACCTTCCACTTCCTCATCCAAGTCATTTATAAAGATCACAAAGAGCAGAGGTCCCAGAACAGATTCCTGCGGAACACCACTGGTCACCGAGCTCCAGGCTGAATACTTTCCATTTACTACCACCCTTTATCTTCTATTGGACAGCCAGTTTTGTATCCAGACAGCCAAATTTCCCTGAATCCCATGCCTCCTTACTTTTTGAATGAGCCTACCATGTGGAACCTTATTGAATGTCTTGCTAAAATCCATATACACCACATCCATTGCTCTACCTTCATCGATGTGTTTTGTCACATCCTCAAAGAATTCAGTAAGGTTTGTGAGGCATGACCTGCCCCTCACAAAGCCATGCTGACTATTTCTAATCAAACTGTGCTTTTCCAAATAATCATAAATACTATCTCTAAGAATCCTCTCTGATAATTTGCCAACTGCAGAAGTAAGACTGACTGGTCTGTAATTTCCAGCATTATCCCTATTCCCTTTCTTGAACAAGGGAATGACATTTGCCACCTTCCAATCTTCTGGCACTACTCCAGTGGACAGTGAGGATGCAAAGATCATTGCCAAAGGGCAGCAATCTCTTCAGTCGCTTCCCCGTAGTAACCTTGGGTATATCCTGTCTGGCCCAGAGGATTATTTATCCTCACGTTTTTCAAAATTTCTAGCACATCCTCGTTCCTAACATCAACCTGTTCGAGCATATCTGCCTGTTTCATGCTGTCCTCACAAACATCAAGGTCCTTCTCACTGAAGCAAAGTATTCATTAAGGACCTCCCCTACCTCCTCTGACTCCACGCACAAGTTCCCTCCACTATCCCTGATTGGACCTACTCTCACCATCCTCTTGAACCTCACATAAGTTCAGAATGCCTCGGTGTTTTCCTTGATTTACCTGCCAAGGTTTTCTCATACCCCCTTCTCGCTCTCCTAAGTCCATCCTTCAGTTCCTTCCTGGCTACCTTGTAGACCTCTAGAGCCCTGTTCAATTCTTGCTTCCTCAACCTTAAGTAAGCTTCCTTCTTCCTCTTGACTAGGTGTCCAACATGTCTTGTTATCCAAGGTTCTTTCACCTTACCATCTTTTCCTTGACTCAGTGGGACAAATCTATCCAGTACATGTAGCAACTGCTCCCAAAACAACCTCCACATTTCTATCATGTGTTTCCCTGAGGACATCTGATTCCAATTGGTGCTCCATAGTTCTTGCCTAATAGCATTGTAATACCCCCTCCCCCAATTAAAACTTTCCCACACCGTCTGCTCCTATCCCTCTCCATGACTACAGTAAAGGTCAGGGAGTTGTGACCACTATCACCGAAATGCTCTTCCCACTGAGAGATCTGACACCTGGCCTGGTTGGTTGCCGAGCACCAAATCCAATATGGCCTCCCCTCTAGTCGGCCTATCTACATATTGAGTCAGAAATCCTTCCTGGACACACCTGACAAAATCTGCTCCATCCAAAGTATTTGCACTTAGGATGTTCCAGTCAATATTAGGGAAGTTGAAATCGCCCATGGCAACAACCCTATTGCTTCTGCACCTTTCCAAAATCTGTCTCCCAATCTGTTCGTCAGTGTCCCTGTTGCTACTGGGGGGTCTATAGAAAACTCCCAATAAAGTGACTGCTCTCCTTTCCTGTTTCTGACTTCCACCCATACTGACTCAGTGGAGAATCCTGCCTCCATGTCCTCCCTCTCTGCAGCTGTGATACCATCCCTGATTAGCAATGCCATTCCCCCACGTCTTTTACCTCCCTCCCTATATCTTTTGAAACATCTATACTCCAGAACATCCAACAACCATTCCTGCCCTGGTGTTATCCAAGTCTCCATAATGGCCACAACATCGTAATTCCAAGCACTGATCCATGCTCTAAGTTCGTAACCCTTATTCCTGACACTTCTTGCATTGAAGTAGACACACCTCAACCCGTCGCACTGACTGCCACTTTGCCCTATCAACTGTTTATCCTTCCTCATAGATTCTCTGCTTGCTCTATCTGCCTGTACACCGGCTACCCCAACCTCTGATCTGTAGCTACGGTTCCCATCCCCCCACCAAACCAGTTTAAACCCTCCCGAAGGAACCGTTGAAGCATTTAAGAAAAAGCATGGACTATAAAGGTCCTAGCAAATTTGAACCGTCAGGACTTACAGTTGTCAGGTGACTCCCTCCCTAACAATACTGTGGGTGTCCACATTGCGATTCCTATAATTGCACACTCTACAAAGTCGATCTTATTGCAACCTTGTGAATGAGGCTTTAGCCATTTGGTCACTATGTAAGGGCATACCAAACCTATCCTGCATGTTAACAGGTACCCTGATCAGATAATCACTTATATATCACATAAACTCATGAAAGGGCCTACGACTACCACTTTCGACCCTGACTGATGCCCAGTCTACCTCAGATTGCTCTGGAAAGGGAAGTGTCTCAAGCATTGCAATAACAAGTGAAGCTCACTGTGTTACACTCTTGACTGAAAACAAAAAATGCTAGAGATCACAGTGGCAGAGGCAGCATCCATGGAGAAGAAAGCAAGCTAACATTTTGAGTCTAGATGACTCTCCATCACAGTTAACAGGGTGGGGCGAGGTTTGGAGTGCTGGGGGAAGAAAGGATGTTGATAGTTCAGATGAAGTGATCGGATTGTGAGAATGGCAGAACAAAGGTGTGTCAAACTGCCAGACTTGAAAGAACAGGCAGTCCCACTGGGGTGGGGGGATGGGAGAGAGGATATGGTGACAGAGAATGTAACAAACAAAGCTAAAAGAAAGGGAAGGAATGGGCTCACAATTTGAAGGTGTTGAACTCAATGTTGAGCCCAGAAGATTATAAAGTACCTAGTTTGAAGATGAGATGTTGCTCCTCCAGTTTTTGCTGTGATTCGCTGGAGCATTGCAGCATGCCAAGGACAACAAGTGGACATGTGAGCAGGACGCTGTGTTAAAATGACCAGCTACGGGAGGGTCAGGGTCATGCTCGTGCACGGACCAGAGATGTTCTGGAAAGTGGTAACCAGTCTGCGTTTGGTTACTCCAATGTAGAGTAAGCCACAGTGGCTACAGTGAATACAACAGACAGGATTGGAAGAGGTACAGGTGAAATGTTGCTTCACCTGGAAAGACTGTTTAGGCCTTTGGATGGTGAGCAGGGAGGAGGTGAAGAGGCGGGTGTTTCACCTTCTGTGGTTACATGGGAAGGTGCCATTGGAAGGGGGGTGTGGTGCTGCCGGTGGAGGAATGCAGCAGGGTGTCCTGGAGGGAGCGATCCCTGTGAAATGCAGGCGGGGAAGTGAGGGGAAGATGTGCTTGGTGCTGGCGTTCTGCTGGAGTTGTCTGAAATGGTGGAGAATGATCCTTTGAATGTGGAAGCTTGTGGAGTGAGAAGTGAGAACAAGGATGACCCGATCATGCTGTTGTTAGTGATGGGAAGTGGTAAGGGTGGAAGAATGAGTGATAGGTTGGATGCAGTTGAGAACTCTATCAACCACAGTGGGTGAGAAACTATAGTTATGGAAGAAAGAAGCCATGACAGCAGCGCTGATTTGGAAGGTGGCATCATCTGAACAGACATCACATAGGTGAAGGAACTGGGAGAATGGGATGGAGTCCTTGTAGGACATGGGGTGTGAAGAGCTGTAGTGAAGGTAACTATGAGAGTCAGAGGCTTTGTAGTGGATGGCAGTGGACAGTTTATTCCCCAAAATAAAGACAGAGAGGTCAAGGAAAGGAAGAGAAGTGTCAAAAATGGATGATATGAAAGTTATAGAGGGGTGGAAGTTGGAGGCAAAATGAAGAAATTTTTCAAGGTCCGGGTGGGAGCATGAACTCTTACACTCTTACTATGCAGTAAATCCACAATTGGCTTTCTCCACCAACAGGATCATGTCATCAAATCAAAAAGATGCTTTACTGCCCACACAAATGAGTGATGTGATGTGATGTATGAGTTTCAGTGCTCATGTGATGCCAAGTATGCAAGCGGTATGTTATAATCGCAAGTGGATCATTACAAACAACACCTTCTATTGTCCAGTCACAGCTGGCAATAGGCAGCTCATGCTCATCCGGCCTGTGCTTGCAAGCTTCAGAAAAATTATATCCACCAATAAATGTGATTCTGGTGTTGGAAATCATTTATTAAATAATCCAGACTGTGCTGAGCGTTACACCAAAACCAATTTACGATCATCAGTTAGGCCCATAGTCTGATGCATTTGTGTTTGCTAGAAATACTCAGGATCCTGTCCTATGGATGCAAAAGGAATTTGCATAGACATTTTGCCTTTAAGACAGCCAACATCTGCTGCATCCCATGACAAGGCCCTGACCATTCAGAATCTACTTGTCTGCTGCGAAAATTAAGATTGACAGTTAATGGTCCTTGTTAGAGAGGCAATGATGACCCAAACAATCAGCTGCTGTATAAAATGGTATCTGATTTCTCTGAGTTGGTTTTACGTAGCTGAGCTCTAAAAGAGTGCAAGATGAAACGCGGCAACTTCTGGTCTCCCCTTTGTAATGTTTACATCTTTAATGCAAATTTTAATTCTTGTAATTAAATGCAACAGAGATGCAGGGCCAGGCGATGTGTTGCACCTGCATGATGTGGGAACTGGCGATTCCCATTGTTGTTCATAGTGACCACATCTTTAACAAGTCTTGATTGCTAGAGGAGCTCCGACTCAGAGTTGATGAGCTGGAGTTTGATCTTCGAACACTGCGATGCATCAGGGATGGGGAGAATTATCTGTAAGCTGTGTTTCAGGCAGTCACACCCTGTAGGTTAAGTACGTCGAATATGGCTAGTGGCTAGGGAAAAGAGGGTGTGAATACAAATGACGCGTAGAACAGTACAGCACAGTACAGGCCCTTCGGCCCATAATTTTGTGCCGAAATTTTACCCTAAGCCTAAGGTCTATCTAACCTCCACTACTAACTTATACTATCATACATATGCCTATCTAAAAGCTGCTTAAATACCCCTAATGAGGCCGACTCCACTACCCTCTCCGGCAATGCATTCATGCCCCTACCACTCTCTGAGTAAAGAACTACCTCTGACGTCTCCCCGATATCTACCTCCTTTCACTTTAAAACTATGTCCCCTCGTAAAAGCTACCTCCACCCTGGGAAAAAGTGTCTGGCTGTTTACTCTATCTATACCTCTGATCATTTTGTACACCTCTATCAAGTCACCTCTCATCCTTCATCGTTCTAAAGAGAAAAGCCCTAGCTCTCTCAACCTTTCCTCATAAGACCTTCCCTCCATTCCAGGCAACATGCTGGTAAATCTCCTCTGCACCTTTTCTAATGCTTCCACATCTTTCCTGTAATGAGGTGACCAGAACTGGACACAATACTCCAGATGTGGCCGAACCAGGCTTTTGTATAGCTGGTATAGCTGGAGCATAACTTCATGACTCTTCAACTCAATCCCTCTGTTAATGAAAGCTAACACACCATCTGCCTTCTTAACAACTCTATCTACCTGTGTGGCAGCTCTCAGGGAACTGTGAACATGAACCGCAAGATCCCTCTGCTCCTCTACACTGCCAAGAACCTTTCCGTTAACCCTGTATTCTGCTTTCAAGTTTGTCCTTCCAAAATGAATCACCTCACACCTTTCAGGGTTAAACTCCATCTGCCACTTCTCAGCCCAGCTCTGCATTCCATCAATGTCCCTTTGTAACCTGGAACAGCCCTCCGCAGTGTCCACAATGTGACCCACCTTCATATCGTCCGCGAACTTGCTAATCCACCCTTCCACTCCTACATCCAAATCATTTACAAAAATCACAAATAGAAGAGGACCCAGAACAGATCCTTGTGGTGCACCACTCGTAACTGAGCACCATGTTGAATATTTTCCGTCCACTACCACACTTTGTCTTCTAAGGGTCAGCCAATTCTGAATCCAATCTACCACAATTCCCCCTATCCCATGCTTCCTTATCTTATGCGTGAGTCTACCATGGGGAATCTTATCCCTTGCTTCCCATAGAATCCTTGGATAAATTCCATCAGGCCCGGGGGACTTATCTATCTTCAACTTCCTCAGAATTCCTAGCACATCTTCTTTACTAATATCAACCTCCTCTAGCCTACCTGCCTGTTTCACAGCGTCCTCCTCTACAACTAGGTCCCTCTCAGTTGTGAATACTGAAGAAAAGTATTCATTAAGGACCTCCTATCTCTTTAGCCTCTGTGCAGATATTCCCTTTACAATCCTTGATCGGCCCTACCCTTTCTCTGGTCATTCTCTTGTTCTGCACGTGCATGTAAAAAGCCTTGGAGTTTTCCTTGATCCTATCCGCCAAGGTTTTCTCATGTCCCCTTATAGCTCTCGTAAGCCCTTTCTCCAGATCCTTCCTGGCTAGCTTGTATCCCTCTAAAGCTTTTTCCGTTCCTCTTTTCCTAAACCTTACATAAGCCTCCTTCTTCTTCTTAACCAGCCGTTCGACCTCTCTTGAGAACCATGGCTCCCTCACTTGACCGCATCTACTGTGCCTGCTAGGGACAAACATATCAAGCACACGCAGTATGCATTCCTTAAACAATCTCCACATTTCTGTGGTGCTCTTCCTTGATGGCATCTGTGCCCAATTTATGTTACCCAGTTCTTGCCTAACTGAATTGTAATTACCCTTCCCCCAATTATAAACCTTACCCTGCCGTATGTACCTATCCTCGTCCATGACTATTGTGAACTAAACAGAGTTATGATCGCTACCGCCAAAATGCTCTCCTACCAACAGGTCAAACACTTGGCCCGGTTCGTTGCCAAGCACCAAATCCAAAGTGGCCTCTCCTCGTTTTGGTCTATCTACATACTGCGTCAGGAATCTTTCCTGAACGCACTGGACAAAATTTGCTTCATCTAAACTATTACAACTAAAATGTTTCCAATCAATATTTGGAAAATTGAAGTCATCCATGACTATAACCCTGTGACTTCTGCACCTTTCCAGTATCTGCCTCCCAATCCGCTCCTCTACTTCTCTGCAACTATCTGGGGGTCTGTAAAAAAACCCCAACAAAGTGACTGCTCCTTTCTTGTTCCTGACCTCAACCCAAACTGACTCTGCAGACATATCATTCTCGAACTGCCTTTCTGTAGCTGCTATACTCACCCTGACTAGCAATGCCACTCCCCCAACTCTTTTTCCACCCTCCCTATTTCATTTAAAGCATCTAAATCCTGGAACTTCCAACAACCATTCCTCTCCCTGAGTTACCCAAGTTTCTGTAATGGCCACATCATCGTAGTTCCAAGTACCGACCCATGCTTTAAGTTCATCCACTTTATTTCTGATACTTCTGGCATTGAAGTATACACACCTCAACCATCACGGTGTCCGCAATTATGCTCCACCGACCGCATTTCTTTATCAACCACCTCACTCCCTGTTGTGTTGGTTGGAAGGCCGAATACCTCATCCTCTGAATTATAAATCCGGTTCCCCACCCCCTGCCAAACTAGTTTAAACCGTTCCGTACAGCTCTAGCAAACCTCCCTCCCAGGATATTTGTGCCCTTCTGGTTCAGGTGCAACCCGTCCTTACTGTACAAGGTCCCACCTTCCCCAGAATGTGCTCCAATTATCTACATAATGGAAGCCCTCCCTCCTACACAAGCCCTGTACCCATGTGTTTAGCTGCACTCTCTCCCTATTTCTTACCTCGTTATCACATGGCACTGGTAGTAATCCAGAGATAACTACCCTGTTTGTCCTGGACTTCAGCTTCCAACCTAACTCCCAGTACTTGTTTTTCACATTCTCAGTCCTTTTTATACCTATGTCATTGGTACCGGTGTGTACCATGACTGCTGGTTGCTCACCCTCATCTCTGAGGCAGGTAGAGGGATCCTGAATTTAGCATTGGAAGAGCCTCAGTTCTTGACATTATCCAACAAGTATGAGGTACGCACTCCCTGTGTGGATGAGGAAGTGGTCTGTGGGAAGGATAGGCAAACTGACCACTGCACCGTGGTGCAGGAGGCTATCCAAATAAGGATAGTAAAAAGAAAAGTTGTAGTGGTAGGGAATTCTATAAACAGGCTTACAGACAGGGTCCTTTATAAGCAGGATCAAGAGTCCAGCATGGTATGTTGTCAGACAGGAATTAAGAATTATTGTAATTCATGCACAAGTTCTTCAAATATGAACCATTGCCTATCCCACCATCAACCTGTTTTAGTAAGGATGCACAATCTATCCTTGCCAATTTGCACCTTGTGCCCTCACAGATCCCAGTTTCAGATTTGACTTCTTCACTGTCTAACTTAATGAAAAATGAATGGCTGAGTGAGTAGTTGAATGAATGAATGAATGAGTAAGCAGGAGAATGAGTGTGAAAGTGAATAAGAAATTAAATGAATGGAAAAGTCAGAGATGAGTGAAAGGGTAGGTGAGTTTGTTGGTCTGTGAATGAATGGGTCAGTAAGTGGGTGAGAGGGTGAGTGTTAGCAAGTGAGTGAGTGGATTAACAACTAAAAGAGAAAAGGCAGCTCATTCATAGTTTACAAATGAAATTACAGATAGTATGAGACCCAAAGGCCTGATTCGGCCACGTCTGGAGTATTGTGTCCCGTTCTGGTCGCCTCATTACAGGAAAGATGTGGAAGCGTTGGAAGAGGTGCAGAGGAGATTTACCAGGATGTTGCCTGGAATGGAGGGAAGGTCTTATGAGGAAAGGTCGAGAGCGCTAGGGCTTTTCTCTTTAGAACAACGAAGGATGAGAGGTGACTTGATAGAAGTGTACAAAATGATCAGAGGTATAGATAGAATAGACAGCCAGAGACTTTTTCCTAGGGTGGAGGTAGCTATTACGAGGGGGCATAGTTTTAAAGTGAATGGAGGTAGATATAGGGGAGATGTCAGAGGTAGGCTCTGTACTCAGAGAGTGGTCTGGGGTGTGGAATGCATTGCCGGAGAGGGTAGTAGAGTCAGCCTCATTAGGGGCGTTTAAGCGGCTATTAGATAGGCAAATGGATGATAATATAAGGTAGGGATGGAGGTTAGATAGACTTTAGGATTAGGGTAAAAGTTCGGCACAACATCGTGGGCCAAAGGGCCTGTACTGTGCTGTACTGTTCTATGTTCTGTGTCCTATGTTTCAAAGAAGAGAGAAATATAATGGCTTGAAAAAACAACATGCCTGAGAATTGGGAGCATTTTAGATTCAGCAAAACAGAACAAAAACAGAAATTGCTGGTGAAACTCAGTAGGTCCGGCAACATATCTGGAGAGAAAACAGAGCTAATATTTCGAGTTCGGTGACCCTTCATTAGGACAAGAAGTTTGATCAAGGGGGAAAAATAGAGTTTGAGTTGAAAAATGCAGAGACGTAGAAGCTGTAAAAGCTTTTATAAATATGTGAAAAGAAAAGGATTAGACAAATATATGGCCTGTACAGTCAGAAGTGGCGGAAATTATAATGCAAAACAAAGAATGGGAGAAGATTTGAACACATTCTTTGGTTCTGTCTTCACAGAAGCAAGTACAAATAACCTCCCAGAAATGTCAGGGAACCAATGGTCTAATGAGAGAGAGGAATTGAAGGAACTCAGATGTGTAAGTAAATAATGCTGGGGAAATTACTGAAGTTAAAGTCTGACAGATCCCAGGGCCTGAGAATCTACATCTATGAAAGGATGTGGCCTTGGAAATATTGGATATATTGGTGGTCATCTTAGAAAACTTTATATACTCTGGAGCAGTTCTGACAGACTGGGGAGGGAGAGATAGGGTAGTGTTAAACCTAATCCAAGGGAATGAATCCAGTCAAGTTGTTGAAGTTTCAGTGGGCGAGCATTTTTAGGATAGTGACCATAACTCTGTATGTTTCAAAGTCATTGTGGACAGGGATAAAATGGAGCAGAAGTGAAGTGTCTAAATTGGGGGAATAATTTCAATATCATTAGATAGGATCTAGGAGCTACTTGCAGGTAAACCTACATTTGGAAGGTGGGATCTTTTAAAAATACAGTGAGAATTCAAGACCACTAAGAGTGTTCCTCTAACAGTGAAAGGCAATGACATCAAATTCAGCGAACCTTACATGTCAAGGAATTTCAAGAGTTTGATAAAGAATAAGAAGGAAGCATTTGTTAGATACAGGGCATTGAAACCAGAGAAGGCCCTTCAAAACTAAAGAGAGTTTACAGAATTAAGGAAAACGCCAAGACATTTTATAATTAAATTAGGAGTAAGAGGATTACAAGAGAAAGAGTGGGGCCTATTATAGACCAAATGAGCAACCTGTGAATGGAACCACTGGATGTAAGTGAGGTCTTAAATGAATATTTCTCATCTGTATTCATAAAGGATCGTAACCAGGGATTTCTGTTGGGATGGTGAGGTTCTAGAACATGTTAAGATTAATAAGGAGGAGGTATTAGATGTTTCAGTGGGCATAAACATGCATTTATCCCCAGGGCCTGATAAGATGTATCGCAGATTATTATGGGATGCAGGGGAAGAGATTGCTGGGGCCCTGATGGAGATATTTAATACTTCACTGGCCACAGGTGAAATGCCAGATGACTGGAGCATAGCTAATATGGTTCCTTTGTTCAAGAAGGGCAGCAGGGATAGGCCAAGTAATACAGACCAGTTAGTCTGACATCAGTGGTCGGGAAATTATTGGAAGGAAATAAGGAGGGACAGGATTAATCAACATTGGAAAGGCAGGGATTGATCAGAGAAAGTCAGCACGGATTTGTCAGAAGGAGATCTTGTCTGATTAATTTAGTTGAGATGTTTGAAAGATGGTTAAATATATTGATGTGGTTTGTGCAGTTGTTGTGATTTACATGGACTTCATTAAGGCCTTTGATAAGGTCCCACATGGAAGTCTGATCCAAGAGATACGAACCCATAGAATCCGAGGAAAATTGGCAAACTGGATCCAAAATTGGCTTACAAATAGGAGGCAAAGAGTGATGGTGGAGGGTTCTTTTTGTGATTGGAAACCTGGGACCAGTAGTGTACCATTGGGATTCTGCGATGCTGCGACCCTTGGTGTTTATTATTTACATTAATGACTTGGATGTGAATGTATAATGTAGAAGGTATAACTATTAAGCTGCAAATGGCACCAAATTAGGCCATAACATATAGGAACAGAAGTAGGCTATTCGGCCCATTTAGTCTGCTCCAACATTCGATCATGGCTGATACGTTTCTCAACCCCATTCTCTTGCCTTCTCCTCTCAATCCTTGATCCCCTTACTAATCAAAACCCATCTAAGTCCATCTTAAATACAGCCAATAACTTGAACTCGACAGCCTTCTATGGCAATATGTTCCATAGATTAACCACCCTCTGGCTGCAGAAATTCCTCTTCATCTCAGTTCTGAAGAGTCATCCCTTTACTCTGAGGCTCTGCCCTTGGTTCCTAGTCTGTCCTACTAATGGAAACATCTTCTCCAAGTCCAGTCCATTCAGGGATCTCAGTATTCTATAAGTTTCAATCAGATTTGCCCCCTCCTTCTTCTAAACACAATTAAATGCATACCCAGAGTCCTCAACTGCTCCTCAAATGACATGCTCTTCATCCTCTGGACCCCATTCAATGCCAGCTCATCCCTCCTAATGTATGTGGCCCCAAACTGCTCACAATATTTCAAATGTGGTCACACCTTATACAGCCTCAGCAGTGCACCTGTGTTCTTGTATTCCAGTCCTCTCAAAATGAATGCTAACATTGAATTTGCCTTCCACACTGCCTACTAAAACTGCATGTTAACCTTAAGAGATCCTGAACTAGGACTCCCAAGTCCATTTGTCCCTCAGACTTTCGAAGCCGTTCCCTATTTAGAAAGTAGTCTACACCTGTATTCTTTCTACCAAAATGCATAACCTCTCACTTTCCCATATTGTATTCCATGTGCCACTTCTTTGCCCACTCTCCCAGTCTGTATAAGTCCTTCTGTAGCCTCCTCACTTCCTCAACACTACCTGACCCTCCACCTATCTTTGTGTTATCTGCAAACTTAGCAAGAATGCCTTTAGTTCCTTTGTCTAGATTGTTAATGTATAGTGTGACTATTTGTGGTCCTGTCACCGACCCCTGAGTGGATCTTCACTAGTCAGCTGGGAGCCTCCTGAAAATAACCCCTTTATCCCCACTCTCTGCCTTCTGCCAATCAGCCAATCCTCTATCCATCCCAGGGCTAACACCATGGGCTCTTATCTTATTCAGCAGCCTCCTGTGAGGCACCTTGTTAAAGGCCCTTGGAAATCCAAATCAGTCATGTCCACTGACTCTCCTTTGTCTAACTTGCTTGTTACCTCCTCAAAGAGTTCTAATTATTTTGGCGGGTGTGACCTCTCCTTGACGAAGCTGCGCTTACGCAGCTCTGTTTTACCATCTACTTCCAAGTAGTTCAGTCAAAGAAAAACAAACAATGAAATTTCACAGCTGACCTTGGAGAGACCTCATTATTGGAACTACTCACAGCCAGGAGTGGCAGGATTGCATGGATCAGCTAAGTGTTTTTAAGACTTATAAAACTTATAGATCTTAATTATTTTTTTGAAAATCTATAATAGTGAATAGGGTTGGTTTTTTTTATGTTTTACTGAGATCTGTCTCTTGATAATTTTTTTAAAATATAAAACATTGATATTGTTATTCTAGAGCAGTGTTTTTAGAGCAGTAAGAATGTGCTCTTTTCTAGGTCTGTAGATTAAGATGCAGAGATGGCCTTCAGTAGAGTGATGTGCTCTTCCTATTGCATGTGGCAGTTTAGGGATAAATTCAATGTTACTGATGATTGGGTCTGCAGGAAGTGTGTTTGCTTGTGAACCCTATTGGATCGCATGGATCCGTTAGAGCGGCAGTTAGAGGCAATGAGAAATTTACAGGAGCCGGGGTGTGATGGATGGCAGTTTCAGGAAGGTAGAAAAACCGCAGATGCAGTCAGGTAGTCAGTTCTCTAGGAAAGGTAGGAGTCGTGCAGGAGTCTCTAGTGACTATCCCCATCTCACAGGAAAATGTAGCACTGACAGCCAGATTTCAGGTACTGATGCTGGCTCTACTGAAATAAGGAGTATATCAGGATCCAAGCAATCAATTGCGACTGGGGACTCTAGTCAGGGCACAGACAGACATTTCAGAATGGTGTGTTGCCTCTGTGGTGCCAGGGTCAAAGTTATCTCAGAGAAGGTGCAGAATATTCTCAAAAGGGGAGAGTGACCAGCAGGAGGTTGTTGTACACATTGGTACCAAAGACATAGGAAGAGAAAGAGACAAGATTCTGAAGAGAGGATATGGGAAATTAGGCAGGAGGTTAAAAAGTAGGTCCTCAAGGGTAGTCTTTTCAGGATTACTCCCAGTGCCACGTGATAGTGAGAGTAGGATTAGGAGGATAGAGGAGATGAATGCCTGGCTGAAGAGCTGGTGCAGGGAGTAGGGATTCGCATTTTTGGATCATCGGAATCTCTTGTGTAGAAGTGACCTGTAGAAGAAGGATGGGTTGCACCTGAATTGGGAGAGGACCAACGTGCTGGTGGGGAGATTTGCTAGTGCTACTTGGGAGGCTTTAAACTAGTCAGGGCGGTGTAGGTGTGGGGGAGGGGGTAACCTAAAGTGATAGTGAGAAAAGAGATAACTCTAAGGCTGGTACTGTTGAAAAGACAAACAAGTCTAATATTCAAGGCAGGCAAGAGCAAAGCAGAGAACAAGGCAAGTCTGATAAATTAAACTGCATTTATTTCAATGCAAGGGGCCTTACAGGTAAGTCAGATGAACTCAAGGCATGATTGAGAACATGGTACTGAGATATCATAGCTATTACAGAAACATGGCTTAGGGATGGACAGGATTGGCATCTTAACGTTCGAGGGTATGGATGCTATGGGAAGGGGATAGAAAGAGGCAGCAAGAGAGACTGATGTTTTTGGTGAGGGATAACATAACATCTGACCCGGGGGAGGCTATTCCAGGGAGTATTTCCAGTGAAGTTATACGGTTGGAACTGCGAAATAAGAAAGGGATGATCGCCTTATTGGGATTGTACTATAGGACCCCCCAGTAGTCAGCAGGAAATTGAGAAACAAATTTGTAAGGAGATCTCAGATATCTGTACGAATGATAGGGATGTAATGGTAGGGGATTTTAACTTTCCAACATAGACTAGGACTGCCATAGCATTTGGGTCTTGGATGGAGAGGAATTTGTTAAGAGTGTACAAGAAAATTACCTTATTCGGTTTGTGGATGTACCTACTACAGAAGGAGCAAAACTTGACCTTCTTTTGGAAAATAAGACAGGGCAGTGATTGCACTGTCAGTGGGGGAGCACTTTTGGGCCTGTGATCACAATTCTATTTGTTTTAAAGTAATTATGGAAAAGGATAGACCGGATCTAAAAGTTAAAGTTCTAAATTGGAAGAGGATCAATTTTGACAGTATTGGACAAGAACTTTCAAAAGTTGATTCATAGGTAAGGGACGGTTGGAAAGTGGGAGGCCTTCAAAAATGAGATAATGAGAGAAAGAGACAGTATGTTCCTATTAGTGTGAAGGGCAAGGCTGGTCAGAGTAGGGAATGCTGGATGACAAGAGAATTAAGGCTCTAGTCAAGAAAAATAAGGAGGAATATGGCACATATGTACAGCTGGGATCAAGTGAATCCCTCAAAGAGTATAAGGGCAGTAGGAGTATACTTAAGAGGGAAATCAGGAGCGCAAAAAGGGGACATGAGATAGCTTTGGCAAATAGAGTTAAGGAAAATCCAAAGAGATTCTACAAATGCATTATGGACAAAAGAGTAACTAGGGAGAGAATCGGGCCTTTTAAAGATCAACAAGTACTTACGGAACTGCAGAAGATGTGTGAGATACTAAATGAGTATTTTGCATCAGTATTTACTATGGAGAAGGATGTGGATGTTAGCGAACTTGGAGAAATAAACAATGATATCTTGAAAGTTACAACTTGAAATATTACAGAGGAGGAGGTGCTGGACGTCTTAAAATGCATAAAGGTGGATAAATCCCTGGGACCCGATCAGGTATGTCCCAGAACTTTGTTGGGGCCACAAGTGATTGATGGGCCCCTTGCTGAGATATTTGTATCATCAATAGCCATGGGTGAAGTGCCGGAAGACTGGAGGGTGGCTAATGTGGTGCCATTATTTAAGAAAGGTGGTAAGGAAAGGCCAGGGAATCATAGACCGGTGAGCCTAAAGTCAGTGGTGGGTAAGATGTTGGAGGGGATTCTGAGGGACAGGATTTACATGTATTTGGAAAAGCAAGGACTGGATAGGAATAGTCAACATGGCCGTGTGTATGGAAATCATGTCTCACTAACATGATTGAGTTTTTTTGAAGGACTGACTAAGAAAATTGATGAAGGCAGGCCAATGAATATTGCCAATATGGACTTCAGCAAGGCGTTCAACAAGGTTCTGCATGGTGTATTGTTTAGCAAAGTAAGATCACATGGAATCCAGGGAAAGCTAGCCATTTGGATACAAAAGTTACTTGAAGATAGGAGACAGAAAGTGATGGTGGAAGGTTGTTTCTCGGACTGGAGGCCTGTGAGTAAAGGTGTGCCAAAAGGATGGGTGCTAGGTCCACTGCTTTTTGTCATTTGTATAATGATTTGGATGTAAAAACAGAAGGAATGGTTAGTACATTTGCAGATGACACCTGCTCAGTGTTTCAGGTGACAAAGGAGCAGCACTCAGAAAGCTTGTGACTTCAAATAAACCTGTTGGACTATAATCCGGTGTCATATGACTTGTGAGTAAGGAAAAGGTAGGAGCACAAATAAATGACTGGGTTGATTTTTACCAGAAAATTAAAAGAAGGGACAGAGCATGTGAACATCATATTGGACCAAAGAATTACGCAAGAGTAGGGGAAATTGATCATAGGACAAACTTTAAGGCTTTGTCACTGAATGCACATAGTGTTCAGACTAGAATTAATAAGTTAATGGCACAAATAAGAAATGAAAGGGTATGATTTGGTTGGCAGTTACTCAGGTATGACTAAAGAGAGAGCAGTGGTCGGTTCGCTCGCTGAGCTGGTTCATTAGTTCGCAGACATTTCATTGCCCTGCTGGGTAACATCATCAGTGCAGCCTCCGATGAAGCGCTGTTGTGTTTTCCGCCTGGTATTTAACCGCTGGGGTCCGTTGGATTTGATTACCTCATTTCTGGTTTTCCTTCGCCATGGTGTATATATAGGGTCTAATTCTATGTAATTCTCGGTAGAGAATCAGGCTTCTAGGAATTCCTGTGCTTGTCTCTGTTTGGCCTGTCCTAGGATCCTGGTGCTGTCCCAATCGAACTGGTGGTTCTCCTTCTCCATGTGAATGGAAATGAGTGAGGATTGGTCATGCCTTTTTGTTGCTAGTTGGTGTTCATGTAATGAAGTAATCAAATCCAACAGACCCCAGAGTTTAAATACCAGGTGGGAGAATACAACAGCGCTTCATTGGAGGCTGCACTGATGATATTACCGAGCAGGGCAATGAAACGTCTGTGAACTAACGAACCAGCTCAGCGAGCGAACATCCACAACCTGAGTTACAAATCTACTCAAGAACTTTAAAGAGAGAGCAGGTTTGAGAATTGAATATCCAGCAGTACTTAGTGTTTCAGAAAGATAGGCAGGAAGCAAAAGGTGGTGTAGCTTTTTCAGTAAAAGAGTAAAAGAGAAATTGCTGTAGTGAGATAACAAGGTGTGGAGCTGGATGAACACAGCAGGCCAAGCAGCATCATAGGAGCAGGAAAGCTTGACGTTTCGGGCCTAGACCCTTCATCAGAAATGGGGGAGGGGAAGAGGTTTCTGAAATAAATAGGGAGAGAGGGGGAGGCGGATAGAAGATGGATAGAGGATAGGATAGGTGGAGAGGAGGCAGACAGGTCAAAGAGGCGGGGATGGAGCCAGTAAAGGTGAGTGTAGGTGGGGGGGTAGGGAGGATATATGTCAGTCCAGGGAGGATGGACAGGTCAAGGGGACGGGATGAGGTTAGTAGATAGGAGATGGGGGTGGGGCTTGAGGTGGGAGGAGGGGATAGGTGAGAGGAAGAACAGGTTAGGGAGGCGGGGACGAGCTGGGTTGGTTTTGGGATGCAGTTGGGGGAGGGGAGATTTTGAAGCTTGTGAAATCCACATTGATTCAATTGGGCTGTAGGGTTCCCAGGCTGAATATGATTTGCTGTTCCTGCAGCCTTCGGGTGGCATCATTGTGGCATTGCAGGAGGCCCAGGATGGACATGTCGTCTGAGGAATGGGAGGGGGAGTTGAAATGGTTCGCGACTGGGAGGTGCAGTTGTTTGTTGCGAACTGAGCGCAGGTGTTCTGCAAAGCGGTCCCCAAGCCTCCGCTTGGTTTCCCCGATGTGGAGGAGGCCACAACGGGTACAGCGGATGCAGTAAACCACATTGGCAGATGTGCAGGTGAACATTTGCTTGATGTGGAAAGTCTTCTCGGGGCCTGGGATTGGGGTGAGAGAGGAGGTGTGGGGGCAGGTGTAGCACTTCCTGCGGTTGCAGGGAAAAGTGCCGGGTGTGGTGGGGCTGGAGGGGAGTGGGGAGCGAACAAGGGAGTCACGGAGAGAGTGGTCCCTCCGGAAAGCAGACAAGGGTGGGGAGGGAAAAATGTCTTTGGTGGTGGGGTCGGATTGCAGATGGCGGAAGTGTCGGAGTATGATGCGTTGGATCCGGAGGTTGGTGGGGTGGTACGTGAGGACGAGGGGGATTCTTTTTTGGTTGTTATTGCAGGGACGGGGTGTGAGGGATGAGTTGCGGGAAATGCGGGTGACCCGGTCGAGGGCGTTCTCAACCACTGCCGGGGGGAAGTTGCGGTCCTTGAAGAATGAGGACATCTAGCACTGGAGTTCATGATACTAAGTCAGTCTAGGTAGAAATTAGAAATAACAGGGGGAAGAAGTCCCTGGTCGGAGGACCATATTGGTCCCTTAACACTAGTTCCACAGTGTAAACTAAGAAATAATGGGGATTTGTAAGAAAAGTCATGGGTGATTTTAAAAATAGATCATTGGTGATTTTAGTATGGACATAAACTGGATTAATCAAATTGGTAAGGATAGCCATGAGGGAGAATTCATTAAATGTATTAGATAGCGATTATTTCTTCGAGCAATATGTTGGGGAACTAACCAGGAGTGAACTACTCTGGATTTGGTATTGTGCAATAAAGTGGGATTAATCAATAATCTCACGTTAAATGATATTCTATGAAGAGTGATCATAGCACACTCAAATTTCAAATTCAGTTGGAGGGCAAAAGAATTGGAGTCCCACACTAGTTTTCTGGTGTTAAATAAAGTTAATTATATAGGCATGAGGACAGATTTGGCCCTAGACACTGGGTTGAAATGCGAAAAGGTAGAACAACTGATGAACAGTGGCAGAAATTTAAGGAGGTATTTAAGTCCTCCCAACTAAAATATATTGCAGAGGGGAAGAAAGATTTGAAGAGGGGAGAAAAGCATCCACGGCTAAGCATGGAACTTGAAGATAACAAAAGGACAAAACCTCAGGCATACCGTATTACAAAGGATCACTGGTAGTCTGGAGGATTAGGAAACTTTTAAAGGCCAATAAAGAGTTGCTAAAAGAGTAATAAGAAGAGAAAATTAGAAAGAAAATCAGCACAAAAAGTAAAATGGATAGTTAGAGCCTCTGTAAGTGAATAAAATGAAGGAGAACAACCAAGACAAATGTTGATCCCTTGAAGGACAAGTGTGGGGAGTTGTAAGTGAGAAACACAGAAATAGTAGTGAGAGATAAAAGGTACTGCAGATGCTGGAGAATCCGAGATAACAAGCATGGGGCTGGATGAACACAGCAGGTCAAGCAGCATCATAGGAGCAGGAAAACTTGGTGTTTCTTCTGATGACCCTTCTGATGAAGGGTTTAGGCCCGAAACGTCAAGTTTTCCTGCTCCTATGATGCTGCTTGACCTGCTGTGTTCATCCAGCCCCATGCTTGTTATCACAGAAATAGTAGTCACTAAATTTCTATTTTGCCTCAGGTTTCATAATGGAGGACATTGAAACTCTCCCAAAAGAAATAGGCGATGCAGAGATTATTGAAAGGGAGGAACTTAAAACCCTGGCATCACTAGAGAAACAAGTACTGAGAAAACTATTGAGGGTAAAGGCAGACAATGCGCCAGCGACTCATAGCCTTAATGGAAGTGACAGCAACAATAGTGGAGTAGCAATAATAATTATATATCCGGAAGTTCTATGAATTCTGGGAAAGTTCCAGTGAAATGTAAAAGTGCTAATGTAACACCCCGATTCAAGAACAGCAGGCAATTATAGACCAATTAGTTTTAATGTCTGTCATTAGGAAATTGTTGAAATTCAATATGAAGGAAGTAATAACAGCACATTTGGAAAATCAAAACACAAACCATCAAAGACAGCATGGTTTTATGAAGGGTAAATTGGTTCGACTAATTTGCTAGAATTCTTAGAAGATTTAACAAGCAATATGGACCCTACAGATATAGCATATCTGAACTTATAGAAGGCATTTGATAAGGTGCTGCACAAAAGGTTTAATACATAAGGTAAGATCACATGGCGTTGGGGTAATTTATTAGCTTGGATAAATAGTTGGCTAACAGACAGAAAGCAGAGAGTTGGGATAAATGGGTCTTTCACTGGTTGGCAAGATGTAACTGGCAAGACGTAACTAATGGGATGCCACAGGGTTCAGTACTTAGACTCCAACTATTTAAAACCTGTATTAATGATCTGCAGGGATAGAATGAATGATAGACAAATTTGCAGCTGACACTAAAATAGGTGGGAAAGTAAGTATTGTGTACAGTTTTGGTCCCCTTACTTGAAGGGGGATGTTGTTGCATTAGAGGCAGTTCAGAGGAGGTTCACTAGATTGGAATCAAGAGATGAAGGGCTTATCCTATGAAAATTGATTGAGTAATGGGTTGAAGGGTTATGGAGAGTGGACAGGAAAGTGGAGTTGACATTGAAATGAGATCAGCCTCCATCATATAAATGATGTTCGAGAGGCTAAATTGCCTATTCCCGCTCTTAGTTCTTATCCTATCACTAATCAAGGAAACAAGAAAATCAAACATTTGAAAAGAGGTGCAATTGAAGAATCACTCCAATCTGATGAGAATCTGATATTTAGTGCTTGTATCCTATTAAAATCCCCGTGGAGGAATTATAAACCAAAATCACTAAAATTACTAAAAGGGGGTGGCATGGTGGCTCAGTGGTTAGCACTGCTGCCTCACAGTGCTAGGGACCTAGGTTCAATTCCACCCCCAGGTGACTGTCTGTGTGGAGTTTGCACATTCTCCCCATGTCTGCATGGGTTTGCTCCAGTTTCCTCTCACAGTCCAAAGATATGCAGGCTAGGTGGATTGGCAATGCTAAATTGCACATAGTGTTCAGGGATGTGTAGATTAGGTGGGTTACAGGGGGATGGGTCTGGGTTGAATGCTGAGGGTCAGTGTGGACTTGTTGGGCCAAAAGGCCTGTTTCCACACACTGTAGGGATGCTATGACTCCAAAAGGAATCATTAACAAAATTTCACTTTTTAAATCTTTTTTCACTTTGACATAAGTCAGAGCCAGAATAAATGAAACAATGGTCACAATTTCCTTACCCCACATGCACCACCTCTAGTTTCACAACTCCCTGATAATTCACCTCTCCAAGCAAAGTCCCTGTCAAAGTGACATGTCATACAGCATTAACTGTCAGTGAAACTGTATTTGTCATGTAGCAGCTGCTGGCTGTAGGTCAGTGTATTGTCATGTCTAGCAGGCTGAGAAAGCTTGCAGCATATCGGAATCAAGGAATCAATCTTACTTCTCCTTTCCTAACAATTCAAGGAAGCTGTTTATCTCATTGAACCACTTCACTACAGTTTTGTAAATGAGTGAAAGTGTGAGTGTGACTGATCATGGCATCAACCAGCTGCTTCCCCACACTATTCTAATAGGTTAAGGCTTTTTTCTCCCTGGAGCCTCAGAGGCTTATAAAACCATGAGGGTCACAGATAGGGTGAATATTCAAGGTCTTTTTCCCAGGGTAGTAAAGTCCATAACTAGAGGGCATAGCTTTAAGGTGAGAGGTAAAAGATTTAAAAGGGACCTAAGGGGCAACTTTTTCACGCAGGTAGTTTTGCATGTATGGAATGAGCTGCCAGATGAAGTGGTGTAAGCTGGTACAATTGCAACATTTAAAAGGTACCTGCTTGGGTATATGAATAGCAAGAGTTTGGAGAGATTTGGGCCAAGTGCTGGCAAATGGGGCTGACTAATTTAAGATATCTGGTTGGCATGGATGAGTAATACCAAAGGGTCTGTTTCAATGCTGTACAATCTCTGACTCTGTCTCTATCTGAGACTGATCATGCTGACCTTTGGTCTCAACCCCAAAATCCTCAAATCCCCAACTCTCTTAGCACCCCAAAATCCAGCAAATACCTTTGAAATTCAAAACATTTCTCTTCAATTTAGCTCTATTGGACCAACCCCTTATTCAGAGACTGCAAACCCATTTTCTAGATTGTCCAGCTGGGGGCGACATCTTCCCAGCTTTACACATTTCAATGAGATTGTCTCTCATTCTTCTGGGGAATATAGGCCTACGTTCTTTAATGTAGCCCCTCGTGCCAGAAATCTCTCTAGTGAATCTTAGTTTTGTGTCCCCCAGGACGTGTTTGTCCTTCTTTAAGCAAGGAAACTAAACCGGTGTACTCCAGATATGGCATTACCAATGCATCATAGAAATGTATTAACATTTAAAACATTACATTAAAAACCAATTGGTTGCCTTGAATTCAAATGACCAAAGATCCTCTCAGTAACTTTTAATGTCTTGCTAACTGTTGAGCAGCCACTTGCTCACTCAGTCACGCGCTGACTGCTCTTTTCCTCCTTCCCAATTTACCTTCTCACTTTTTGCACCTTTTGTTCCTCCATACTGTAGGGAGTGCTGCCTGGTTTACTGTTCACCAGATCCCTGGTTCTGACACTGGGTTTGTGCAATGGAACGTGGTATGGCGGAAAGCACAGGAGGCAGATGCTTCAGAGGCAAAGAAACCACTGACTTTTATTGAATAAACACAAGCAAATTGAATATATTTACAGAAAATAAAAAAATGGATATTACAACCCACCTATCTCTGGCTGAGACCTTGTCTTCCGGTTGACTTAGCTGCAAAGCTTAACTGGAGGTTAAGACTAAATACAGTGGTTAAATAGATACAATGGGCTACTGTTACTTATACTAATAGGAAGAGGGAGAGAGAAATTACCTGCTGACCCCAACTTCCATTCCGCTTCCCTTCCTTAGAGGAGCCCTACACCATTAGCCCCGACCTGTCACTACCCGCTATCTAAGACTGGCCAAGCTAGGTTAGAGGTTTCAATGACCTTAAGCTCACTGCTGGTGTGAAAACCGCGATTTTGACTGGCTCTTATCCGTAGTCACTTGCTGTAACTGGGACTCCGCGCTCCTCTGATGCTGCTTGGCCTGCTGTGTTCATCCAGCTCTACACCTTGTTATCTCTGCGAAGAGCCGCAGGTACTGGTAACAGTCAGTCTAGTGGTGTCTGCTGATATGGTCCGACGCAGGGGACTGGCCTGGTGAGTACCATGGTTTTCTTTTTTCTCCTGGTGGTCTTTGCGAGCGGGTTGTTGTTGTGGATGGTGGC
>JAHRHZ010000026.1:41380852-41414025 GCA_024137785.1 Ginglymostoma cirratum
ATCTCTTCCCTCTCTCCCCCCCCCCTCTCTCCCCTCTCTCTCTGAAACAGGTCCTAGGTGGGGAAGGACCTCTGTTGCCTCCAATCTGGCTGCAAGGATGAGAACCTAGATGGTGGAGACATGATTGCTGAAAGCCTTTACATTCCTCCCCCTTACATCCCTCAACCACCCCTTATCCCTTCCTCTGCCTTTCTGCTCCTTTTCTCCCCCTTTACTGCTCCCTCCCTTCTCCTTACTGCTCTCTTCCCCTGACTTTTTCCTCACCCTTACTCTTCTCAACCACCCCCTTGCTCCTCTGACCCCCCACAATCCTGACCCCTCTCTCCCGACAACCCCGTTTCCCTCTCGACTCCTCTCTTCCCCTTGATTTCTTGCTTCCCCATCTCCTCAACCTTCTCTCTCTCTCTCTCCCTCTCCTTCTCCTCGCCAATTCCTTTCTCTCTGCCAACTCTCCACCCTCTCTGCCCTAACTCCTCTGGGCTGTCCCACATCCCAACTCTACCACCAACCCATCTATCCCCCCACTGATTCCTATCCCCATGGCTCCCATCATGTAAAGCTGTCTTAAAAAAAAGTCTTCTTGCTGGCTGGTGATGCTCTTCATGCTCAGGTTTCCAGCAAAGCTCTTCAGATCATTGAGGCTGCCAGCCTCTGATTGGCCAGCACTCTCTTTGATCGAATATTTCTTTCACTCGTTGGCCGCAGTTGGATATTTTCTGTGGCTTTTTTTAAACCTAAAGTGGATGTAAATTTGTTGCAAAGTCTGAATCACTTCTTTCAATCGCTGCCCATACTTATCTCTCATATCAAATCTCCCTGAGCCAACTCACACCTCTCATTTACATACTTTGCATTGTTTAGATTTAAAGTCCTAATTTTGGACTTTTCTATATCAGTTTCTAACTCAATAAAACATTTCATTATAGAATGGCTTCCCTTCATCTTTAATGCAAGGCTTTCAATTAACATTATCTCATTGCACACTAAATCCAAAATAGCCTTGTCATAAATTCGCTTATGGAATGTGGGTGTTGCTGGCTGGGTCAGTGTTTATCGCCGAACCGTAGTCATCCATGAGAAGGTAGTGGTGAGCTGCCTTCTTGTACCGTTTTAGTCTGTGTGCATATCCGTGGTTAATCTACAATGCACTTACGGAGGGAGTTCCAGGATTTTGACCACTGACAGTGAAGGAATGGTGATATATTTCCAAGTGAGGATGGTGAGCGGTTTGGAGGGGCTTTTGCAGGTGTCCCCACATATCTGCAGCCCTTGGCTTTCTATATGGAAGAGGTCGTGGGTTTGGAAGGTGCTGTCCAAGAAATATTGGTCATACATTTACATGGTTGTTAAAATACAATTTCTGGTCAATGGTAACGCCAGGATGTTGATTGTGGGAGATTCACAATGGTAATCTCATTGAAAGTCAAGGTGCAATGGTTAAAATGTTTCTTATTGGAGATGGTCATTGCCTGGCATTTGTATGCCATCTATATTACTTGCCACTTGTCAGCTGAAGCCTCAATATTATTCAAATCTTGTTGTATTTGAACATGGACTGCTTCAGTAGTTGAGGAGTTGTGAATGTTACTGAATCTTCTACCATCATTCGTGAACATTCCCACTTCTGACCTTATGATGGAGGGAAGGCCATTGAAGAAGCAGCTGAAGATGGTTGGGCCGAGGACACAACGCTGAGGAACTCCTGCAGAGATGTCCTGGAGCTGAGGTGACTGACTCTCAACAACCACAACTATCTTTCTATGTTCCAGGTATGACTCTAACCAAAAGAGATTTTGCCCCAAAATTCCCATTGATTCCAGTTTTACAAGGGCTCCTTGATGCCACATGTGGTCGAATGCAGCCTTGATATCAGAGGCTGTCACTCTCACCTCACCTCTGGAATTCAGCTCTTTCGTCCATGTTTGAACCAAGGCTGTAATGAGGTCAGGAGCAGAGTGGCCCTGGCGGAACCCAAACTGGGCGTCACTGAGCAGGTTATTGCTGAGCAGGTGCTGCTTGATAGCACTGTCACTGACACCTTCCATCACTTTACTGATGATCGAGATTACACTGATGGGGCGGTAATTGGCAGGTTTGCATTTGTCCTGCTTTTCATGTACAGGACATATCTGGGTAGTTTTCCACATTGTTGGGTAGATACCAAAGTTGCACTGTACTGGAAGAGCTTGGTTAGGGGAGGGGCAGGTTCTGGAGAAACAGTTTTCAAGAATATTGCTAGAATGTTATCAGGACCTAGAGCCATGTAGTATCCAGTGCCTCCAACTGTTTCTTGATGTCACTTGGAGTAAATGGAATTGGCTGTAGATTGGTATCTGTAATGCTGAGGACCTCTTGAAGAGGCCGAGATGGATCCTCCATTCAGCATTTCTGGCTGAGAATTTCAGTGAATGATTCAGCCTTACAGTAGAGGAATCATCGAATCCCAATAATGCAGAAGCAAGCCATTTGGCCAATCGTGTCCACACTGACCTTACGGACAGCATCCCTCCCAGACCCACCCCACTACCCTATCACCCTGTATTTCCCATGGCCAATCCACCTAACCTGCACATCTTTGGACTGTGGGAGGAAACCGGAGCACCCGGAGGAAATCTGCACAGACACTGGGAGGATGCACAAACTCCACACAGACAGTCACTCAAAGGTAGAATCGGACCTGGCTTGCTGGTGCAGTAGTGGTAACCACTGAGACAGTGTGCTGCCCGACTGGTGTATTGTACTGATGTATCTTCCCTCGTCGAGGATGGGGGTAATTATGGAGGTCCCTCCTCCAGCAAGTTGTTTAATTTTCAACCACATTCATAACTGGATGTGACAGTACTATGTTGTAACTTCACCAAGTTAACACCTCACTTTTAGGTTTGCCTACAGCTGCTCCTGGCATGCCTCCTGCACTCATCATTGAACAAGGGCTGATGCTCTGGCTTGATGGTAACGATAGAGTGGAGGGTACAGAAACATAGAATCATGCAGTACAGAAGAGGACCTTTGGCCCATCAAGTCTGCACTGACAAAAAGCTAGTCTAAATCTACACTAGTCCTACTTTTGGGCACTTTGCTCATTGCCTTGAATGTTATGACAGTTCAAGCGCTCATCCAAGTACTTTTTAAAAGGTTTCCCACCTCAATTACTCCCAGGCAGTGCATTCCAGACCCCTCAACCTTCTGGGTCCCCTCTAAACCTTTTGCTTTTCATCTTAAATATGTGCCCTCTTGTTATCGACGCTTCAAACAAGGGGAACAGCTGCTTTCTATTTATCATGTCCGTGCCTCTCATAATCTTATATGTTTAAATTAGGCCCCCTCTCAACCTTCTCTGCTTTAAAAGAAACAAGCCGAGCTTATCCAGCCTGTCTTCATAGCTAAAATAGTCCATCCACGCAACATCTTGTCCTCATCTTGAATCTTCTCCTAATCCCCTCCAGTGCAACACATCCTTCCTATAGTGCGATGACGAGAACAGCACACAGCACTCCAGCTGTGGTCTAACCAAAGTTCTGTACAGCTCCAACATAACCCCTCTGTTGTTATAAGCAATAAGCCAGGCTATGAGGTTGTAGACTGTGTTGTACTACAATTCTGATGCGGCTGATGGCCCACAGCTGGATGCCCAGATTGACTTGCTAGATTTGTTTGAGGTCTGTCCCATTTAGAACGGTGATAGTGCCACACGACAAAATGGAGAGTATTTTCACTGCAAAGACTGGATTTCACCTCTACTAGGACTGAGCAGTGGTCACTCTTACCAATACTGTCATGGACAAATGCATTTGTGGCAGACACATTAGTGAGGATGGGGTAAAGAATGTTTTTCCCTCTTGATGTTTCAGTTACCACCTGTTGCTGACCCAGTCTAGCAGCCATATCCTTTAGGGCCTGGCCAGCTTGATCAGTAGTGATGCTGCCGAGCCACTGTTGGTGGTTAACAATTAGTCTCCTACTCAAAATACTTTCTGTGCTCTTGCCACACTCCGTGCTTCTTTCATGTGGTGTTCAACATGAAGGAATACCGAGTCATCAGTGGTAACAGGGGTGTGTGATATGTGGTATTCAGCAGAAGGTTTCCTTGCCCATGGGTTGATCTGATATGGTGAGACTTCATGGGGGCAATATCGATACCCCCCAGAGCTACTCCCTTCCACTAGGTTACATGACATACTGATCTAGAAAATGCCATTTTGTACATTTTAAAAGATTGTCCTCCATGTTATTACTCTACATGTGCCTTTCCCAGATTAATATTCTCACATTAATATTCACTGTGATGACTCTATTACATTTATTGGCTGCACCTGTAATTTCCTGAATTACACTTAGTTTAAAGAAAGGTGAGTGAACACAGTGAGGTGAGAGCAACAGCCCATGACATCAAGGCCACATTCGATTGGGTGTGGCATTAAGAAGCCCAGCAAAACTAGATTCAATGGGTATTAGGGGGCAAACTCTTCACTGTTTGGAGTCATACCTAGTGCATAGGAAGACTGTTGTGCTTGGCTGAGGTCAGTCATCTCAGTTCCAGGATTCTCTGCAAGAGTTCCTCAGGGTAGTGTCCTAGGCCCAACTATCTTCAGCTGCTTCATTAATGAGCCTCCATCCATTGAGAAGGACAATGGGAAGCATGGGAATGTCACCACTTGCAACATCCTCTCCAAGCTACTCACCACCCTGACCGCTGGGTCAAATCCTGAATCTCCCTCTGTAAGGGCATTGTGGGTCAATCCACAGCACATGGACTGCAGGAGTTCAAGAAGGGGCAGAGGGCATTACTGAGAATGATTCTGGGAGGAGTAGGCTCAGTCACCAGCGAATAAAAGAGAGGCAAGCTATAACAGAGTGGCTGTTTGTGAAGTGGCCATTTTGAGAAGAGCTGCTTTCTGGTGGAAGTGCTGCTGGAGTTTTAAGTATAGGTCTAAGTGAATACCAGGCTTTGGTGAGGAGAGCAAGCAGCAGCGAGGTAAGGCAGTCAGACGAGGAGCAAACTACTGCAGCTTCAGCAGGCGCGAAGGTAAAGGAGAAGTAGAAGGGAGTTTAACCATGAAGTCACAGGCAGCAGGTAAGTGAGTGGCTGGTGACTGTTGAGTAGCTTTTCTTTTCTCTTATTTTCTTTTGGCTTTGCGCTGTTATGGTTAAATTAACTTAAGGGTTAAGTCATGGCAGGAGATCCCAGTACCATGTCATGCTCCTCCTGTGCAATGTGGGAATTCAGAGACCCTTCTGATGTCCCTAACTCCTTCAGGTGCAATAAGTGTGTCCAGCGGCAGCTCCTACCTGACAGTTCTATGGTTGTGGAGCTAAGGCTGGATTCACTTTGAAGCATCTGCAAGGCTGAGTAAATCGTAGATTGTACATTCAGTAAGTGGGTCACACTGCAGATAAAAATTACTGCAGAAGGTAGGGAATGGGTGACTACCAAACAGAGGAAGAGTAGGAAGACAGTGCAGGAATCCCCTGTGGTCATCTCCCTCCAAAACAGATGTACCGTTTTGAATAGTACTAGGGGAGATGGCCCACCAGGGGAAGGCAGCTGCAGCCAGGTTCATGGTAGTGTGGCTGGCTGTGCTGCACACGAGAGCAGGAAAAAGAGTGGCAGAGCTATAGTTATACGGGATTCAATTGTAAGGGGATAGATAGGTGTTTCTGCAGCCATGTGTGAGAGTCCAGGATGGTATGTTGCCTCCCTGGTGCTAATGTCAAGGATGTCTTGGAGACGCTGCAGGGCATTCTGGAGGGAGAGGATGAGCAGCCAGCTATCATGGTGCATATTGGCACCAACAATATAGGTTAAAAAGTGGGATGAGGTCCTACAAACTGAATTTAGGGAGTTAGGAGTTAATCTAAAAAGAAGGACCTCCAAAGGTCTGCTGTACCACTGCTGTAAACATCTCAGGATTGTCACCAGTGCCACGTGCTAATCAAAGTAGGAATGGCAAGATAGCTAACATGAATTTGTGGCTTGAGAGATGATACAAGAGGGAGGGATTTAAATTCCTGGGATATTGGAACTGGTTCTAAGGGAGGTGGGACCAATACAAACTGGACTGTCTGCACCTGGGCAGGACTGGAACCAATGTCCTGGGGGTGTGTTTACTAGTGCTGTTTTTGAGGGTTTAAACTGATATGGGATGGGAACCATTGCAGGAAGTCTGAGGGAAGTACAGTGGGGACAGAAACAAAAGGCAGTAAGGGGAAAAGTGAAAGTAGAAGGCAAAGAAACAAAAAACAAAAATAAAAAAGGGGCACATGATATCATAATTCTAAAAGGGCAAGAAATATCAAAAAAATGAACCTGAAGGCTTTGTGTCTCAGTGTGAGGAGCATTTGCAGTAAGGTCCATGAAATAACTGCGCAGACAATTATTAATGCTTATAATGTAATTGGGATCACAGAGACCTGGCTCCAGGGTGACTAAGGATGGGAACTCAACATCCAGGGGAATTCAATTTTCAGGAAAGATAGATGGAAAGGAAAGGGAGGTGAGGTAGCATTGCTGGTTAAGGTGTAGATTAACCCAATAGTAAGGAAGAACTTTAGCCTGGACAATGTGGAATCTATATGGGTGGAGCTGCAGAACACCAAAGGGAGAAAAATGTTAGTGGGAGTTGTGTACTTGGGACAGCACAGTGGCTCAGTGGTTAGCACTGCTGCCACACAGCGCCAGGGACCTGTAGTTCAATTCCACCCTTGGGCGACTGTATGTGTGGAGTTTGCACATTCTCCCCGTGTCTGCGTGGGTTTCCTCTGGATGCCCCAGTTTTTCCCCCCAATACAAAGATGTGCAGGCTAGGTGGATTGTCCTTGCTAAATTGCCCATACTGTTCAGGGATATGTAGATTAGGGGCATGGGTCTGGGTGTGATGTTCCAAGGGTCAGTGTGGACTTTTCGGGCCGAAGGGCCTGCTTCCACACTGTCGGGATTCTACGATTTTCGATGATCTGTACAGACCACCAAACAATAGTTGTGAAGTTGGGGATGGCATCACACAGGAAATTAGAGATGCATGCAGGGAGGGTACAGCAGTTATTTAGGGTGACTTCAATCTACATACTGATTGGACTAACCAAACTGGTAGCAATATAATGGAGGAGGATTTCCTGGAATGTATGAGGGATGGCTTCCTTGACCAGTATGTTGAGGAACCAACTGGAGAGCGGGCCATTCTAGACTGAATATTGTGTAATGAGAGAGGATTAATTAGCAACCTTGCAGTGCAAGATCCTTTGGTAGATTTCTTCATTAAGGCGAGAGTGACACAGTTAAATTCATACTAGGGTCCTGAACTTAAAGAAAGCTAACTTTAATGGGATGAGGAAGGCATTGGCTAGGATAAGCTGGCTAAGGATACTTAAGGGGCTGATGATGGATAGGCAATGGCAGACATTTTAAAGAACATGTGGATGAAGTTGAATAGTTGTGCATCCCTGTCTAGCATTAGAAGAAAACAGAGCAAGTGGCTCAACCATAGCTAACAAGGGAAATCAGGGATAGTGTTAAAGTCAAAAAGAAGAGGCATATAAATTGGCCAGAAAAAGCAGCAAACCTGAAGACTGGGTGAAATTTAAAATTTGGCAGAGGAGGAGAAAAGCGTTTAATTTGGAAGGGGAAAATAGAATATAAGAGTAAGCTTGCAGAAAACATAAAGACTGACTGCAAAAGCTTCTATAGAAATGTGAAGAGAAAAAGACTGGTGAAGACAAATGTAGCTCCCTTACACTTAGAATAATGTGAATTCATAATGGACAACAAAGATATGGCAGACCAGTTGAACAAATACTTTGGATCTGTCTTCATTAAGGAGGACATAAACAACTTCCCGAAATGCTAGGGGACAGAAGATCAAGCATGCAGGAGGAATTGAAGGAAATTCTAATCAGTCAGGAAGTGGTATTGAGGAAATTGATGGGATTAAAACCAATTAGTTCCCAAGGCCTTACACTCTGCATCCCAGGGTGCTTAAGGAGGTGGCCCTAGATACAGTGGATGCATTGGTGGTCATTTTCCAGCATTCTGTGGACCCTGAAAGAGTTCCAATGGACCGGAGGTAACTAATGTAACCCTACAGAGAGAACGGGGAATTATAGGCTGGTTAACCTGTTAACCTGGTTAATAGGTGGTGGGGAACATGCTGGAGTCAATTATTAAGGAAGTAACAACTGAACATTTGGAAAGCAGTTACAGAATCAGTCCAAGTCAGGATGGATTCAGTAAAGAGAAATCATTCTTCACAAATCTTTTGGAATTTTTGGAGGATGTGACCAGAAAAAGTGGACAAGTGTGAATTAGTGGATGCTGTACATTTGGACTATCAAAAGGCTTTTGACAAGGTTCCACACAAGAGATTCGTAAGCAAAATTAAAGCTCATGCTATCAGAGTTAATGCATTGATATGGATAGAGCACTCGTTGGCAGAGAGTTGGAATAAACCTTTTCAGAGTGGCAGGCAGTGATGAGTGGGATACCGCAGGGTTCAGTGCTGGGGCCCCAGCTGTTCACAATATACATTAACAATTTGGACAAAGGAATTGAGTGCAATATCTTCAAATTTTCAGATGACACTATGCTGGGTGGCAGTGTGTGCTGTGAAGCGGAAGCTAAGAGGCTGCAGGGTGACTTGGACAGACTGGCTGATTGGGCAAATACTTGGCCAACTGCAAAATAACATAGATAAATGTGAGGTTATCCACTTTAGTGGCAAAAGCAGGAAGGCAGGTTATTATCTGAAAGGTGGCAGTTTAGGAGAAAGTGAGATGCAACAAGATACAGATGTCATGGTGGAGCAGTTACTGAAGGCTGGCATGCAGGTGTGGCAGGCTGTGAGGAAAGGTAATAGCATGCTGGCCTTCCTAGCAAGAGGATTTGAATATAGGAGTAGGGATGTCTTGCTGCAGTTGTACAGATCTTGGTGAGGCCACACCTTGAGTATTGTGTGCATGGTCTCCTAGTCTGAGGAAGGACATTCTTGCTATTGGAGGAGTCCAGTGGACGTTCATCAGACTGACTCACGGGAAGGCAGGACTGACATATGAAGAAAAACTAGATCGACTGGGCTTGTACTCACTGGAATTTAGAGGAATAGGGTGGGTATCTCCTAGAAACATATAAAATCCTGATGGGACTATACAGGCTAGATGTGGGACGAATGTTCCTAGTGTTGGGGAAGTCCATAACTAAGGGTCACAGTCTAAGAAGAAGGTGTCAGCCATTCAGGACTGAGATGAGGAAGAATTACTTCACACACAGTTGTGAACCTGCTGAGTTCTCTATCACAGAAGGCTACTGGGGCCAGTTCATTAGATATACTCAAGAGGGAGCTGGATGTGGCCCTTGCGGCTAAAGGATAACAGGTGTCCTTGTGCATGAACGCTAAAAGTAGGATGTAGAGCTGGATGAACACAGCAGGCCAAGCAGCATCATAGGAGCAGGAAGGCTGACGTTTCGGGCCTAGACCCTTCATCAGAAATGGGGGAGGGGAAGAGGGTTCTGAAATAAATCGGGAGAGAGGGGAGGCGGATAGAAGATGGATAGAGGAGAAGATAGGTGGAGAGGAGACAGACAAGTCAAAGACGCGGGGATGGAACCAGTAAAGGTGAGTATAGGAGGGGAGGTAGGGAGGAGATAGGTCAGTCCAGGGAGGACGGACAGGTCAAGGGGATGGGATGAGGTTAGTAGGTAGGAAATTGGTGTGCGGCTTGAGGTGGGAGGAGGGTATAGGTGAGAGGAAGAACAGGTTAGGGAGGTGGGGACGAGCTGGGCTGGAGACAGCAACAGTGAGGCCTGCCGAGTCGTCACCATCCCCCCAGACCTCCTCCTTACTGAGGACGAACGGTCAGTCCTCAGTAAAGGTCTCACCTTTGCACCCCCTCCACCCACACATCAACAATACTGGTCACGTTTGGACATTGAGCAGTTCTACCGCCGCCTCCGCCTCGGCGCTTACTTCTTCAACCGTGAGCCTAACTCTCCCTCTACTGACCCCTTCTCCCGCCTCCAACGCAAGCCCTCCTCCTGGACACCACCCCAAGGCCTCCTACCCTCCCTCGACCTCTTCATCTCCAACTGCTGTCGAGACATCAATCGCCTCAACCTCTCCACCCCCTCACCCACTCCAACCTCTCGCCCGCAGAACATGCAGCCCTCCGCTCCAATCCCAACCTCACCATGAAACCCGCAGACAAGGGAGGCGCAGTTGTAGTGTGGCGCACTGACCTCTACATCGCTGAGGCCAGACGCTAACTCTCCGACACCTCCTCCTACTGCTCCCGGATCATGATCCCACCCCCAAGCACCAAACCATCATCTCCCAAACCATCCACAACCTCATCACTTCAGGTGACCTCCCACACACAGCCTCCAACCTCATCGTTCCCCAACCCCGCACCGCCCGCTTCTATCTCCTTCCCAAAATCCACAAACCTGACTGCCCTGGTCTCCGCCTGCCCCACCGAACTCATCTCCACCTATCTCGACTCTATTTTCTCCCCCTTGGCCCAGGAACTTCCTACCTATGTCTGTGACACCACCCACGCCCTCCACCTCCTCCAGAACTTCCAATTCCCCGGTCCCCAACACCTCATTTTTACTATGGACGTCCAGTCCATAGTACACCTGCAATACACCTGCATTCCCCATGCAGATGGCCTAAAGACCCTCTGCTTCTTCCTGTCCTGCAGGCCTGACCAGTCCCCCTCCACTGGCACCCTCATCCACTTAGCCGAACTCATCCTCACCCTCAACAACTTCTCTTTCAATCCCTCCCACTTCCTACAGACAAAGGGCGTGGCCACGGGTACCCGCATGGGCCCAAGCTATGCCTGCCTCTTCCGTACCTACACTGGCCCTAAACCCCACCTCTTCCTCCGTTACATTGATGACTGTATCGGCGCCGCCTCGTGCTCCCACGAGGAGCTCGAACAGTTCATCCACTTCACCAACACCTTCCACCCCAACCTTAAGTTCACCTGGACCATCACTAACACCTCTCTCACCTTCCTGGACCGCTCTGTCTCCATCTCGGGCAACCACCTAGAAACCGATATCCATTTTAATCCCACCGACTCCCACAACTACCTAGAATACACCTCCTCCCACCCACCTTCCTGCAAAAATGCCATCCCCTATTCCCAATTCCTTCGCCTCCGCCGCATCTGCTCCCAGGATGAGGCATTCCACTCCCGTACATCTCAGATGTCCTCGTTCTTCAAGGACCGCAACTTCCCCCCCCCCGCAGTGGTCAAGAGTGCCCTCAACCGTGTCTCCCGCATTTCCCGCAACTCATCCCTCACACCCCGTCCCCGCAATAACAACCAAAAAAGAATTCCCCTCGTCCTCACGTACCACCCCACCAACTTCCGGATCCAACGCATCATCGTCCGACACTTTCGCCATCTGCAATCTGACCCCACCACCAAAGACATTTTTCACTCCCCACCCTTATCTGCTTTCCGGAGGAACCACTCTCTCCATGACTCCCTTGTCCGCTCCACGCTCCCCTCCAGCCCCACCACACCCGGCACTTTTCCCTGCAACCGCAGGAAGTGCTACACCTGCCCCAAAACCTCCCCCCTCACCCCCATCCCAGGCCCCAAGAAGACTTTCCACATCAAGCAGATGTTCACCTGCACATCTGCTAATGTGGTATACTGCATCCGCTGTACCCGTTGTGGCCTCCTCTACATCGGGGAGACCAAGCAGAGGCTTGAGGACCGCTTTACAGAACACCTACGCTTGGTTCGCAATAAATAACTGCACTTCCCAGTCACGAACCATTTCAACCCCCCCCTCCCATTCCTCAGACGACATGTCCATCCTCCTGCAGTGCCACAACGATGCCACCCGAAGGTTGCAGGAACAGCAACTCATATTCTGCTTGGGAACCCTGCAGCCCAATGGTATCAAAGTGGATTTCACAAGCTTCAAAATCTCCCCTCCCCCTACCGCATCCCAAAACCAGACCAGCTCGTCCCCGCCTCCCTAACCTGTTCTTCCTCTCACCTATCCCCTCCTCCCACCTCAAGCCGCACCCCCATTTCCTACCTACTAACCTCATCTCGCCCCCTTGACCTGTCCGTCCTCCCTGGACTGATCCATCTCCTCCCTACCTCCCCCCACCCCCCCACACTCACCTTCACTGGCTCCATCCCACCTCTTTGACTTGTCTGTCTCCTCTCCACCTATCTTCTCCTCCATCCGTCTTCTATCCGCCTCCCCCTCTCTCCCTATTTATTTCAGAACCCCCTTTCCCCTCCCCCATTTCTGATGAAGGGTCTAGGCCCGAAACATCAGCCTTCCTGCTCTTATGATGCTGCTTGGCCTGCTGTGTTCATCCAGCTCTACACCTTGTTATCTCGGATTCTCCAGCATCTGCAGTCCCTATTATCTCTGCTAAAAGTAGGATTGCAGGTGCAGCAGGTAATTAAAAAGGCAAATGAAATTTTGTCTGCCATTGCTCGAGGGATGGAGTTTAAAAAACAGGGAGGCTCTGCTGCAGCTGTATAGGGTCCTGGTGAGGCCACACCTGGAGTACTGTGTGCAGTTTTGGTCTCCTTACTTGAGAAGAGATATATTAGCACTGGAGGGGGTGCAGAGGAGATTCACTCGGTTGATTCCAGAGTTGAGAGGGTTGGATTATGAGGAGAGACGAGTAGACTGCGATTATACTCATTGGAATTCAGAAGAATGAGGGGAGATCTTATAGAAAGATATAAGATCTTATAGAAAGATATAAGATCACGAAGGGAATAGATAAGGTGGAGGCAGGGAGGTTGTTTCTGCTAGCAGGTGAAACTAGAACTAGAGGGCATCGCCTCAAAATAAAGGGAAGCAGATGTAGGACTGAGGTCAGGAGGAACTTCTTCACCCAAAGGGTTGTGAATCTGTGGAATTCCCTGCCCAGTGAAGTGGTTGAAGCTACCTCACTGAATGTTTTTAAGACAAGGCTAGATAAATTTTTGAACAGTAAAGGAATTAAGGGTTATGGTGAGTGGGTGGGTATGTGGAGCTGAGTCTCAAAGATCAGCCATGATCTTATTAAATGGCATGGCAGGCTCGAGGGGCCAGATGGCCTACCCCTGCTCCTAGTTCTTATGTTCTTATAAAGGGGTATGTAGGAAAGCAGGACTGGAAAATTGGAATTGCATGATCAGCCATGATCATATTGAATGGTGGTGCAGGCTCTAAGGAGCAAATGGCCTACTCCTACACCTATTTTCTGTGTTTCTATGTTCCTAAGGCAACTAACCGCCACCTTCTCAAGACTAACTAGAGACGGGCAATGAAATGCTGGCTAACCAGCATCTCTCAAGTGAATTTAAAAAAAAAGTGTGAATCACTGACAATGGAATTATTTGATTTATTATGGGGTTTTAGCTGTATCCAATGGGTGTTTCGTAGTATTCAGCTGTACACATATTTTGCAATGTGTGACGCTGAAATATAATGCGGTAGCAGGGTATTGTTGTGTAAAGATGAAGTTTAGAAACTGACAAAGCTTTTTGCACAGAGGAGTAAAATCCAAGTTGTCGTAGTGAACAGTGGTAGAAGGGAACTCTGGATTGTTTGGGTAAGGTTACCCTCAGGTGTTCCTGGAATCTGATCAATAAGGATTATACCAAACAAAACAAAACAAAAAAAACTCATGAAGATTGAAAGATTCCTAGCCCATGGGTTGTCGATCTGCCCTTACTGAAGAAGAGCCTGTAGTCCCATTGTCCCGCTCTTAGTCCAGACATTCAGTGGTAACAGCATCTGAACTGCATATCCAAGTGTTTTTCTTTTATTGTGATGAGATATTCTGCCTCTCCCACCCTTTCAGACATGGATTTTCAGACTTTATCAGGCTCTTTGTGAGAAACACTGTCCTCCAATTACTGCCAAATACTTTTACTACTTGACCCCAGGCTTTTGATGTTTCTACTAATGGATATGGGTCATTTCTATCCACCCTGGGCTCTTCTTCATTTCACTTCAATTAAATTTCCTCTCAGCCTCCTTCATTCCAAGAAAACATGAACAATCTTTTGTTATATTTAAAATGGTTCATTTCTGGCAACATCCTTTGGAATTGCTTCTGTAGCTTCTCGCAATCACATCCTTCCTGTAATGTGGTCAGCAAACTGCACACATTGTTGTAACTGCGGTCTAACTGGCATTTCACATCATTTCAGTGGAATTTCCCTGGTCTTACACTCTAAGCTTCAGTTAGAACAAAGAACAAAGAACAAAGAAAACTTACAGCCCAGGAACAGGCCCTTCGGCCCTCCAAGCCTGTGCCGATCCAAATCCACTGTCTAAACCAATCGCCCAATTCCTAAGGATCTGTATCCCTCTGCTCCCCACCTACTCATGCATCTGTCCAGACGCACCTTAAATGAATCTACCGTGCCTGCCTCTACTACCTCTGCTGGCAACGCGTTCCAGGCACCTACCATCCTCTGTGTAAAGTACTTTCCGCGTGTATCCCCCTTAAACTTTTCTCCTCTCACTTTGAACGCATGACCCCTCGTTATTGAATCCCTCACCCTGGGGAAAAAGCTTCTCTCTATCAACCCTGTCTATACCCTTCATGATTTTGAAGACCTCAATCAGGTCCCCCCCCTCAATCTCCTTTTTTCTAATGAAAACAATCCTAACCTACTCAACCTCTCTTCATAGCTAGCACCTTCCATACCAGGCAACATCCTCGTAAACCTTCTCTGTACCCTCTCCAAAGCTTCCACATCCTTTTGGTAATGTGGCGACCAGAACTGTACACAGTATTCTAAATGCGGCCGAACCAAAGTCTTGTACAATTTTAACATGACCTGCCAGCTCTTATACTCAATATCCCGTCCGATGAAGGCAAGCATACCATATGCCTTCTTGACCACTCTATCCACCTGTGCAGCCACTTTCAGGGTACAATGGACCTGAACTCCCAGATCTCTCTGCTCATCAACTTTTCCCAAGGCTCTTCCGTTTACAGTATAGTTCGCTCTAGAATTAGACCTCCCAAAATGCATCACCTCACACTTGCCCGGATTGAACTCCATCTGCCACTTCTCCGCCCAACTCTCCAGTCTATCTATATTCTCCTGTATTCTTTGACAGTCCCCTCTGCTTTCTGCTACTCCCCCAATCTTCGTGTCATCTGCAAACTTACTGATCAGACCACTTATGCCCTCTTCCAGATCATTTATGTATATCACAAACAACAGTGACCCCAGCACTGATCCCTGTGGAACACCACTGGTCACCTTTCTCCATTTCGGGAAACTCCCTTCAGTTAGAAAAAGGAAATTATTTTCTATGAATTTTAAATTGGCTTTCGTGCTACTGTTGGGTTTCTTTAGGTGTGACTAGGTCCCCATTTTCCTTTGTTTCTTTTTCACTATGGACAGCCAGTCCTTCTATACTTTCAGCCCTACATGTGACCACCTCAGCATTCTGTTTCTTTCTTGACAAGATCCAAACAGTCTCCATCTAACAACAGCCTCCTCAGCCTGTCTCACCTTAAACAACTTCTCTTTCTGCTGCACCTTCGTCCTCCAAATAAAAGGTATTGCCGTGGTTACCTGTGCACTTTTGGCTTTGCCAGTCTAGTTGCGAGACATGTATTAACAGTCCTTATTTCAGATCTTCTCCGGGCCCCTCCCTTATTTCTTTTTCTGGTAGATAGATGACTGTGTAGTTTCCCTTCCTGCTCCCGTCATGAACTGAAAAGTTTAATTATCTCTGTTTGCAATTTCCCCCTTCTATTAAATTTACCATCTTCAATTCCTTGCTTCACTTCTTTGACTTCTCTGTCCCTGTTTCTGGGCTGCCAACTAATATCCACTAAAACACCATGGGCATCCAAAACTTGCATGCCTGTACATCCTCTTGTCCTGCTTCCTGTAAGATTCCACACTATTCTCCTAGTTTTCCTGTCAGCATGTAAGGCCATGGGAGCAGAAATAGGCCATTCAGCCCATCAAGTCTGCTCTACCATTCAGTGGATCATGGCTGACTAGATAATGCTCAACTCCATTTTCCTTCCTTATCCCTAAAACCTTAGATTCCCTTATTGATTAAATATTAAACGGCACGGTGGCTCAGTGGTTAGCATTGCTGCCTCACAGCACCAGGGACTTGAATTCAATTCCACCCTTGGGTAGCTGTCTGTGTGGAGTCTGCACATTCTCCCCGTGTCTGCGTGTGTTTCCTCTGGGTGCTCTGGTTTCCTCCCACCGTTCAAAGATGCACAGGTTAGGTGGATTGGCTATGCTAAATTGCCCGTAGTATTTAGGGATGCCGAGATTAGGGGGATGGGTCTGGGTGGGATGCTCTGAGTGTCAGAGTGGACTTGTTGTGCCAAAGGGCCTGTTTCCACGCTGTAGGGATTCTATGATTGATCTGCCTGTCCCAGCCTTGGATACACTTAATGACCCAGTGTTGACAACCCTCAATGGAAAATCATTCCACACTTCTACTACACTGAGAAAAGAAATTCCTCCTCATTTATGTTTAATTGGGTGACTCCCAAAAGCCTGTCCATCTACAAAGCAGAGGTCAGGAATGTGATGGAATACTCCCTACTTACCCCTGGACTGATGAAACTCCAACACTCAAGAGGCTATATACCATCAAGGACAAAGTAGCCCAAACCATTGGCACCACATCCACAGGCATCCAATCCTTCCACCACTGATGGTCAGTAGCAGCAGTATGTACTATCTACAAGCTGCACTGCAGGAATTCACCAAGGATCCTTAGACAGCACCTTCCAAACACACAATCACTTCCGTCTAGAAGGAAAAGGACAGCAGATACATGGGAACACTCACCATCTGACTTGGAAACATATCATCTTTCCTTCAAAGTTGCTGGGTTAAGATCCTGGGATTCCCTCCTGTAGTTATTGTAATGAGGTCAGCCAGGTCGACCTCATGGAATATAAACTCTGATTGTAGCTGTTAATCTGGTGTTACCAAGGTTACAGGACCGTCAGACATCCTGCTCACTGGGACCTGGCTCTGAGGGAGCTGCATTCGAGTCAAGGACGTGTGTAAATAAAGGGTGACTCAGTGATGGGTAACTGGCCTCTGTGGAGTTACTTCAGTAGCAATCAGAAATGCACGCTCCTGAAGAAGTTCATTTGCAACAGTCATCTTTGAGTTGGCATAAGCATTCTGGCATTACGCCTGTATTTGGGAAGCTTGACTTGTTTGACCGTGCCGTCAAAGACAGGGCCCAGTATGTGGAAAGAATGTTTTTTTTTCAGGTAAATTACATTGGGGCGGAAGAAGAACGATGAATAATTCTCCTGACAGCCTGTGGGCTGGCAGTTTTTCTTAATAGGAGTGTAACTTTACTTGCGGCACCAGGTACTAAAACTTTTCAAGAGTTAATGGATTTAGTTAAGGAATATTACAACACCAAGCCTCCTCTAATTCTGAGACATTATCAGTTCTACTGGGCAATTCAAGAACCAGGAAATTCCATATCAGGATTTTTGACTAGGTTAATATAACTGGCAGAATCATGTGACTTTGGTTTAACCCTTAATGAGATGCTGAGAGACTGTTTGGTATGTGGGATTAATGATGTAACCATGCAAAAGTGCCTACAAGCTAAAGCCCAACTGAATTTCAAACAGGCATTCCAATGGAAGTTGACACGCTCGCCAGTCTGACTGAGCTTGGGGAACACCACTTAAATGATGGTAATTGCATAGCCTCACTCAGGACATATCCTGAACAGAGTGACTCTAGGTCAGCCCACAGCAAAACCCCAAAATAAAACCAAACCTTGGATTATCAATTAACATTTTCTTCAGGATCTGGGCGAGCAAGCCCTTGTAGTTGCTGACGGTATGTGGCCTCACGACAGCAAAAGAGTCCCTCTGGACGTAAACTGAGCAAGAGAACTCATAGGCTGGTATCCAGGAGAGTGCACACCCTGGAAAGTCCACCTACATCTCGTTTGAAACAGTTACATTGTTTAGCAACATCCAACTCAGAGCCAATCATCATAAACGTCCAGTTAAATGGTCACCTAGTTCTAACAGAGGTTGGTACTTGCAAGGCTGTATTGGCAATCGCGGAAACAGTCTTGAATAAAATTCACTCTGGACTCCAACCTTTAAGTTTGCGTAAGACCTTGGTTAGACTGAGACCCTGTACTAGGGAAACTTTATAGATTGTGGGTACAACGTTGAAGGCTGTCTCTTATGAGAATCAGCTGGTTCAATTACCACTGATCATAGTAAAAGTGTTGAATCCAAGCTTCATGGGGTGAAATTGTTTGAGAAAGGTTCACCATTTCCCAATTAGGATAATTAAATTAAATTAAATTAATGAAATACCCAGAAGTTAATTAACCTAATTAAATACCTAAAAGTTTTCCAGGAAGGTCTAGGGACTAATAAAGGAGTAAAGGCCACCTTATGTTGACCAAGAACCAATTCCGCAGTTCTGCAAGGGCCACCCAGTGCCTTTTGCTGTATGGGCCAAAGTAGAGGCAGAGATCAGAAGGCTGGAAAGCAAAGGAATCATCAAACCAATACAGCTTGCAGAATGGGCAGCACCAGTTGTATGAGATAACAAGGCGTGGGGCTGGATGAACACAGCAGGCCAAGCAGCATCATAGGAGCAGGAAAACTTGACGTTTCCGGCCTAGACCCTTCATCAGAAATGGGGGAGGGGAAGAGGGTTCTGAAATAAATAGGGAGAGAGGGGGAGGCAGATAGAGGATAGGTGGAGAGGAGGCAGACAAGTCAAAGAGGCAGGGATGGAGCCAGTAAAGGTGAGTGGGGGGTGGGGGAGGAGATAAGTCAGTCCAGGGAGGACGGACAGGTCAAGGGGGCGGGATGATGTTAGTAGATAGGAGATGGGGATGGGGCTGGGGCTTGAGGTGGGAGGAGGGGATAGGTGAGAGGAAAAACAGGTTAGGGAGGTGGAGATGAGCTGGGCTGGTTTTGGGATGCGGTTGGGGGAGGGGAGATTTTGAAGCTTGTGAAATCCACATTGATACCATTGGGCTGCAGGGTTCCCAGGCTGAATATGATTTGCTGTTCCTGCAGCCTTCGGGTGGCATCATTGTGGCATTGCAGGAGGCCCAGGATGGACATGTCGTCTGAGGAATGGGAGGGGGAGTTGAAATGGTTCGCGACTGGGAGGTGCAGTTGTTAGTTGCGAACTGAGCGCAGGTGTTCTGCAAAGCAGTGCCCAAGCCTCCACTTGGTTACCAGTTGTATGGATTGTTTCAGCTCTTAGGGATGTTAAACAACTTCTCGCAGCTGGATAAATACCCAAACCCTCACATAAAGGATTTATACACAAAGCTGGCAGAGAGGCTGTCCTTCACGAAGTTGGACATGAGTCATGCGTGTTTGCAATTGCAGGTAGATGACGATTCCCAGAAATGTAGTACAATTAACACCCGTAAGGGTCTGTACCAATATGCAAGACTGCCATGAGGGGTATTGTCGGCCTGTGCAATTTTTCAGTGGATGATGGAGAACATTTCAAAGGCCTACCCAGGTCGCCATTTATTTAGTTAATGTGATAATAACAGGGAAAACAAATAAAGAGCACTTAGAGAATTTGGACATAGTTCTCAGATGTTTCTCCCAGGCGGGTGTATGCATTAGAGGGGAAAAATTTGTGTTCCAAGTGACCTACTTGGGGTACAGAATTGACAAGGTTTGGTTATACTCATTGGAAGATAAAATGAGGATGATCAGGGGTGCCCTGGTCCCCACATCAGTATTGAATCAAGGGCCATCAAGGTCTTTTCTTGGGCTGGTGAACTATTACAGAATGTCAATACATAACCTGGCATCCATCCTGGCACCTTTGCATCAACTCATTGAGAAAAGGGTCAGCCTTGGAAATGATTGTACAGCCAAGCCATATCTTTCAGGGAAGGTGAAGGTACAGCTGTTATCCCCTAAGATGGATGGCATGGTGGCTCAGTGGTTAGCACTGCAGCCTCACAGTGCCAGTGACCTGGGTTTGATTCCCACTTCGGGTGACTGTCTGTGTGGAGTTTGCACATTCTGCCCATGTCTGTGTGGGTTTCCTCTAGGTGCTCTGGTTTCCTCCCACAGTCCAAAGATGTGCAGGTTAGGTGGATTGGCCATGCCAAATTTCCCACAGTGTTCAGGGATGTGTAGATTAGGTGGGTTACAGGGAAAAGGGGTAGGAGGATGGGTCTGGGTCATTGCTGTTTAGAGGGTTGGTGTGGACTTGTTGGGTCAAAGGACCTGTTTCTACAATGTAGGGATTCTATGGTGTTGGTACATTATGATCCCAAGTGAGATCTGATACTGACATGTGATGCATCCATGTATGGCGTCGGGTTAGTATTAGCCCATAGGTGGCCCAATAGCATATGCATCTAGGATTTTAGCCAAGGCAGAGCATAAAATTGCATAGATAGAGAAGAGAGGTTTGGCGACCATATTTGGAGTTAGGAAGTTCCACCAATAACTTTACAGATATTAATTTGCAATAATAATGGACCAGAAACCCCCGTTAGGCCTACTTAAAGAGGACCAGGCAGTGCTTCCCGTAGCTTCAGGCTGAACTCCGTGGTAGGCTTTAATACTAAGTGCGTATAATTACAAGCTAAAACACAGTCCGGGAGACCAAGTAGCAAATGTGAGTGTATTGAACCGCCTCCTGCTGGCAGATATACCACCAGTGGGACCACCACTGGAAGAGTCCGTAACGGCTTTAAATTTTCTGGAGACACTTGCAGCTACAGGTGACAATATCAGACCTTGGATGCAGAAAGATCCGGTCCTGGCAAAAGTGAAACAGCTGGCGGTGATGGGGGGAAGCCAAAGGGCCATCACAACCAGAATAGAAACCTTTTTGGACCCGAAGAGACCAAATCACAGTAAAGGATGACATATATTGTTCCCAGGTAAAGGTTGCTATGAGATACTGGCTGAACTCCACCAGGGTCATCCAGGGATTCCCAAAATGAAGGTGTTGGCAAAAAGTTATGTCTGGTGGCCAGGACTGGATGCAGACGTAGTCGCAATGGTGGGGCAGTACCCAAAGTGCCAAGAAGGACACAAAGTATTGCCAGTAGCTCCTCCACAGTCGTTAGAATGGCCAGGTAAACTCTGGACTCAGTTACACATCGACAATGCAGGTCCTATCATGGACTCAATGTTTTTTGTCATTGTGGACTCCCACTCAAAGTGGCTGGACGGGCATAGAGTTCATTCACCAAACATGGGGACGACGATTGACAAACTGCGTGCATCTTTTTCAGAACATGGACTCACAGAAGTGTCGGTCACAGATAACAGGCCATACCAGCAGGGAATTTGAGTATTTTGTAAAGTTGAATGGTATTTGACATATAAGGACAGCTCCATACCATCCATTGTCCAATGGTCTGGCGGAAAGAGCAGCCCAAATCTTGAAGGCAGGCTTAATAAAACAGCTTACAGCTTCATTTGATACCAAACTTTCCAAGTTCCTGTTTGATATAGGACCACCCCTCATGCAACTGCAGGGACAGCTCTGGCAGAGTTGCTAGTGGGGAGAAGACTGCACCAGGTTAAATCTGATGTTGGACCTAGGGGGAGGATGAAATGGCATTAGAAACACAAATGACGGACACAAGATTCCACTAAGTGAAAGAGATAGTTTACTTCAGGGGACGAAGTTTGGTGTTGGACCATGGGAATGGCCCTGCATGGGTAAGAGACATGGTTGACATGAGGTCAGTCCAGTGATGTATAAAGTTCAGGTACATGCAACAGTCCTGAACGAGCATGTCGACCAGATGAAAGTTGCAAACTCACAAAAGGTACGGACGTAAAACGTGCCCAGCTCCTCAACAGCCTTTCTGACTTTCTGGACTAAGCGGAAACTGTGGGCTCTCCCTCTCTATCAAGCATTGAAGACACCTCCGAATCACCACCACCTCAAGGACTGTGAGGGACAGGCAATAAATGATGACCAGCCAGTGACACCCCTGTTCCATGATTAAATAAAGAAAAAACATAATCTGTCTTGTTACCTCAAAGAATTCTCATAAGTTTGTCAGGCATGATTTCTCCTTCATGGAGCCGTGCTTGATCATATTGTGGATTTGGAAATGCTCTACTTTTACGTCCACAATAATATTCTAATACTTTCTCTACAACAGATTTCAATCTAACAGGGCAATAGTTGGCTGATTTTTCTTTTTGCCTCTCTCCCTTTTTGGAAGAAATGTGTAACATTGGCGATTCTGCAGTCCTCTGAGGGGTTTCCAGAATCTAAGGATTCATGGAAGATCACAACTAGAACATCTGCTATCTCTGTAGCTACTTCCTTTAAAATGCTAGGAAGCTTCCCATCAGTCCAGGGACTTATTGGATTTTAGCCGCATTAGTTTCTCTAGTGAGAATAATTGTATTTATTTCCTGCCCCTACCCCTTTAGCCCCTTGATTACTTAGTAATTTTGGATTACTCGTCATGTCACTTTGGTACAACAAACCTCCAAGGGTAGGGCTTATATAATTAATGGTAGGGCTTTGGGTAGTGGACTAAGGGGTTCAGGTACATAATTCTTTGAAGTTTGTGCCCCAAATAGACAAGGTAGTTAAAAACGCACTTGGCACGCTTACCTTCATTGCTCAGTACTTTGAGTACAAGTGTTGGGACGTCACTTTGAGGTTGTATAGGACATTGGTGAGGCCTCTTCTAGGGTACTGTGTCCAGTTCTGGTTGCCCAGTTACAGGAAGGATATTATTAAGCTGTTGAGGGTTCAGAAGTGATTTACCAGGATGTTGCCAGGTTTGTAAGGTTTGAGTTATAAAGAAAGGCTGGATAGGTAGGGACTTTTTTCACCAGAGCGCAGGAGGTTGAGGGGTGACCTTATAGAAGTTTATAAAATAGTGAGGGGTATAGATAGAGTTAATGGTAGTTGTCTTTTCCCTAGCATGGGTGATTTCAAGACCGGGACAAATTTTTAAGGTGAGAGGACAGCTATTTAAAAAAAGACATGAGGGGCTAATTTTTTATACAGAGGTGGTTTGCATGTGACGTGAACTTCCTGAGGAAGTGATGGATGTGGGTACAATTATAACAATTAAAAGACATTTGGATAAGTATATGAATAGGAAAGGTTTGGAGGGCTATGGGCCTGGAGCAGTCAGGTGGGACTAGTTTAGTTGAGGAGTATGTTTGGCATGGACCAGTTGGACCAAAGGGTCTGTTTCTGTGCTGTATGACTCTATATCCTCTACTGTGAAGAAACCTTCTGCCATTTTGTAGTTTCACATTCTTATTTCCCCAGTCTCACTCTCTAAGGGGCATATCTTCATTTTGGCCTTTCTCTTCCTTTTTATATATTTAAAGAAACTCTAATTGTCTAATTTTATGATACTTGCTAGGTTATCCTCAATGTTCATGGTTCTCCCAGTTTTCTTTTTATTTGACTTCTATAACTTTTTAAATCTCTGGTTTATCAGCAATCTTTCCCATTTGTGTATTATTTCTCTTTTAATTTGATACTATCCTTAAAACCATAAGATATAGGAGCAGAATTAGGCCATTCAGCCCATTGAGACTGCTCCACCATGGCAGATACATTTTACAACCCCATTCTCGTGCCTTCTCTCTGTAATGTTACTCATACTCTCTCTTACTCATAAAGAGCCTGTGTATCTCTGCCTTAAATAAACTCAATGACTTGGCCTCCACTCCCCTCTGTTGTAGTGAGTTCCACAGATTCACCACTCTCTGGCAAGAAATTCCAACTCATTTCACTTCTAAAGGGTTGTCCCTTGATTCTTGAGGCTGTGCTCTTGGGTCCTAGTCTCTCCTACTAATGGGAACATCTTCACCATATCCATTCTATCAGGTCCCTCAGTATTTCATAAGTTTCATAGAACATAGAACAGTACAGCAAAGGAATGGGCCCTTCAGCCCATGATGTTATGCTGAACATGATGCCAAATTAAACTAATCCCTTCTGCCTGCCCTTGGCCCATATACCTCCATTTCTTGCATATTCATGTGCTCATCTAAAAGTCCCTTAAGTGCCCCTATCGTATCTGCCTCCACCACCACCCCTAGCAGTGTATTCTAGACTCTGTAAAAGGCCTGCCCTTTACATTTCCTTTGAATTTTCCCCCTCGCTATAAACGCATGCCCTCTAGTATTAGAGAATTTGTCTGGGAAAAGGATTCTGACCGTCAATCCTCTCTATGCATCTCATAATTTTATAGATTCCTATCAAGTCTCCCCTCAGCCTCCACCGCTCCAGAGAAAATAACCCGAGTTTTTCTAGCCTTTCCTTATAGCTCAAACCCTCTAATCCTGGTAAACCTCTTCTGCACCATCTCCAAAGCCTCCATATTGTTCCTGTAATGTGGCAACCAGATTTGAATGCAATGCTCCGAGTGTGGCCCAACCAAAGTCTAATAAAGCTGCAACACGACATCCTGACTCTTGCACTCAATCCCTGATCAATAAAGGAAAGCATGCCAGACATCATCTTTACCACCACCCTATCAACTTGTGTGGCCACTTTCAGGGAGATATGGACTTGAACCGCAAGATCCCTCTCAAAATCAATGCTGTTCAGGATCCAGCCGTTAACTGTATACTTTTCCTTAGCAATTGATCTTCCTAAATGCAGCACCTCACGCTTACCCAGATCCCCTTACCTGTTTGTATTAACCAAGAACATCGCCTCACATTTATCCAGATTGAATTCAATTGGTCATTAGAGGGAAGGGAGAGTTTGGGAGAGTCGATTTGTAGGTTTACAAAGGAAAAGTATATGTCAGTATTGCAGGGTAAACTTTTGGATAATGATACCCAGAGTGGGATCGAGTATACTCAAGTAGAAAAACAGCAGGAAAGGAATGAGGAGAGTTTAGGCTCAGAGGGTACAATCTCAGAGTAAACGGTGGTTCATTTATAACAGTGATGAGGAGGAAAACAACAATTGCTGGAGATCACCGTGGGTCAGACAGCACCTGTGGAGAGAGAGCCAGCTAATGTTTTGAGTCTAGATGACTCTTCATCCGAGCTGAAGTGAAGTGTGGAGGGCACAACATTTATGCTATAGTTGGGGGTGGGGTGCGGTGTTGATTGGGTGTAGAGTGCTGGTGGAGAAAAGATGTTGACATTTCAGATTAAGTGATCAGAATGTGAGAATGGCAGAACAATGGTGGGGGAGATGTCTCAAAATGTTAGCTCTCCATGGATGCTGTCTGACCCGCTGTCATCTCCAGTATTTGTTGTTTTCAGTACAGATTCCAGCATCTGCAGTAATTTGCTCCAACAGTGATGAGGAGGAATTTCTTCTTTTACAGGGTGGTGAGAATCTGTCGAATTCTTTAAAGCGGAGGGCTGTCAGGGATGGCTAATTAAGTATTTTCGAGGCAGGGAGATAGATTTTTAATTAGGAAGGGAATCAAGGGTTATGAAGAAAAAGCAGAAAAGTGGAGTTGATGATTATTGGATCAACCACTGTCTCATTGAATGGTGAAACAGTCTCAATAGGCTGAAAGGCCTGTTTTTGCTCCCATGCTTTATGCTGTTATGCTCTTAAACTGAGATTTAATCTTAAACTGAGATTGATGGGTATGATCTTGTAGTCAATATGGAGACATGGTAACAAGTAGGTCAAAGCTGGGAACTAAATATTCAGGGTTATATGGCTTTTTGAAAGGACAAGCAAAAAGGAGTGTGCTGGGGTAGCTTTTTTAATCCAGGATGTGATGAATAGGACAGCAAGAAATGATCTTGAATCAGATGATATAGAATTAACATGGGCAGAGGTTAAAAAAAAGAGGAAAGAAGACAGTGAATAAATCAGGAGATAATGATGGCATGTAAATAAAAACAGCACATTGACTATGGTTCAGTTTAGTCCTAATGTAGATTAGGAAAATCAAAGTGACAGAGGTAGCCATGAGGAAGAATACATAGTGTATTTGGGACAGTTTTCCAGAACAACGGCAGCATGATGGCTCAGTGGTTAGCACTGCTGTCTCACAGCACCAGGGACCTGGGTTTGATTCCATCCTTGGGTGACTGTCTGTGTGGAGTTTGCATGTTCTCCCCACATCTGTGTGGGTTTCGTCTGGATGCTCTGGTTTCCTCCCACAGTTCAAAGATGCGCAAATTAGGTGGATTGGCCATGTCAAATTGCTCATTGTGTCCAGGGATGTGCAGGTTGGCTGGAGTAGCAGGGTTATGGGGATGGGAGAGAGTGGTGTGTGAATGGGGATGCTCTTCAGACTGTCAGTGTGGACCAGATGGGTTGAATAGCCTCCTTCCACACAATAGGGGTTCTATGAGCACTTGGAGCTAAGAGTTTGGATCTCGGGGTAATGTGTTATGAGGCAGGTTTAATAAATGATATCAGAGTAAAAGGCCGTCCTAAAAAATGGTAACCATAACATGGCAGAATTTGACATTCAATTTGTGGATCAGAAACTTGGGTCAGAAATAAACGGGCTAAACTTAAATAAGAGTAATTATGTAGGGATGATGGTAAAGTTGGATGGAGTGGACTGACACAGGAGTTGAGTAGAAAAGAGGAGCAATAGGAAACCATTCAAGAAATTTGTTCATGATCACAGCAAAGGTACGTACTAGTAAGGAAGCAAGGTTCTAGAAAGGGGATAAACCAACCATAATTAACCAAGGAAGTTATTGAAGACTCCAGAACAAGTAATAGGACAGAGAGTATAGAAAGGGTCAGGAATCTAACTTCGGGCACAGCAGATAAGGGGAAAACCATGAGAAGGGGGAGTAGTCAATGCAGGACTGAGGGTGCCATACTTAAATGCTTGCAGTATACAAAACAAGGTAAATGAGCTTGTACTGCAGGTTGAAACAGGTAGGGTACAAAGGTGTGGGCATTACAAAGGCATGGCTGCAAGGGGATCAGGGCTGTGAAATAAATATCTAAGGATACATGTCCTATTGAAAGGACATGCAGATGAGCGGGGTGGGGTGGCAGTGTTGCCTTGTTAGTAAGAAATGAATCTAGATCAATAGCAAGAAGTGATTAGAATTGGAAGGCATAGAATCTGTGTGGGAAGAGTTGACGAAAAGCAAAGGAAAAAGGTCACTGACGGGAATTATGTAAATGCCTCCTAGCAGCAGTCACAATGTGGGGAAGGAAATAAATGAAGAGATAGAAGAGGAGTTGAAGAAAAGCACTGTTGTAATCATCATGGGGCACTTTGATTTGTAAGTGATTGGGAAATGTTGAAGCAGATCCCAAGAAAAGGAATTCATGGAATATCTACAAGATGGAGTTTGATCCCTTGAATGAATAGCTCGTCATAAGAGGACTTAGTTGAGGACTCCGGTCTGTACTCAGTAGAGTTTAGAAGGATGAGGGAGAGCTTTCATTGACACTGGGGCTGGGAAATAATGAGCAGGGTACACCAAGGAGAGCCAATGGATGTTATCTACCTGGACGTCAAGAAGGCCTTTGACAAGGTGCCACATAGGAGGCTGCTGAGGAAGATAAGGGCCCATGGTGTTAGAGGCAAGATACTAGCATGGTTAGAAGATTGGCTGTCTGGCAGAAAGCAGAGAGTAGAAATAAAGGGGTCTTTCTCAGGATGGCAGCTGGTGACAAGTGGAGCTCTGCAAGGGTCAGTGTTGGGACCACAACTTTTCACTTTGTACATTAATGATCTAGATGAAAGAACTGTGGGCATTCTGGCTAAGTTTGCAGATGATACAAAGATAGGTGGAGGGACAGGTAGTATTGAGGAGGTGGGGAGGCTGCAGAAGGATTTGGACAGCTTAGGAGAATGGGCAAAGAAGTGGCAGATGGAGTACAACGTGGGAAAGTGTGAGGTCATGCACTTTGGTAAGAAGAACAAAAGCATGGTCTATTTTCTAAATGGGGAGAAAATTCAGAAGTCTGAAGTGCAAAGAGACTTGGGACTTCTGGTCCAGGATTCTGTCAAGTTATTCATGCAGGTTGAGTCACTAGTCAGGAAGGCAAATACAATGTTGGCATTTATTTTGAGAGGACTTGAATATAAAAGCAGGGATGTACTACTGAGCCTTTATAAGGGTCTGGTCTGGCATGTGATTTGGAGTATTGTGTGCAGTTTTGGGCCCCATTATCTCAGGAAGGATGTACTGGCCCTGGAGCGGGTTCAGAGGAAGTTCATGAGAAGTCCCAGGAATGGAAAGCTTAACATATGAGGAACGTTTGAGGACTCTGGAACTATACTCATTGGAGTTTAGAAGGGTGAGGGGGGTTCTAATTGAAACTTACAGAATACTGGATGGCCTGGACAGAGTGGATGTTGGGAAGATGCTTCCATTGGTAGGAGAGTCTAGGATCCGAGGGCACAGCCTTAGAGTAAAGGGAAGACCTTTTTAGAATGGAGATAAGGAGAAACTTCTTCAGCCAGGAGTGGTGAATCTATGGAATTCACTGCCACAGAAGGCTGTTGTGGCCAGGTCAATGAGTACATTTAAGACTGAGATAGATAGGTTCTTGATTATCAAGGGGATTAAGGGTCACAGGGAGAAAGCAGGAGAATGGGGTTCATGATTGAATGGCAGAGCGGACTTGATGGGTCGAATGGCCTAATTTCTGCTCCTATGTCTTACGGTCTTATGGTCTAACAAGAGCAGCAGGTCAGCAAGTGGGGGGATTGAGGGGAAAGTGGATGTTAGAATCAGTAAGTCAGAAAGGAAGAACAGAAATGAACACGATGGTACTAATGGGCTGAAGTGTGTTTATTTCAATGCAAGGAGTATTAAAAGTAAGGCAGATGAGCATAAAGCCTGGATCAGTACATGGGACATCAGTACATGTGGTGGCTATACGGAGATTTGGTTGTGAGAGGAACAGGACTGGCTGCTCAAATTTCTAGGATTTTGTTATTCTGGATGACAGAGAGGAAGCTAAAAGAGGTGGAGAGTTGCATGACTTATCAGGGAGAATGTCACATCTGCACTCAGAGAGGACATACTGGAGGGCTCATCCACTGAGCAATATGTGTAGAGCTCAAAAATAAGAAGGGTGCAATCACTGTGATAGGATTATTACCATAGCAACCCTCCCCCGCAACAGTCACCAAGACATTGAGGAACAAATATGTGGGCAGATTATAGAAAGATACAATAAAAACAGATTGTCATAGTGGGTGACTTTAACTTTCCCAATCTTGACTGGGATTCTATTATAGCAAGAGGGTTAGTTGGGGTAGAATTTAAGTGCATCCAAGAGGGTTTTTTTGAAACAATATGTGGATAGTCTAACCAGAGGTGGGGCCATACTGGACCTTGAGTTGGCAAATGAGCCTGGCCAGGTGACTGTCCTTTCAGTGGGAGAGCATTTTGGAAACTGTGATCACAACTCCTCAAGTTTTAAGATAGCTATGAATAAGGATAAGTCAGGACCTTGAAAGAAATTATTAAACTGGGGGAAGGCAAATTATGTCAGTATTAGGCAGGAGGTAGGGAGTGTTAATTGGAAAGAGCTGTTATTGGGCAGGGCCGCATTTGACAAGTGGGAGTAGTTTAAAGACCTGCTGATCAGAGTTCAGGACCGGCATGTTCCAATGAGGAGGAAGGACAAAGATGGCAAGGTTAGGGACCCTTGGATAACAAGGGGGGTTGTGAATCAAGTCAAAAGGAAAAGAGAATCATATGTAAGGATTAGGAAGCTAAAATTGGATAGGCCCCATGGAGGATAGTGAAATTTATGTGGAGCATCCTAATATGCTCAGGCATTTTGAGATCAAGGGGGAAGAGGTGTTGGGTCTCTTGAGGAGGATTAAGGTGGATAAATCCCCAGAGCCTGATGGTATTTACCCCAGGTTATTGAGAGATGCAAAAGAGGAGATTACTGGGGCCTTGACTAAAATCTCGCTTGCCACTGGAGAGGTCCTGGAAGACAGGCAAGTTATTAATGTTGTTCCTTGTTCAAGAAAGGAAATAGGGATAATCTAAGGGACTATAGACCAGTGAGTCTCACGTCAATGGCTGGGAAGCTATTGAGAGATTTCTTAGGGATAGGACTAAAGGTGCATTTGGAAAAGCGCTTGGCCAAATTAGGGACAGTCAGCTTGGCTTTGTGCAAGGCAGGTCATGTCTTACTACTTGATTGAATTTTTTGAGGAGGTGACAAAGGTGATCGATAATAGTAGGGTAGTGAATGTTGTCTACGTGGATTTTAGTAAGGTTTTCAACAAGGTAGGCTCATCCAGATGATTGAGATGCATGGGATCCATGGTGACTTGGCCACTTGGATTCAGAATTTGGTTTGCCCATAGAAGGCAGAGGGTAGTGGTGGAAGGGTGTTTTTCCGTCTGGAAATCTGTGACTACTGGTCTTTCGCAGGGATCCGTAATGGGACCTCTGCTGTTTGTGATATGGGATGACTTGGGATGAAAATGTAAGACAACAAGGTGTACAGCTGGATGAACACAGCAGGCCAAGCAGCATCAGAGGAGCAGAATTTTCTGAAGAAGGGTCTAGGCCCGAAATGTCAGACTTCCTGCTCTGCTGATGCTGCTTGGCCTGCTGTGTTCATCCAGCTCTATACCTTGTTATCTCAGATTCTCCAGCATCTGCAGTTCCTACTATCTCTAGATGAAAATGTAGATGAGTGGGTTCGTAAGTTTGCAAATGACACAATGATCGGTGGAGTTGTGGAATTCTACGCGCGCGCACACGCACGCACACACAGTCTCTCTCTCTCTCTCTTTCTTTCTTTCTCTCTCTCTCTCTTTTTCTTTCTCTCTCTCTCTCTCTCTCTTTCCACCCCCACCCTTGCATGCGTGCACTCACTGTCTCTCTGTCTCTCTGTCTCTCTGTCTCTCTCTCTCTCTCTCTCTCTCTCTCTCTCTCTTCCCCTTCAGTCTCTCTCTGACCCACACACACCCACCCCACACACCCCGCACACACCACACCGCACTGATAAAACCTTTCGTTCTCTCAGGACTGTGGCTTGAAAGGAATTCAGGAATTTACATACCTGTGTTAATCAATTAAAACCTTCTAACTGATTAAAGGTTTAACAGCATCTTAGGTTTATCGATCATCAAACCCAGACAGTGTGGGAACAGGGCCTTCGGCCCAACAAGCCCACACCACCTCAGAGCATCCCACCCAGACCCATATAACACACCTAATCTACACTATGGGCAAGTTAGCATGGCCAATCTATGGGCATGGGAAGACATGGGACATGGGAAGAATGTGCAAACTCCACACAGACAGCTGCCCGAGGTTGGAATCAAACCCAGATCCCTGGCGCTGTGAGGCAACAGTGCTAACCACTGAGCTACTGTGCTGCCCTAAATTTCTGTTTGTTTAATATATCCTCACTAGTGGTATGAACCTTTGCACTTTTACTTTTAAATTCTGTGTCTGATACTACCTCCCTCACTAACACCTGAAGATGTTTGTGAAAAGCTTGTGTTTTCAAACAAACCTATTGGACCATAACCTGGTGTCGTGTGATTTCTGACCTTGTCCACCCCAGTCCAACACCGGCATCTCCACATTATTGGTGAGGGAGTTGAGTACAAGTGTCAGGATAACATGTTGCAGCTTTATAAGATTTTGGTTAGGCCACAGTTAGAGTATTGTTTTGAATTCTGGTCACCACATTACAGGAAGAATGTGGAGGCTTGAGAGAGTTTGCTGTTGAGGTTTACCAGAATGCTGTCTGAATTAGATGGTATGAGGTATAAGGAGAGGCTGAAAAAATTCTGGTTGTTTTCTCTGGGAGAGACTGAGGGGAGACTTGATAGAAGTCTATAAGATTATGAGATGCATAGATAGGATTGATGCTCAGAATCTTTTTCCCAGAGTTGAAATGCAGCAGCAGCAGCGGGAGCGGTGAGAGCTAGGACCAGAGGCCTGCCGGAAGGTAAGTTCTTCATTTCGGCAGCGGAGCTGAGTGGGAGCGGTCAAATTGCGCTCTGGGAAGGTGAGTGAACTGATATATTTAGGCAGTGGCTAAACTCGAGACACTACACGTGTAGTGTCTCCCATCCGCTCTCCTCCTCTGACCAAAAAAATAGACTCTGGTGCGTTGATAAGGTAAGTGTTTTTCTTTTTCTTTTTTTTATCGTGTACTGGTAAGTAGAGTGATTTGGTACAAAGGTTTTTTTCATTTCATTTATCTATTTTTCACTATTATAGTAGGACTAAGTTAAGCTTAAGATGGTAGGAGGTCCGAGACCCATGTTATGCTCCTCTTGCTCAATGTGGGAGCTCAGGGTGATCAGCTGATGTCCCTGACTCCTACGCGTGCAGGAAGTGTGTCCAGCTGCAGCTCTTGTTAGACCGCATGACGGCTCTGGAGCTGCGGATGGACTCACTTTGGAGCATCCACGATGCTGAGGAAGTTGTGGAAAGCACATTCAGTAAATTGGTCACACCGCAGATTAGGATTGCTGAGGGAGAAAGGGAATGGGTGACCAAAAGGCAGAAAAAAAGCAGGAAGGCAGTGCAGGTGTCCCCTGCGGTCATCTCCCTCCAAAACAGGTATACACCGTTTTGGATATTGTTGGCTGATGGCTCACCAGGGAAAGGCAGCAGTAACCAGGTTCATGGCACCGTGGCTGGCTCTGCTGTACAGAAGGGTGGGAGAAAGAGTGGAAGGGCTATAGTCATAGGGGATTCGATTGTAAGGGGAGTAAACAGGCAGTTCTGTGATTGAAAGTGAGACTCCCAAATGATATGTTGCCTCCCAGGTGCAGAGGTCAGGGATGTCTCAGATCGACTGCAGGACATTCTGAAGTGGGAGGGTGAACAGCCAGCTGTCGTGGTGTATATAGGCACCAATAATATAGGTAAAAAACGGGATGAGGTCCTACAAGCAGAATTTAGGGAGTTAGGAGCCAAGTTAAAAAGTAGGACCTCAGAGCTGGTAATTTCAGGATTGCTACCAGTGCCACGTGCTAGTCAGAGTAGAAATGAAAGAATAGGCAGGATAAGTGAGTGGCTTGAGAGATGGTGCAGGAGGAAGAGGTTCAGATTTTTGGGACATTGGGACCGGTTCTGGGGGAGGTGGGACTATTACAAATTGGACGGTTGACACCTGGGCAGGACTGGAACCAATGTCCTAGGGGCTGCTTTTGCTAACGCTGTTGGGGAAGGTTTAAACTAATGTGGCAGGGGGGTGGGAACCAAATGAGGAGGTTAGTGGACAGTAAGGAGGTAGTAACT
>JAHRHZ010000026.1:41414035-41449814 GCA_024137785.1 Ginglymostoma cirratum
GAGAGAGAGAGAGAGATAGAGAGTGGGCAACAGAGTGGAAAAGGAAAGAGAGAGTGCGGGAGAGGAAGAAAGAGAAGGCAGCAGAGAGAAAGGGGTGAGCAGCAGAGAGAGAAAGAGATAAGGCAACAGAGCAAGAGCAAGAGAGTGGGCAACCAAGAGAAAGAGAGTGTGGATAACAGAGATATATAGAGAGCAGGAGAGAGAGGGAGAACACCAGAGAGAGAGAAGGAGAGATGGGGAGAGGCAGGAACCAGTAAAAAAGACAGAGAGGAGCGCGGAGACAGCTGACAGAGAGGACAGAGAGAGAGAGAGACAGAGAGGTGTGGGTGGTGGGTGGATTACTATCTGTGACATAGGGTGAGAAGAAGAGATGGAGTGTCTGAACAGGTAGGTGTAGGTGTTTGGGGATGTCACATCAGTGATCCCTACAGATTTTACTGGGCTGCCTTCTCCAAGCTGTGTGTTATCATGTCCATGTCTTTCCCTGAATCTCGTAGAATCTGCACAGTGTGGAAGCAGGCCATTCGGCCCATGGAGTCCACACTGACCCTTCGTAGAGCATCCCACCCAGATCCACTCCCTGTAACTCTGCATGTTCCCATGATAACTCACACAGCCTGCACATCCCTAGGCACTATGGCAATTTAGCATGACCAATCCATCTACACATCTTTGGACATTAGGAGGAAACCAGAACACCGAAGGAAACCTACACAGACACAGGGAGAACGTGCAAACTCCACACAGACCATTACCCAAGGCTGGAATCAAACCTGGTATAATCCCAGCTGCTCTAATCTAACCTCCTAGTGGGAGCATTCAGGACAGAGATGAGGAAAATTCTTCACTCAGAGGGCTGGAATACTTGTGAATTCTCCAGCCCAGACGGTGTGGAGGCTCCACATTTGAAAATATTTAAGGCTGAAGGAGATAGACAATTGACCACTCTAACATGGCAATGGAGATAGTAACGGAGGATCAGTCTTGCTAATACTGAATTGGAAAGATAGGTGGGGAGACAAGAGGTGAAGATCACAGAAAGAGTCTACAGACCTTGGCAGATGGAATATAAATTGAGAAAACACGAGTTTATCTACTTTAGCAGGAAAAATAGACAAGCTGAAAATTGTTTAAATAGAAGAAGAGTACAAAAAGCTTTTTGATTTCATTTGATGTTATTATTGTCACATGTACTGAGATACAGTGAAATGTATTGTTTTGTGTACTATCCAGGCAAATCGTAGATTAAATCAGGATAATGGAATGCTGATTACAGCTACAGAGAAGGTGCAGAGAAAGATCAACTCTAATTTGAGAAGTCCGTTCATAAGTATGAAAACAGCGGGGAAGAAGCAGTTCTTGAATCTGTTGGTACAAGTTTTCAAAGTCTAATATCTTCTGCCCGATGGAAGAGGGTGGAAGAGAGGGTTGGGAGGCGCCTTTGATAATGTTGGTTGTGCTCCCGGGCAGCGGGAAGTATAGACAGAGGCACTGAACAGAAGGCTGGTTTTTGAGATGGACTGGGAGAAGGAGCAGAGCCTTATGGTCTGATTCATGACTCTCTGTAATTTCTTGTGGTGTCGGGAAGAGCAGTTGCCATACTATCTATAAAAATTGATGAGTCATTGTGGACGTACTTCCTTCGCCTTCTGAGGAAGTGGAGGCATTGATCTGCTTTCTTAACCATAGTGTCGATGTGGATGGACCACGACAGATTGTTGGTGATATTTACTCCCAGGACCTTGAAGCTTTTGACCATCTCCATCTCAGCACCACTGATACAGAGAAGGGCGTGTCCTCTACTCCACTTCCTCAAGTCAGTGACTAGCTCCTTCATTTTGCAGGAGAGATTGTTGTCTTTACAACAGGCCATTAAGTTTTCTTGTACTCTATCTTGTTGTTTAAGATCTGACCCATTACGGTGATGTCATCAGCAAACTCGTAAATGGAGTTAGAGCAGAATTTGGCCGCACAGTCATCAGTGTTATTAGGAGTAGAGTAAGGGGCTGAATATGCAGCCTTGCAGGGCACCGGTGTTGAGGATTATTCTAGAGGAGGTGTTGTTGTCTATCCATGTTGATTGCGGTCTGCAGGTCAGTAAGTTGAAGATCCAGTTGGAGAGGGTGGAGCAGAGACCTAGGTCTTGGAGTATAGAGATGAGTTTGGTTGGAATTATGGTTGTTGAAGGCAGTGCTATGTTCATTAAGTAGGAGTCTAATATTGGTGTCTTTGTTGTCCAGGAGTTCCAGGGATGAGTGTAGGGCCAGGGAGACAGCAACTGCTGTGGACCTATTGTGATGGTAGGCGAATTGTAGAGGATCAAGGCAATCTGGGAGGCTGGAGTTGATGTGACCCATGACTAACATCATGAAGCACTTCAAAATTATGGATGTCAGATAAACCGGGCGGTAGGTAGTCATTAAGGCACGCTTCCTGATTATTCTTTGGCACCAGGATGATAGTAGTCTTCTTGAAACAGGTGGGAACCTCAGATTGGAGTAAGGAGAGGTTAAAGATGTCTGTGAATACTCCCATCAGCTGATCCATGCAGGATGAGGGCATGGCCAATGCCTCCAACCGGGCCAGTCACTTTCAGTGGGTTCACTCTCAAGAAGACAGATCTGACATCTGCGGCCGTGACTGTGGGTATAGGTGCACCTGAGGCTGTTGGGGCAGCTTACATCATTTCACTGACCTTTTGTTCAAAACATGCGCAGAATATATTGAGCTCATCGGAGACGGATGCATTGTTGTCAGCGATTCTACATAACTTTGCTTTGTGGCTGGTTTTATCGTGCAAACCTTACCAAAATTGATGTCTGTTTGAGTGGTTAGCCTGGGACTCTAACCTGATGAACCAGGCCAGGTGTTAGATTTGGAGGTAGGTGAGCACTTTGGTGATAGTGACCACAATTCAGTCACGTTTACTTTAGCGATGGAAAGGGATAGGTATATACTGCAGGGCAAGAGTTATAGCTGGGGAAAGGCAATTATGAGGCGATTAGACAAGACTTAGGATGCATAGGATGGGGAAGGAAACTGCAGGGGCTGGGCACAATTGGAATGTGGAGCTTGTTCAAGGAACAGCTACTGTGTGTCCTTGATAAACTGCGTGTCCTTGATAAGTATGTACCTGTTGGGCAGGGAGGAATTGGTTGAGCGAGGGAACCGTGGTTTACTAAAGAAGTTGAATCTCTTGTCAAGAGGAAGAAGGAGGCTTATGTAAAGATGAAGTGCGAAGGCTCAGTTAGGGCGCTTGAGAGTTACAAGTTAGCCAGGAAGGACCTAAAGAGAGAGCTAAGAAGAGCCAGGAGGGGACATGAGAAGTCTTTGCAGTAGGATCAAGGAAAATCCTAAAGCTTTCTATAGGTATGTCAGGAATAAAAGAATGACTAGAGTAAGATTAGGGCCAGTCAAGGACGGTAGTGGGAAGTTGTGCGTGGAGTCCGAAGAAATAGGAGAGGCGCTAAATGAGTATTTTTCATCAGTATTCACACATGAAAAAGACAATGTTGTCGAGGAGAATACTGAGATACAGGCTATTAGACTAGACTGGATTGATGTTCATAAGGACGAGGTGTTGGCAATCCTGGAAAGTCTGAGAATAGATAAGTCCCCTGGGCTGGATGGGATCTATCCTAGGATTCTCTGGGAAGCTAGGGAGGAGATTGCAGAGCCTTTGGCTTTGATCTTTTTGTCGTCATTGTCTACAGGAATAGTGCCAGAAGACTGGAGGATAGCAAATGTTGTCCCCTTGTTCAAGAAGGGGAGTAGAGACAACCCTAATTATAGACCAGTGAGCCTTACTTCAGTTGTGGGTAAAGTATTGGAAAGGATTATAAGAGAGAGGTTTTATACTCATCTAGAAAGGAATATTTTGATTAGGGATATTCAACACGGTTTTGTGAAGGATAGGTCGTGCCTCACAAACCTTATTGTGTTCTTTGAGAAGGTGACTAAACAGGTGGATGAGGGTAAAGCGGTTGATGTGGTGTATATGGATTTCAGTAAAGCGTTTGATAAGGTTCCCCATGGTAGGCAATTGCAGAAAATTCAGAGGCATGGGATTGAGGGTGATTTAGTGGTTTGGATCAGAAATCAGCTAGCTAGAAGAAGACAGAGGGTGGTGGTTGATGTGAAATGTTCATCCTGGAGTTCAGTTACTAGTGGTGTACCGCAAGGATCTGTTTTGGGGCCACTGCTGTTTGTCATTTTTATAAATGACCTGGATGAGGGTGTGAAAGGATGGGTTAGTAAATTTGCGGATGACGCTAAAGTCGTTGGAGTTGTGGATAGTGCGGAAGGATGTTGCAGGTTACAGAGGGACATAGATAAGTTGCAGAGCTGGGCTGAGAGGTGGCAAATGGAGTTCAATGCGAAAAAGTGTGAGGTGATTCACTTTGGAAGGAGTAACAGGAATACAGAGTATTGGGCTAATGGTAAGATTCTTGGTAGTGTGGATGAGCAGAGAGATCTTGGTGTCCATGTGCATAGATCCCTGAAAGTTGCCACCCAGGTTGATAGGGTTGTTAAGAAGGCGTACGGTGTGTTAGGTTTTATTGGTAGAAGGATTGCGTTTCGGAGCTGTGAGGTCATGTTGCAACTGTACAAAACTCTGGTGCGGCCGCACTTGGAATTTTGCGTACAGTTCTGGTCACCGCATTATAAGAAGGATGTGGAAGCATTGGAAATGGTGCAGAGGAGATTTACCAGGATGTTGCCTGGTATGGAGGGAAGGTCTTATGAGGAAAGGCTGAGGGACTTGAGGCTGTTTTCGTTAGAGAGAAGAAGGTTAAGAGGTGACTTAATAGAGACATACAAGATGATCAGAGGATTGGATAGGGTGGACTGTGAGAGCCTTTTTCCTTGGATGGTGACGGCTAGCATGAGGGGACATAGCTTTAAATTGAGGGGTGATAGATATAGGACAGATGTCAGAGGTAGATTCTTTACTCAGAGAGTAGTCAGGGCATGGAATGCCTTGCCTGCAGCAGTTGTGGACTCGCCAACTTTAAAGGCATTTAAATGATCGTTGGATAAACATATGGATGATAATGGAATAGTGTAGGTTAGATGGGCTTCAGATTGGTTTCACAGGTCACCGCAACATCGAGGGCCGAAGGGTCTGTACTGCGCTGTAATGTTCTATGTTCTATGTTCTAATTCCTCATGCTTCAGTTTCTGCTTTTAAGCTGGAAGAAGGAGCAGAGCCTTATGGTCTGATTTACCAAAATGTGGCTGGAGGGTGGAGTGATATGTATCTTTGATGGTTTGGAACGGGGATTTGGGAATCCTCATCCATGAGTTACAAGAAGTTCAGTAGCTAATAGGGAAGGCAAATGGAATGTAGGCCTTTATTTCAAGGTGAATGGTAAGAAAATTTTGTCAATACGTGAACTTAGGCCTTTATCTAATGAAGGATATACTTGTTACAAAGCTATGTCAGCTTCTCAAATACCATCTAAAAATATATTCAATCAATTGTTCCCCCTTTATGTGTCCTGTTTGTTATCTTCTCAAAGAATTCTAGTGAATTTGTCAATCATAATTTCCTCTCCTGAAGCCACATTGACTTTACTTGATCATGTGATACATTTCTTAATACTTTTCTAAAACACCTGTTACAATATAGGGTTTGCGAGCCAAATCAAACCAGCCTCTCTGTCACTGGATTTGCAACACAGGGTGAAATTAAATCACTCAATGACCCTAAAAAAATTGTTCCTAATCAGACTTTACAAATGACAGTCCTTTGACACCAAATTTATAACTTAAACAAAATTACCAATTTATTATGAAGAACATGAACAAAGAACAATGGAAATTACAGCACAGGAACAGGCCCTTCGGCCCTCCAAGCCTGCACCGACATGCTGCCCGTCACAACTAAGGGTGTAACTTTAGCAGAACACAGATAAATCACAAGGCAATCTAGTTAATATCTACAGTCTTTTTTTAATTTTTTTTAATATAAAGCCCACTCACACACTGACAGCCAGCCAGATGCAGTTAAAGGAACAACTGGTCAGTTTGATCACTGTTTGAATGATAAACATCAGGCCTTCGTGAAATCTGTGGATGATGGGTTTAATTACAGGCACTAGGACTGACTTGATTTCCAAAGTGACTGGTCAATGCAAACAGCTTCTGCAGAATTTCAGCAGCTTTTCATGATTTCTTAAAGGCTGACTTGACTTCTCCTGTCAGGATTTTCAATAAATCAAAAACTGGAGAAAAATTGGACAGAGCAACACCACCACCCACCTCCATGCAAAAATAAAACAGCTTTCCAATCCAGCAGCATCTAAAGCAAAAACTGCCTCTGCCCAAAAGCCCAGTCAGAGCCAATCTAGTGTTTGTTTTCTCTTTCTTTTTCAGCATTTTCTGTGATTGGTTGGCAAGTACTTATCTTCCCTTAATTGACCAATTCAGTTGCTGGTCCCTGACAATAACAGCATATTGATGCCTAACCATCTGCAATATTCTTAAGCTGTAATGAACCTGCACCAAGTTTTCAGGCCAATTCCCAACAGCAAACATCAGTCTTGTGTTCCCATTTTTTAAAAACCAACTGCAGTCCAAAGTAAAATTCACAAATTCAACTCTGAAGTTCCAAACCAAAACTGAAGAGAAATGAAAGAAAAATTGTGACAGTCTCAACACATCCTTCACAATAAACTTTAAAATTTTCCCAGAAATAGACATTAAGCTAATTGACCTATAATTACTGTTTTTTTGTTTCCTTCCTTTTTTAAGTAAAGGTAGTTTGGTAGTTTTCCAATCCTATGTGACTTTTCAAGAATGCTATTAATGTCTTCCTGGCAAAGCATTCATTCAACTCCTCTACCATTTTCTTGTTCCTTATTATTTCCCCAGCCTTGTTCCATGGTTTCTCTCTTCCTTTTTATATATTTAAAGAATGTCCATCTGACTATTACTTGCAAGTTTATCCTCAAAATGTATTTTCTCCCCTTTCATTATATTTTTGATTGTCTTTTGTTAGCTTTTAAATTTTCTCAATCTTCACTAATCTTTGCCACATTGTATGTTTTTTCTTCTTTCAATCTGATGCTATCTTTAATTTTTCTGGTTAACCACAGTTGGCTTATTCTGTTCTTGAAATCCTTATTCCTCACTGTAATACATCTTTGGTGTGAGCCATGAACTATTTTCTCAAATGTCTACCATTCATTTTCAACTGTATTTGCTGATAAACTATTGGCAATCCACTCCAGCTAGCTGTATCCTCATTCATTTGTTATTACCCTTATTTAAGTTTAGCACAGTTGTTTCCAACCCAGGTTTCTCCCTCTCATATTGAACTCTACCATGTTATAGTCACCGTTACTGAGGAGAGGTTTTACTCTGGTATATTTTATTAAGCTGACCTATAGGGGTTTTGGTTTTCAGTCAGTTTTACCCCTGACCTCTAAGCAGTTTGAAATGCTTCCAGCCCCTGGTTCTAGACACTGAACTTATTAATCAGGTTGCAATTAAAAGGTAACAGACAGATGTTTGTGTGTATATGTATATATAAATAAAAGGTCGAAGAAGGTTGAATCAGAGGTAAAAGGTACTGCAGATGCTGGAGAATCCGAGATAACAAGGTGTAGAGCTGGATGTACACAGCAGGCCAAGAAGCATCATAAGAACAGGAAAGCTTGACGTTTCGGGCCTAGACCCTAACAACAATGCAAGAAAAGTAACACAACTATGCATTATCATGAAGATTACCCTATTACACAGAATTACAATATACTGAAAGCACCCACCTCCCACTACTGACCAAGTTGGAACTCTGGCATCTCAGGATTATGCTCAACAACCCAAGCGCAGTTTTGAGGTTCGCCAACTGCGGTTGTTCTGGCTCGTCATACCCCAAATATTATAGGGGACTTCTTGCTGCACACCTGTTCAGTCTGGATTGAAGTCCGCTGATGCGGTTAGGCACGTATAGGATCTATCGGGTGAGTACTTGGGTTTTCTTTACTTCTGCTGTTATTGTGCTTAATCTTCACCTCAGTTGTGCCTGAGGACTTGTAGTGTCGGTACTTCGAATTCTGTCAGACTTAGTTTCTACTCAGAGGTGTGGGTCTGTCATGATGTTTATTGAGGTTTGCCATTGGTTTATAAACACACTCTCTCGGTGTTTCTGTCTTCTGTTTCTGTACTCCCAGGATGGGAAATTGGGGCATACAGTTATACTAGTTGCAGGACTCCCCAATTTCTAGGCCCACTGTCTTGTTGATGATTCCTTTGTGGGCTTGATTGGCTTAATTGGATTTCTGATGCTTGGAAGAGGTTTTAATGGTTTTGAATGTTGTTGGATATTGGATGATTGTTGCAATAACTGTCTTGGCTCCACACTGTCTCCATGAGTCAATATCTTCTGTGGGCTGTGTGGCTGGAAGTATGAAGACTGTCTCAGGCTGGATTCCTCTGGTTTCAAGTTAATTGTCTTGGATGCAAGGTTTTGATTGTAAATACAAGATGTTTGATTGAGTTAATGTTCCCCACTAGACAGTCATTCCTTTGTAGTTGCGTCTGGATTTCCCAAACCCATTCACAGTCAATCCCACCACCTGCTTGTGGTTTTTAACTCCTCTGCAGACACAGCATAGCTTTTCTTAAAGGTTTTAAAAGGAACAGAGCTCAATCAATATGTTTCTAACATTGGGGATTTTTGCGAAATATTACACACTTAGGTACACATCACCAGATCCAAAATCTGGTCCCTGGTTGGATCCACGATATGTTGTCTAGAGTCTTAGGGGACTTCATAGGGTCAATGCAAAAAGGTTGTTTCCCCCTGTGGGAGTCTAAAACCAAATGCCATAATGTCAGAATAATGGCACACTCACTTAAACCAGAGATATGGGGAAGTTTCTTCTCTCAAAGAGTAGTGAATTTATGGAATTCTTTCCCACAGTGGACTGTTGAGGCTGGGTGATTAAGTATATTCAAGGCTGAGATAGACAGATATTTAATCGGTAAGGAGATCAAGGGAAAAGGCAGGAAGGTGGAGTTAAGGATTATCAGATCAGCCATGGTCGCATTGAATGGCAGAGCAGATTCAATGAGCTGAATGGCTGACTCTTGCTCCTATGTCTTATGAATGTTGGGCTGAATGCTGTGCCTTTCTTCAATTTATTATCTTATGTAACATTAAAGATAATATCTCTACTATAAACAGTTAAGAAGAGTCTAGCAGCTAACATTTTAAAAAATCAAAGTTTTCTTTAGGATAAAAGCAAGCAAAATGGTAGTAAAAGAATTGCATGCTATTGCTGTCATCCACTGACATGGGTTGGACTAAAACAAAAAGCTTCTGCTTCATGAGTATGAGCAATCAGGGACTAAATTATCAAGCAGAGTCTTGAAAGTAACAAGCTCTGGGTAACTATCAGAGTGGAGTAAATAAGAACAAAGAATGTGTCTCAAAGACAGCTGTGGGAGAAATGGATTTTCATTTCTTGGGCAATGGCACCAGTGGGTAACCACAGGACTGTGTAGTGGTCATTCTTACTGATACTGTCATGGACAAATGCATTCCTCCTTACGTTGACTTCCTCACCTGCTACAGGGCCTGTGTGGCAGATATGCCTCTCAGATCTTGACCGTAGAACATAGAATGCTAAAACGTAGGAACAGGCCATTCGGCCCACAGTGCTGTGCCGAACACAAAATTAATCTACTCCCTTCGGCCTGCCCTTCGTCCATATCCCTCCAGTCTTTGCATATTCATGTGCTTATCTAAAAGTCCCTTAAATGCACCTATTGTATCTGCCTCCACCAACAATCCTGGCAGCACGTTCAAACTCCTACCACTCTGTGTAAAAAAACTTAACCCTCACGTCTCCTTTGAATATTAACCCTTATGAAATTAAATGCATGTCCCCTAGTTTTGGACATTTCGACTCTGTGTTGATTCTGACCATCGACCCTACCTACGCATCTCATAACTTTTTAGACTTATGTCAAGTCTCCCCTCAGTCTCCGCCACTCCAGAGAAAACAACCCGAATTTTTCTAGCCTGTCCTTATAGTTCATACACACTAATCCAGGCGGCATCCTGGTAAACCTCTTCTACACCCTCTGCAAAGTGGTGACCGGAATTGAATGTAATACCCTAATTGTGGCCTAAACAAAGTCTTATAAAGCTGCAACATGATATTCCAACTCTTGTACTCAATTTCCCCAACCAATAAAGGGAAGCATGCCTAACTCCTTCTTTATTATCCAATCTACTTGTGTGGCCGCTCTCAGGGAGCTATGTACTTCAAACACAAGATTCCTGTACATCAATGCTGTTCAGGGTCCTTCCATTAACTGTATACTTTTTCCTGCAACTGATCTATATCCCACTGTATCCTTTGACAGCCTTCCACACTATCCACAACTGCACCGATCTTTATATTGTCTGCAAACTTACTAACCTGCCCATCTACATTTTCATCCAAGTCACTTATATATATCACAAACAGCACAGGTCCCAGTACAGATCCCTGTGGAACACCACTAGTCACAGACCTCCAGTCAGAAAAATATCCTTCCTTCTATGGGCAAACCAATTCTGAACCTACATAGCCAAGACACCATGGATCCCATGCATCTTAATCTTCTGGATGACCTGCCCATGAGGGACCTTCTTGAAAGCCTTACTGAAATCCAAGTAGACAACATCCACTGCTTTCTTCTCTCATCGATCAGCCTTGTCATCTCCTCAAAAAATTCATTCAAGTTGGTAAGACATGACCTGCCCTGCACAAAGCCATGCCTCTAATTAGGCCATTCTTTTCCAAATGTCTGTGAATCCTATTCCTAAGAATTCTCTTCAATATCTTCCCAACCACTGATGTGAGACTCACTGGTCTGCAGTTTCCTGGATTATCCCTATTTCCCTTCTTGAACAGCGGAACAACATTATCTACTTGTTGATCTCTCCGGTGGCCAGCGAGGGTACAATGATGTTGGTCAAGCCCCCAGCAATCTCATCTCTTGCCTCTCCCAACTGGGGTAGATACCATTGGGCCCTGGGGATTTATCCACCTTAAAGTTTTTCAAGAGACCCAACACCACTTCTTTCTTGATCTCAAAATGTCCGGACATATTAACATGGTCCATACAAATCCCACTATCCTCCTTATCCCTCTCCTGGATGAATGTACACATTGAGGATCTCACCCACATCCTCTGCCTCCAAGCGCAAGTTCCCTCCTTGTCCTTTAGTGATCTTATCTTCTCTCTAATTGTTCTCTTGTTTTTAATGTATGTGTGTAGAATGCCTTGTGATTCTTTTTAACCCTACTTGTCAAAGTCATCTCATGGCCTCTTCTTGCTCTCCTAATTCCCTGCTTGAGTTCTTTCCTGCTTTATTTATATTCCTCATGGGCCCTGTCAGATTTTAGCTTCCTAAACCTTACACATTGTACTTTTTTCCTTTCAAGTAAATTCACAACCTCCCTTGTTATCCAAGGATCCCCTCCCTTGACATCCTTGTCCTTCCTTCGCAGATGGAGTTAGTGTCGGGTGCTGCATTTTGGGAGACCAAATGTTAAGGAAAAGTATGGCAGGACCCTGAACAGCATTGATGTACAGAGGGATCTTGGGGTTGAAGTCCATAGCTCCGTGAAAGTGGGCATGCAAGTAGATAGGGTGATAAAGAACACATATAACATGCTTGCTTCTTTTGATCATTCAATTTTGGTCGCCACAGTACAGAAAGGATGTGGAGGTTTTGGAGAGGGTGCAGAAGGATGCTGCCTGGTTATAGGATATGAGGTATAAGGAGAGGCTAGAAAAACTTGGGTTGTTTTCTCTGGAGCAGCGGAGGCTGAGGGGAGACTTGATGGAAGCCTAAAAAATTATGAGCTGCATGGTCGATGATCAGAATCTTCTTCCTACAGTTGAAATGTATTAAACTAGGGGGCATGCATTTAAGGTGAGAGGGCGAAAGTTCAAAGAAGTTGTGAGGGGCAAGTTTTTTTGTGCAGAGAGAGGTAGGGATGTGGAATACACTGCCAGGGGTGATGATGGAGGAAGATACGATAGAGGTGTTTTAGGAACTTTTAGATAAGCACATGAATATGCAAGGAATGGAGCAAGAATATGGACCAAGGGGCAGGCAGAAGGGATTAGTTTCATTTGGCATCATTATGGGACGAAGGGCCCATTCCTGTGCTGTACTGTTCTACGTTCTATGTTCCTCATTACTGGAACATACCGATCCTGAACTCTCATCAGTAGGTCTTTAAACAATTCCCACATGTCAAATGTGGACTTGCCTGATAACAGCTCCTCCCAATTAACACTCCCTAGCTCCTGCCTAATGCTGACGTACATTGCCCTCCCCCAATTCAGTACTTTCCCACAAGGTCCTGACCTAGCCTGATTCACAGCCACCTTAATACCAAAGGAGTTGTGACTACTATTTCCAAATTGCTCTCCTACTGAAAGGTCTGTCACTTGGCTTGACTCATTAGCTAATACAAGGTCCAGTATAGCCCCTTCTGTATTTCGACTATCCACTTACTGTTTTAAGAAACCACTTAACAAATTTTGCCCCATCTAAGCCCTTTGCTCTAATGGAGTCCCTGTCAATATTGGGGATGTTAAAGTCACCCACTATGATTTTTATTGCACCTTTCCATAATCTGCCCACATATTTGCTCCTAAATATCTCAGTGGCTGTTGGGGGAACCTATTATATAATCCTAACAGAGTGATTACACCCATCTTATTTTTGAGCTCTACCCATATTGCCTTAGTGGATGAGCCCTCCAGTATGTCCTCTCTGAATGCAGATGTGACATTCTCCCTGATTAGTAATGCCACTGTTCAACCTCTTTTACCTTCTTCTCTATCTTGTCTAAAACAACAAAACCTCTGTTCATCTCTCAACCACAACATCATAGTCCCAAGTACTGTAGATCACTCTAGATTTGGCCCCCATTGTCTGAGTGTATCGAGACAAGTGAATATTGGTCATGTCTTTTTATTGCCAGCTGGTGTTCATGCATCACGGTCGTCAGTTTCCTCCTTGTTTGTCCAATGTAATGTTTATTGCACTTGCTGCATGGGATTCTGTGTATCACGTTAGTCCTGTTTACTTTCGGTATAGGGTCTTTAGTCTTTGATAACTTTTGGCGCAGACTTGATATAGGTTTGTGTGCAATCATGATCTTATGCAGTCTTAGGAGTCTCCAACTATTTCTTGATGTCAAGTGGAGTGAATCGAATTGGCTGAAAACTGGTATCGTAATGCTGGTGGCCATTGGAGGAGGCTGAGATAGATCATCCAATTGAATGCTTCAGCCTTATCTTTTGCATTGATGTGCTGAGCTCTTCCATCATTGAGGATGGGGATATTTGTGGAGCCTCCTCCTCCAGTGAGTTGTTTAATTGTCCACCACCATTCATGGCTGGATGTGGCAGGACTATAGGGCTTAGATCTGATCTGTTGGTTGTTGGATCGCTTAGCCCTGTCTATGAGTTGTTGCTTTTGCTGTTTGGCATGCAAGTAGTCCTGTTTGGTGGCTTCACCAGGTTGACTCATATTCAGTTATGCCTGGTGCTGCTCCTGCCATGGCCTCCTGCATTCTCCATTGAACCAGATTTGATCCCCTGGCTTGATGCTAATTGTTGATGGGGATATGCTGGGCCATGAGGTTACAGATTGTGCTGGAGCACAATCCTGCTACTGTTGGTAGCCTACAGCCCCTCATGGATGCCCAGCCTAGATCTGTGTGAAGTCTATCCCATTTAGCACGGTGATAGTGCCATCAATAACCTCCAATACGATGGAGGTTATTCTCTATGTGAAGGCGGGACTTCGTCTCCACAAGGACTGCGCGATGGCCTGTCTTACCGATACATTCATGGATGGATGAAACTGCAGCTGGCAGATTTGTGAGGATGAGGTCAAGTATAGGATTTGGTTGTCACCGGCCAAGCATCAATCAAGCTTGGGAAAGTGGCAGTGAGCTGACACCATTGTCCTTGAAGAACAGTGCTCCCACAGTGCTGTTTGCTGGTTAGGATGTGGTAAGTCAACTACAAAGCAAAAAGTTCATTTGCATGAGGCAGCTTTTACTTCCTTAGGCTGTGCCAATATGTATATCTCGTGCAGCAAAAGAATAACTATTTAAATGCAGTCATCATTGCAGGAAGTGTGGCAGGCAATGTATTTTATCCCACTTCACAATTAGATCTGGATTTCAAGTTGAGCTAGGGACAGATCTGAATTTCCTTGGGCCTTTGATCATATTGAAAGGTCAGTGATCAATACGATGGAGAAGGTGTTCTTGTATGAAATGGTTTGTAGCTGATATCAACCACTGCTATTCAGTAGATAGAAAATCAAGACACTGGAAATGAAAGATAAAAGGGTTGATGGGAGGAAGGGAGTTAGATGGGAACAACAGTCCTTTCACCAAACCCAGGAGAGTACACACTGTATCTGTATTGTAGTTGAATAATGCCACAATAGCTGGTATCCCATCACCACGTCACCCTTTATTTACATGTACATGGTACATGACATTGACCCAGCTAGCTCACAGCCGGCTCCTAAAGTGAACAGATACCCTGATGCTCCTGTTTATACCTGTCAGCCAGGTCTCCCTGGTTGGACCAGGTTAATAGCCCCATTAGGGAACTCATGTTCTGTGAGGTCCACTGGCTGACCTCATTCCAATCACTACATCCCTCCCCCTCTGAGTCCTGGGATGTTGTCCCACTCTTTTTGCTGTAGCTTCTCCTGGGGTATTTTTGCACCACATCCATTACTTTGACCAGTGGCATATGCTGGCCTGTAGCTCGCCTCTTGCACCCACAGCGTCTTGGAAGAAATTCATCTTCTTCAGGCAGTGACAGCATTAAGACTGCGAAATGTGCCATGTCCATCTCATCCTCAGACCTTTCTTTAACGCTCGGTGGAGGGGAGAGCCCATGGCTTCTGACAGCCTCGTTGGATGTTCTGAGGGGCCAAGTATAGTATGCTCCTGCACTGTTTGAAAGGGTGCAGCTTTCATGTGGTCCATGTGCTTGTTCAGGACCGCCTCTCCTATCCAAACTTTGTACATCTTCAAATCAAACCTTCTCGAAAACTTTAAACTTTGTACATCATAGAATCTGGCCTTGCATTGACAATGCCTCTTAACCATGCAGGGTCATTCCTATGGTTTCGACACCAGACTTCATCCCCTGAATTAAACCGTGTCTCTCGCTTAAAAGGGGCATTGTGTCTGGCATTGGTTTTCCTGATGTCAATTCATTCTCACCCCCAAGCCTGAGAAGATCAGGTTTAACCTGATATGGAGTCTTCTCCCCATTAACAACTCTGCTGGAGCTGTCCCTGTAGTTGCATGAACGGTGGTCCTATAATCAAACAGGAACTGGGACAGTTTGAACAAAGAACAAAGAACAAAGAAAACTTACAGCTCAGGAACAGGCCCTTCGGCCCTCCAAGCCTGTGCTGATCCAAATCCACTGTCTAAACCAATCGCCCAATTCCTAAGGATCTGTATCCCTCTGCTCCCCACCTACTCCTGCATCTGTCCAGACGCACCTTAAATGAATCTACCGTGCCTGCCTCTACTACCTCTGCTGGCAACGCGTTCCAGGCACCTACCACCCTCTGTGTAAAGTACTTTCCACGTGTATCCCCCTTAAACTTTTCTCCTCTCACCTTGAACACGTGACCCCTCGTTATTGAATCCCTCACCCTGGGAAAAAGCTTATCTCTATCAACCCTGTCTATACCCTTCATGATTTTGAAGACCTCAATCAGGTCCCCCCTCAATCTCCTTTTTTCTAATGAAAACAATCCTAACCTACTCAACCTCTCTTCATAGCTAGCACCTTCCATACCAGGCAACATCCTCGTAAACCTTCTCTGTACCCTCTCCAAAGCTTCCACATCCTTTTGGTAATGTGGCGACCAGAACTGTACACAGTATTCTAAATGCGGCCGAACCAAAGTCTTGTACAATTTTAACATGACCTGCCAGCTCTTATACTCAATACCCCGTCCGATGAAGGCAAGCAAAGCATATGCCTTATTGACCACTCTATCCACCTGTGCAGCCACCTTCAGGGTACAATGGACCTGAACTCCCAGATCTCTCTGCTCATCAACTTTTCCCAAGGCTCTTCCGTTTACAGTATAGTTTGGTATTGAGTAATGCTGTAAGCTGCTTCTTTAAGCCTGCCTTTAAAGTTTAGTTACACTTTCTGCCAGACCATTGTACGATGGATGGTATGGAGCTGTCCGAACATACCGAATGCCATTTGACTTTGGGAAATTCTCAAATTCCCTGTTGGTAAATAATTGCCCATTGTTTGTTACTAGCACCTTTGGGAGTGCATTGCCTCATGTTTGATAAATGAACTCTATACATGTCCAAACATTTTGAATGGGTGTCCACCAAGACTAAAATCATAGAATCCATGAAAGGACTGTCACAGTCAATGTGTAACCAAGTCCAGGGTTTACCCGGTCATTCCAACAAATGTGGGGGAGCTGCTGGCAATGGTTTTTGTCCTTGTTGGCACTTTGGACACTGCTGCACCAACATGACAATGTTGGCATCCAATCCTGGCCACAGACATAACTTCTCACCAACATCTTTAGTTTGGAAACCCCTGGATGACCCTGGTAGAGTTCGGCTGAGGACAATCACTCTAGCTCCCCATATGCTGTCCTCTGGTCTCGCCATGTCCAGAAAGGATTCAGTTCTGGTTGTAATGGCCCTTTCGTTTTTCCGATCACCATCATCTGATGGTTTCAGTTTTGTCAGGATTGGATTGTTTTGTGTCCACAGTCTGATATCATCAGCAGTGACCTGAAGGGCGCCCAGAAAGCTTAAAACCATAGTGGACTCTTTTAGTGGCAGCCTTACTGGTGATCTGCCAGTGGGAGACAGCTCAAGGCATTCGCATCTTGGCTTCCCAGTAGGTGTTCCAATTTGTAATTGTACACGCTCAGAACAAGAGGCCCCTGTTGAATTTGACCTGAAGCTAACCTTGGCACAGCCCAGTCCTTTTTAGATAGGCCTAGCAGGGGTTTGTAGTCCAACACTATTACAAATTTACATCCATAAAGGTGTAACTTTCTCAGATCAAAGATGAGTGCCAAATCTTCCTTCTCTATCTAGACATATCTTCGTTTGGCATTAGCCAAAGTTACATAAGCATAAACCATTGGGTGTTCCTCTTTGCTGGTCACCGGTGGGTGCCAACACTACCTCGATACCATGTGGGAAGGCATCACATGTCAACATCACATCTCGCTTGAGATCGTAGTTTGCCAACACCTCAGACAGCAATAGCTGCTTCTTCCCTAAAGGTTACATCGTGGCCACGAGAACTTTTCCAAGACTGACCCTTTTTCAACAGCAAATGTAAGGGTGCAAGGATTATGTTTGAATTTGCCATAATAATTCATCAACCCAAGGAAAGACGTAAGTTCCAGTACAGACTGGGAGCCTGGGCAGCCTTGATCACCCTCACTTTATCTTCCAACAGGTGTAACCTGGTCTTGTTGACTCTGTACCCTAAGTAGGTCACTTGGGTGCCTGGAACACACGTTTTTCCCTACTAAAGCATATCCTCACCTTGGAGTTTAAACATTATGTCCAAGTTCTCAATACCATTTATGGGGTGGGGTGGGGGTTCCTCTGGTTAATAGCACGTCATCCAGATAAATGGTGAACTTAGGGTAGACCTTGTAAAATGTTCTCCATCGTCTGCTGAAAAATGGCACAGCTGATGATACCCCAAAAGGCGACCTGTATATTGCAACAAACCCTTATAGATATTAATTGTAGCATACTTCTGTGAATTCTCACCTGATCACAATTGCAGGTATGCATGGCTCATGACCAGCTTTATGAAGGACATCGCCCCCCAAAACAGTTTTGTGTATAAGTCCTCTTTCGCAAGGGACTGGGCATTTATCCAGCTGCAAAAAGCAGTTCACCGTTTGTTTGAAATCCCCATAAAGGTGAACCGAGCCATCAAGCTTCGCAATCAGCATAACTGGAGCTGCCCATTCTGCAAACTGAACTGGTTTGATGATTCTTTCGCTTTCCAGCTGCCTGATGTCTGCCTCTACTTTTGCACTTAAGACAAAAAAAAGGCACTGGGTATGCCTTGAAAAATCATGGTCAACATGTAAGGTGGCCTTAGCCTTTTTTAATAGTCCCAAGACCTTCCTGAAGAGCCTCTGGGTATTTAACTAGGACTTCACTCAGACAGCCATTTTTTGATCAAAAAAATGTTGAGCCAATCAAATGGAATCTTTCTCAACTCATTTTGCCCCATCAAGCTTGGGCCTAAGACTTTTACTACAACCAGTGATGTCTGAAACAGCTACTTCTCATGAGAGACTAGAATTGAAATTGCATCCTTAATCTGTAAGGGTTCCCGATGTAGGTTCTCAGCCCGGTTGATGTCTTACGCAAATTTAAGGGTTGGAATCCTGAGCGAATTTTGGTAAAGACTGGTCCCATATTCACTGATATAGTTCGGTGTCAAACTCCATTAGAACTGGGTGACCACTTAACCAGATATTTATTTTGATTGGTTCTGATTCGGATGTTACTAAGCAATTTAACTGTTACAAGATGTGGAAGTTCTGGTGTTGGACTGGGATGGACAAGGTCAAAAATCAAATGACACCAGGCTATAGTCCAACAGGTTTATTAAAAACACAAGCTTTTAGAGCCTTGCTCCTTCTTCAGGTGTTACTGAGAGAGGTAGTATCAGACACAGTTTATAAGTAAAAGGTCAAGGAGTCATAGAACTGATGTGAATGTATTGAACAAACCTAAGATGGCCATTAAATCTTTAATCAGTTAGAAAGGAGATGCAGACTTTGATGATTAATATTCAAATCCAGAAAGAAATACTCAATTCATACTGAGTGGGACTTCTTTGCTGTCTCTAGTCCACATACGGGCAGCAACTACAATGGCCTACTACCCTGGATCCTCAATGAATTTATAACCGTTTGGCTGAGGCTTGTCCTGAGTGAGGCCATGAAACTGCCTTCACTCGAGTTGTATCCCCCAAGATCAGTCTACTTCCATCAGCATACCCTGGAACTCATAAGCTTCACTTGCTACGTTTTCTAACAACAAAGCCAGTTGTAGTGAATGTTTGAGTTCCAGTTAGGCTTCAGCTTGTAGGTGCTATTGTGTGGTCATATCGTTAATCCCATATACCAAACAGTCTGTCAGCATCACTTAGGGTTAAAGCAAAAGCACATGCTTCTGCGAGTCATCTTAACATAGTCAAAAATCCTTCACTGGATTGCCTTCCTTCTCAAACTGTTGAGTAAAACCGATAGCATCTCAGTAAAAACCAAAAGAACTATGGATGCTGTAGATCAGGAACAAAAATAAAGTTGCTTGAAAAGCTCAGCAGGTCTGGCAGCATCTACGAAGGAAAATACAGAGTTAACGTTTCAGGTCTGGTGACCCTTCCTCAGAACACATCTCAGATAGCATCTTAGAATTAAAGGAGGCTTGGAGTCATAATATTCTTTAGCTAAATCCGTCAAATCTGGAAAGGCTGTAGTATCTGGTGCCTCTGGGAAAGTTCGGCTTTGAAAAAGCTGCAGGTCCACAAGCTGTCAGGAGAATCACTCATTGCTTTTCATCTGCCCCAATGTCATTTGTTTGGAAAAAAATGATGCATTCTTTCCTCATTTTGGGTCCAGTCTTCGACAGCAGGATCAAATGAGTAATCTTCCCAAATAGCAGCATGATGCCAGAAATGCTTAACCCAATCAAAGACAACTGTTGCGAGTGAATCTCTTCAGGGGCTTGCTTTTCCCTTGTCGCCACTAAAAAAGGCTCCATGAAGGCTGGTATCCTGTCACTACGTTACCCTTTATTTACATGTCCACAGCACATGACACTGACCCAGCTAGCACAGAATCAGCTCCTGCAGTGAACAGAATCCCTGACACTCCTGTTTATATCTGTCAGCCGGTGCTCCTTGATTGGAATAGGTTAACAGCCACAATTAGGAAACTCATATTCTTAAGACCCTCCTGGCTGACCTCATTTCAATCTCTGCAGTGGTGAAACAACTTTTTTACTTGAATCATACACAGGCTCAGGTCAGAAGGTACAACACAAGCTGTTGTCAACAGCTGGAAGATGGCTCTGAGTTAAGAATACAGAAGCTGATTGGGAATTGATTTGCTTGTATTACCTGCGAAGTGATTACAATCACAGGATGCTGCAGTTAACTGAGATCAACCTTCAGTGAGAACTGATGGAGTACTATCCCCCTACTGTTTACCCTATACTGCTCAAAGTATTATCCTCTTACTGTCTATAGTGCTCAATGTACTGTCCTACTGTCTACTCTATACTCCCCACTCTAATCTCTTCTTACTATCCATTCAATATTGCTCATTCTAATGTTCACTTTTTATGTACTGTGCCCTGTCCTTTCACTGTTGTCTTTGTCATTTTATTGTCCATTACACTACCTGTCCTTTCTTTTGAATGCACACCACATCTATTTTCTGAAGAACGGTGCCAACACCAAACGTCAATTTTCCTGCTCCTCTGATGCTGCCTGGCCCACTGTGCTCCTCCAGCTCCACACTGTGTTAAGTCTATCCTGCCATTTGTTGGGTTCTGTGGCTATGTCTGGGTTTAGTAATATAACTTTAATTCACTGAGTGCTAATGATCTCTTGTGATTTGCAGGTGGTGGATCACTCAACACCATGTGGAACTGTGTGGATTCAACCTATCTGCTTTGGTGCCTTGTTTATCTGCTTATACCTCATATAGGTAGGGAAGAGGCACTTTTTTCACTTTTTGCAGTTATTTTGTATGTAGTGCTGTTGTGCAAGGAATAGGCCAATAAGCATTGTGTGTAGTTGGCAGAGTGAGCTGTAGTCTCCTGCAGGGACAATGTTGCATTCAAACACTGTCAGCTGCCATCACTGGTGATTGTGTGTTAATTGTGTTTAATTTTGTGTAGGTGGTGGGCATTATTGGGAACCCTCACAAAAATAGACACAAACCAACACTAATGAGTTAGGACTGGTGTACTTGCATGATGCAAGCACTACTTTAATGTAAACTAAGATAAAAATTGATTTTAGTTCTAATTGTCACCAACTGGCTTTCTAGAATATTGTTCGTTTGATTGATTGATTTTATTGTCACATATGCCAAAATACAGTGAAAAGTTTTGTTTACAATTGGTGCAGGCAGATCATAGCAAGAAAAGGATGTACAGATCAAAAAGACTTATGGACATACGGGTTACATTGCAGGTTACATTATTTGAGGCTAGAGTCCATTCAACAGTCTGATAAAGGCAAAAGAAGCTGTCCCTGAACCTGCCAGCAGTAGCTAGTTGCTTAAAGGCTGAAAATTAAGGGAAGAAAATTAAAAATAAAATCTAATTTGTTGTTCATCATAGTGAAAAGTGGTAAAGAGCAAATGCAAATTTTAGGGGTGTGGTTTCCCTCTAATATTCTGAAACATGTGATGAGTGAGGAATAATGTGGAAATATGGACATGGGACACATTCTATGAATGAAGAAAAACTGAAAAAAAACTGTGGATGCTGTAAATCAGAAACAAAAGCAGAAATTGCTGGAAGAGCTCAGCAGGTCTGGCAGCACCTGTGGAGAGAAATCAGAGTTAACGTTTTGGGTGAAATGACCCTTCCTCTAGCCCGACCTATCGATTACTCCTTACTCTCTCCCCCCACCCTGTCTTCTGTATATAAACCAAATTTTTTCCCAGCTACCATCAGTTCTGATGAAGGGGCACTCACTGACTTTGATTTCTGTCCACGGATGCTGCTGGACCTGCTAAGCTTTTCCAGCAATTTCTGTTTTTGTTTCTATGAATGAGGTTTTGACTTGACATTGTCACTTCCTAATAGAAGCTTGTAAGTTGGATGCTAATCATGTGTTGGACCTAGTAGGATGAGATTTACAAGATAGATATTGTAACAAATGTCTTTGAAACATAGTCAGACTTTGATATATTTTGGAAAACACATGTGCTTCCATGGAACAATACACGAAGCATTAACCAAATAGTATAAGTGGTTTAGTTTGAGGATCACTAGATAAATGTTTAAATCATGGGATATGTCTCATGAACAATACTAAAACAGAACATGCTAGAAAAACTCAATGGGTCTGGTAGCATCTGTGATGTGAAACTGTTCTAAAGAGTCAGAGTGGACTCAAAAAGTTTCTGTCTTCATAGATGATGCCAGGGCTTCTCAATTTCTCCGCTACTTTCTGTTTTCATTTCACTTTTCCAGAATATGCAGCATTTTTATTTCAAATGGACAAGCTCCCAGGTTTGACGTGTTCTGTCCTTGGAGGGGGAGACTCTTTTGAATCAGATTTCTGGTGCACTGGAAATCATTCGAGAAACACAATAATTTCCTTCACAAGTGAGATAATCAAAACTGACATAAACAGTGGTCTCAACGTTTGGCAGATTTCAACATATTCCAGAAACTGGAAATAGGCATTATTTCACTCAATGTATTAAAGACAGGCAGAATTAAGATAAAAACAGTCATCTAGCAGGAAGGGGTTTGGAAAAAGTATGCTATAATGAGATTCATACAAGTTATGTTGGTGCAACAGATCTCATGGTTGACATCCATAAACGAGAAGACCTTGGAGAGGCCTTAAACATGGCAAGAGAGAACTGTCTATGTAAGGGAGTTGAAGAACTATAAAAGATAATGAGCAAATAGCCTCAGGGAGATATGCATAGACACCTGAGCCTAAGGTACTCGAGATCAGCATTTCCATGTGCAGGTACAGATTAGCTTAAAGCACAAGAAAGTAACAAAAATAATGAATGAATGAATTCCAGGAATGTTCAAGGGACAGTTAATTGGCGCTTTTGATGTGACTTATAATTCAGGAAATTATAGGTTGGTGAGCCTTATCTCAGTGGTAGGGAAAATATTGGAGACGATTGGACAGGATTTAATCACATTTGGAAAAGAACAGATTTATTAGGGACACTCAGCATGGTGGAAGAGGTCTTGTCTGACATATTTAATTGAATTTTTGAGGAAATTTTGATAAATGTGAGATGTTGCATCTTGGTAAGGTAAACCAAGGCAGGACTTACACAGCTGCAGGGAATGTTGCTGAACAGAAAGAGGTACAGGTGCATGGTTCATTGAAAGTGGAGTCACAGGTAGGCAGCATGAAGGTGGCTTTTGGCACACTTACCTTCATTGGTCAGAACATTGAGTATAGGGTTGGGATATCATGCTGCGGCAGTACAGGACATTGGTGAGGTCATAGTTTTTGGGAAGATATGTAGCTCGGGTTGTGGATGAGTTTGTAGACTTGCTTGCTGAGCAGGTGTGTTTGATTGCAGACGTTTCGACTCCCTGCTAGGTAACATGGTCAATGCGACTCCAGTGAAGCGTTGATATTCTGTCCTCCTTATTTATCAGGAATCAGGTAGACAGGCACTCTGCAACACCAACAGCATCGACAAGGACAGCACCATGAAACTGCTGGATCTGTGCCTCACAACCCGCTTCACCTTCAATGGCCGTTTATTCAAACAAATCAATGGAACACCAATGGGATCCCTGATACTAGGACTGATTGCAGAAGCGGTAATGCAAAGGTTAGAATGAACAGCACTCCCCCTGTACAACCCAAAGTCTGTGTCTGCTTAGCAAATGACACTTTTGTGATTATCAAACGCACACAAGAAGAAACCCAATGACACATAAACAACATCCTCACCGAAATAAAATTCACAAAAGAAGAGAAGAACAATAACCGACTACCCTTCCTAGACATAATGGTAGAATGAGGTTGTTGACTTGTTCGCCAAGCTGGCTTGTTCTCGTTCAGACGTTTCGTCACCATGCGAGGTGACATTATCAGTGGACCCTCCGATGAAGCGATGTTATTCTACTCCGCTTGGAATTTATACTATGTTATGGTCCGTTATGGTGAGTAGTGTCAGTTCTGGTTTTGATCGGTATGAGTTTGTATATTGGGGTCCAATTCTATATGTTTGTTGATTGCATTACGGGTGGAGAACCATGCCTCTAGGAATTCCTGTGCGTGTCTATGTTTGGTTTGGGCTACTATGGTTACATTGTCCCTGTTAAACACCCGTTCTCTGCCCATAATGCAATCAACAAACATATAGAATTGGACCCCATATACAAACCCAGACAGATCAAAACCGGAAATGACACGACTCACCATAATGGATCAGACAGTATAAGACCAAGCGGAGTGGAATAACGTCATTTCATTGGAGGGTCCACTAATGATGTCAACTAGCATGGTGATGAAACGTCTGAACGAGAACAAGCCAGCTCGATGAAAAAAATCAAGAACCTCACCCACTTTGCCAAAACTTTAATAATGGTAGAATGCAAGAACAACAGGGAACTCCAGACTAGTCTATACAGAAAGACCACATATACAGAAAGACCAGATACTTAATTACACCAGCAACCACCCCAACACCCATAAACGGAGCTGCATCGGGACATTTTTCAAACAGGCCACAACACATTACAGCAACTAGGAATTGCACAAAGCAGAACAGGAGCCCTTATGTGGAGTCCTTAAAAGGAATGGATACCCAAAAAGCACAATCCGCCGTTACCTCCACAACAGACCACAACAAGACAATGCAAAATACAAAATACAATGCAAGGACTGTGAGAAACATTACATAGGCCAAACTGGAAGAAATCTGAAAATAAGGATACATGAAAACCAATCAGCTACCAAGAGACACGTCCAATTCTTACTGGTCTCAATGCACATGGACAAAGAAGGACATAAATTCAACTGGCCAACGCATCCATAATAGCACAAGCCAAACAAAGACATGCCAGGGAATTCTTGGAGGCCTGGCATTCCAACCGAAACTCCATCAACAAACACATTGAACTGGACCTGATTTGCACACCATTGAAAAACAGAAACAGAAGTGATGCCAATACCACAGCAAACTGAGGTATATAAATAACAAGTGGGACAGAAGACCAACACTTCACCCGAGGCGCACTGACAATGTTACCTAGCAGGGTGACAAAACGTCTGCAATAAAGACATGCCGGCTCGGTGAGCAAGTCTAAAGCCTCATTGGTGAGGTCATGTTTAGAATACTGCGTACAATTCCGGTCACCCTTCTGTAGAAAGGATATTGCTAAACTTGACAGAGTGCAGAAAAGAATTAAGGATTTTGCTGGGACTGGAGGGTTTGAGTTGTAGGGAGAAGCTGAATAGGCTGGGGAAATTTTCCCTGGAGCGTTGGAGATTGACGGGTGACCTTATAGAGGTTTATGAGGTCATGAGGGGCATGGATAAGGTGAATAGAGGGCATATGTTTAAGGTGAGAGGGGAAAGATTTAAAAGGGACCTGACAGGTAACATTTTCATGCGGAGGGTGGTGCGTGTATGGAATGAGCTGCCAGACGAAGTGGTGGACACAGGTACAATTACAAAATTTAAAACACATCTGGATGGGTATTTGAATAGGAAGGGTTCGGAGGGATATGGGTCAAATGCTGGCAAATGGGACTAGATCAGTTTGGGATGTCTGGTCGGCGCAGACAGTTGCACCAAAAGGGTCTATTTCTGTACTGTATAACTCTATAAGTGATGAAGATGGTTGATGATGGTAGAGATGGATGTTGTGCACATGGAGTTTACTAAAACATTTGACAAGGTCTGTCCTGATAGGCTGGTCCACAAGATTAAGTCACATAGCATCCATGGTGATCGGTAAAAAAGATTGGCTTGGTCATAGCAGACAGAGCATAGTTGTTGACGTGTACTTCTCTGTCTGGAAGTCAGTGACTGGTGGTGTTCGGAAGGATCTGAGCTGGAATCTCTGTTTGTAATAATATATACATAATTTGGATGAAAAGGTAGGTGGGCTGATTAGTAAGTTTGCAGATGACACAAATTGATGGAGTTGTGCATAGTGAGTAAGGCTGTCAAAGGATACAGCTGGATACAGACCAGTTGGAAAGTTGGGTGGAGAAACAGCAAATAGAGTTTAATCCAGACAAGTGTGAGGTAATGCATTTTGGGAGGTCAGATGCAAGGGGAAAGTATGACATAAATGGCAGGACCCTTAGAAGCATTGATATACAGAGGGATCTTGAGGTGTAAGTCTAGAGTTTGCTGAAAGTGGCAACACAAGCGGATAATGTAAAGAAGGCTTACGGCATGCTTTTCTTCATCAGTCATGGCATTGTGTATAAAAGTTGTTAAGTCATGTTAGAGACGTATAAAACTTTAAGCCACATTTGGAACTTCGGGTTTAGTTCAGGGAGCCACACTATCGGAAAGATGTGGAGGTTTTGGAGAGGGTGCAAAATTGCTTACCAGGATGTTGCCTGGATTGGAGTATATTAGCTTTGAAGAGAAGTTGGAATGGTTTTGCTAGAGCATTAGAGGCTGAGGGGTGACCTAGACAGTATATAAAATTATGAGATGCGTGGATATGGTGGATAGTTGGAGTCCGAATAAACCACAGCCAGAGGATGTGAATATACGGTGCACAGAGGGATACAGACAACGTGTAGACAAATGGGATTAGTTTAGAATGGCGTTATGGTTGGCACAGACATGTTGGTCTGGAGGACCTTTCCTATGCTGTACTGTTCTATGTTCTAATGTAGAATCTTCGTGGGTAGAATTGAGAAATACCCAAGAGGTAAAAAACATTAGTAAAGTTGGTGTGGAGACCATCTGGTGACATTGGGAATAACATTAATCGGGAAATTAGAGGTGCATGCAGTAAAAGAAAGTCTATAATTATGGATTACTTTAATCTGCGTACAAATTGGGCAAATCAAATTAATCACAACACCGTGAAGAGAGTTCCTAGAGTGTATATGGATGGTTTTCTGGACCAATACTTTGAGGAACCATCTAAAGAACAAGCCATTGTAGACTGGGTATTGTGTAACGAGAAAGGAATAATTCGTAATGTAGTTGTGAGAGGCCCCTTGGAGATGAGATAATATAATAGACTCCTTCATCAAGATGGAGGGTGAGGTAGTTCGCTCTGAGACTGGGGCCCAAATCCTAATCAGGGAAACTATGATAATATGAGGTGTGTGTAAGCTACGATGGATTTGGAAATGTTGCTGAAAGGAACGACAGTGGATAGGCAATGGCAAACATTTATAGAGTGAATGGGTGAACTACAAAAGTTGTTTATTCCTGTTTGGCACAAGGGTACAAAGAGAACAGTGGCCAAACTATGGCATACGAGGGAAATCAGAGATAAAATTAGATGCAAAAAAAATGCATACAAATTGGCAAGAAAAATCAAAAGACCTGAGGAATGGGAACAGTTAGAAGTCAGCAAAAGAAGACCAAGGGATTGATTAAGAAGGGGAAAATAGAGTATGAGAGTAAGCTTGTGGGGAACACAAGAACTGACTGTAAAAGTTTCTATCGGTATGTAAAGAGAAAAAGATCAATGAAAACTAATGTCAGTCCCTTATCATTAGAAACAGTGGAATTTATATTGGGGAACAAAGAAATGGCCAATGAACTAAATTCATACTTCGCTTCCGTCTTCACAAAGGAGGACATGAATAACGTACCATAAATGATGGGAACAAAAAGTTTAGTGAGAGGGAGGAATTGAAGCAAATTTCTGTTTGTAGAGAAATGCTGTTGGAGAAATTGATGGAAATGAAGTCTAATAAATCCCCAAAGTGTGATAATCTACAGCCTAAAGTACTTAAGGAAGTGGCCCCATAAATAGTGAATGCTTTGGTGATCATTTTCCAAGGTTCTTTTGACTCTGGAACAGTTCCTACAGATTGGAGGGTAGCCTCACTAGGGTGAGCTGTGAGGAGAATGCAGACATGTCAGTGTGATTTGAACAGGCTGAGTGAATGGACAAACATAGCACAATATACTGATATTGTGGATAAATGTAAGATTATCTACTTCAGTATCAAAAGCAGAAAGGCAAATTATTATTTGAATTAAATAAATTGAGAGAGAAGAATGTTCAATGAGACCTGGCTGTTCATCTTGTACCAGACATTGAAAGTAAGCACACAGGTGCAGCAGTCAATAAAGAAGGTAAACTGTACCTCGTAGTGAGAGGATGTGAGTACAGGAAGAAGGACATCTTACATCATCTGAACAGGGCATTGCTGAGGCAACACCTTTAATACTGTGTGCAGTTTCGGTCTCCTTGTCTGACGAAGGATGTTCTTGCTATAGAGGGAGTACAAGAAGGTTTACCATATTGATTCCTGGGACGGCAGGACTGATGTATGAGGAGAGATTGAGTCAGTTAGGATTGTAGTCACTGGAGTTTAGAAGAATGAAGGGGCATCTCACAAAAACTTATAAAATTTTAACAGGACAAGACATGCTAGATTCAAGAAGATTCCCTATCATAGAACATAGAACATTACAGCGCAGTACAGGCCCTTCAGCCCTCGATGTTGCGCTGACCTGTGAAACCAATCTGAAGCCCATCTAACCTACACTATTCCATTATCATCCATATGTTTATCCAACGACCATTTAAATGCCCTTAAAGTTGGCGAGCCTACAATTGCTGCAGGCAAGGCATTCCATGCCCTGACTACTCTCTGAGTAAAGAATCTACTTCTGACATCTGTCCTATATCTATCACCCCTCAATTTAAATCTATGTCCCCTCGTGCCAGCCATCACCATCCGAGGAAAAAGGCTCTCACAGTCCACCCTATCCAATCCTCTGATCATCTTGTACGTCTCTACTAAGTCACCTCTTAACATTCTTCTCTCTAACGAAAACAGCCTCAAGTCCCTCAGCCTTTCCTCATAAGACTTTCCCTCCATACCCAGACAACATCCTGGCAAATCTCCTCTGCACCCTTTCCAATGCTTCCACATCCTTCCTATAATGCGGCGACCAGAACTGTACACAATACTCCAAGTGCGGCTGCACCAGAGTTTTGTACTGCTGCAACATGACCTCACAGCTCCGAAACTCAATCCCTCTACCAATAAAACCTAACACACCGTACGCCTTCCTAACAACCCTATCAACCTGGGTGGCAACTTTCAGGGATCTATGCACATGGACACCAAGATCTCTCTGCTCATCCATACTACCAAGAATCTTACCATTAGCCCAGTACTCTGTATTCCTGTTACTCCTTCCAAAGTGAATCACCTCACACTTTTCCGCATTAAACTCCATTTGCCACCTCTCAGCCCAGCTCTGCAGCTTATCTATGTCACTTTGTAACCTGCAACATTCTTCCGCACTATCCACAACTCCACCGACTTCAGTGTCATCCGCAAATTTACTAACCCATCCTTCTACACCCTCATCCAGATCATTTATAAAAATGACAAACAGCAGTGGCCCCAAAACAGATCCTTGCGGTACACCACTAGTAACTGAACTCCAGGATGAACATTTCCCATCAACCACCACCCTCTGTCTTACAGCTAGCCAGTTTCTGATCCAAACCGCTAAATTACCCTCAATCCCATGCCTCCGTATTTCCTGCAATAGCCTACCATGGGGAACCTTATCAAACGCTTTACTGAAATCCATATACACCACATCAACCGCTTTACCCTCATAGCAACCACCCAATATATTACCTCACTTACTTAGCCGTCCCGTGTCTGCTCCTGCTCGACACGCACTCCGCCTATTCACGAGGTAAGACTTTTATACTCTTAAAGCTTACCTTCCCAGACTGCTCTTGCGCCTCCTTCCGGACTCCCGCCACTGAAACGACTGAAACCCAGAACCAGGAGTCACAACTTAAGGATAAGGGGTAAACCTTTTGGTACTGCAATGCGAACAGAATGGTGAGCCTGTGAAATTCACTCCCACAGAAAGTGGCTGAGGCCAAAAATATTATGTGTTATCAAGAAGATAGATATAGCTCTTGTGGCTAAAGGGATCAAGTGATATGGATGGCAGGGTGGGTAGTTTGTGGGGAGGGCTGTATTATGATATTGAGCTCAATGATCAACTGAGATCATTTGAATAGTGAACCAAGCTAGAGGTGTCGAATAGCTTACTCCTGTTCCTATCTTCTGTGTTTCAATGTTTCAGATGACAGCCCATCCATTGCAAGTATTTGTCTGATAAACCTCTGATAAACCAGCACATTTACATCCTTCTGTTAGTATAGTGACCAATACTGTACACAATACTCCAGATACAGTCTCAAACTTTATATAACTGTAGCATAGCCTCCTTACTCTTTCATTTAGTTTCCCTGACATTGAAACATTATATTCTGTTAGCTTTCCTGATTACTTGTTGTACCCGCGTAGTAACCTGCTGTTATTCATGCAACAGGACACACAGACCTCTGTGTCTCAGACCTCTGCAAACTCTCACCATTTAGATAATATCCTTTTTTTATTCTTCCTACCAAAAATGGACAATTTCACACTTTCCCACATTGTACTCATATGCCATGTCTTTGCCCGCTCATTTGTGGGCACTGTAACTTCATAACTGATATATCTACCTGTTTTTGTGTCATTAGCAAATCTACTTACCATAATCTTTGATCCTTTCATCCAAAGCATTTATATAATATGTAAAGAATTGAGGTCGCTAGTCACACCATGAACAGAGTTGAAGTTCTGAAGGCAAGGTAAACTAGGAGATCAGTTGATAAATCTTTCACTTCACACTTTACTTATTTACGGAATGCAGCATTGCAAAGGTAATTTGATAAAGTTCTGCAAGGGAGACTGTTAGCAAAGGTGAGATCCATTGGATCCAAGGAAATTTGACAGATTGGGTCCACAGTTGGCTAAGTGGCAGGAAGCAGAGTGTGATGACTGAAACGTGTTTTTCCGATTGGAAACATGTCCAGCGTGCTCCTACAGGGATCAGTGTTGGAGGCCTTGCTGTTTGTAGCGGGTTGATCAGTAGATTCATGTGTGGTGGTTAATAGTGAGGAGGGTAGTCTGAGATTACGGGATGATGTAATTAGGCTGGTCAGATTGAATTTATTTAATCGAGATCAACCAATCTGGATAAACATGAGGTGATGCATTTGGGCAAGGGAATACAATTTTCCACCTAGAAGGCCAAGGACAGCAAAAACATGGAAACGGCACCACTTACAAGTTCTCATCTAAGCCACTGTATCAAAATCTTGGAATTCCCTCCCTAAGGGCATCATGGGACTACCAACAGCACATGGACTGCAGTGGTTCAAGAAGGCAGCTCATTCTCAAGGGCAGCTAGGGACAGGTCAAGAGGTTGTAGAGTCATAGAGACATACAGCATGAAAACGGGCCATTGGCCCAAGTTGACCATGCTGCCCAGTTTTCACAATTTAAAGTATTCCCATTTGCCTGCGTTTGGTCCATATCCTTCCATACCTATTCTATCCATGTACCTGTCTAAATGTTTCTTCAATGATGAAGTTGTACTTGCTTCCACCACAATCTCTTGCTTCCACCACATTTTTAAACTTTTCATTGTACTCCTGTGCTTCTGTACTTGATTACCCGTGACAATAAAGGACATTCTACATTCTAAAAGACTTTCACATGTCAGATGTGGAGTTACCTTCAAACAGCTAACCCCAATCCAACTTTTCCAGTTCCAACCTAACAGTAATATAATTATGAAGGGCATAGACTGGGTAGTCAGGAAGAAATTTTTGCCCTTAATGGAGAGATCAGTGATCATGGGCTATATGTTGAAATTGAGGGGCAGGTGGTTTAGACGAGGTGTGAGGGAAAGCTTTTTCATCCACATGATGGTGGGGAACCTAGAACTCACTGCCTGTAAGGATTGAAGAGGCAGAAATCTACATAAAATGTCAGTATTTTGACATGATCTTGTGATGCCAAGGCATACAAAGGTATGACCCAAGAGTTGGAAAATGGGATTAGAATAGTTAGTGGCTGTTTTTGACAGGCTTAAATGCAATAGTCCAAACGGCCCTTTTTTATGCTGTAGATATCTACGACTCAGTGACTCTAAATGTCTGCATCTTCCCCAATCATGAACTTCAGAGAGGAAGAAGAGCAGGCTATCAGTCTGACCTACCCACTCTGTCACTGCTGCCTGGACCTGTTGATGGGTCACTATAGTCAGGCCAAGTACAGGATTCCTATGAAATCCTCTGAACTGTCCACTCCTCTATCTGTCATGTGGATCAAGATCAGGAATGTGGGATTGAAGTGTAGCCTGAAGTTTAGCAGAAGCTCCTTCAAATAGTTAAAGGGTTGCAGTCCCGTACAATATATTGACAGATCCTCAAGGCTGTAGAACCTGGGACTCTGTGAACCACTGTGAACCATGGGACTGCTGCATGCAACACTTTCCAGACTCTGCTGGAAAAGGTCAGCACTCCCAACTTGGAATCGGCTATGAATTGGATATCAATCAACACATAACTCAAAAGTTCCATTAGTGACATCTAATTTTATGACAACAGCCAGTATTCCTGATAGGAGAGAGCTCTGGCAGGAGGTCAACATGTCCCAGACTTCAATCAGTTCCAAGTAAAAGGCAGGTAACAAGTCACCCTTTATACTCTTTCTAGAACAAAATAGACAATCCATAAATTGGAAAGAATCACCATTGATTTCTGAAGAGGAAATCATGGTTAAAAAAATGGAGATTTTTGAAAAAGTAATAGCAAGGGTTGATGAAGGTAAAGCTTATGACATTGTTCATTTCTAGAAGGCAACTGATACGGAACCTCACAACAGACTTGTGAGGAAACTTATAGGTCAGTAGTAATGTGGAGACAAGATTGACCGACTGATCAGAAAAAGACAGTCATTGTCAAGAGATATTTTTCAGGCTGGAGGAAGGTTTGTAGTGGAGATCCCCAGCGGTCAATTTTGGAACCCTTGCTTTTCCTGACGTGTAGCAATGATGTGGAATTTGCTGTGCAGGAGACAATTTCAAATTTTGCAGATGACACAAGACTTGGGAAAAATTATAAACTGTGAGAAGGATACATCCCAAAAAGAAATTGGCGAGTTGGTGCACTAGGTCGATAGATGGCAGATGAGGCTCAGTGCAGAAAAATGTGAGATGATGCACGTTGGTTGGAAGAACATTCAAAGACAATACAAAATAGGAAGTACAATTCTAAAGGGCAGGGCAGGGACAGAGGGTGTATATGTGCCGAGATTATTGAAGGTGGCACGATAGTTGGAGAATGCAGTTAAAAGATATATTGTATTTTCAGCTTTATTAATAGAGTCATGGTGCAAGGAGGTGACATTGAATATATAGAACATAGAACAGTACAGCACACAAATGGGCCCTTTGCACCACAATGTGGCACCGAACATGACACCAAATTAAAATAATCTCTTCTATCTGCCATTGGTCCATATCTCTCCATCCTTTGCATATTCATGTGCTTATCTAAAATTCCCTTAAATGCTCCTATTTTATCTGCGTCCACCATTACTCCTGGCAGCACGTTCCAGACTCCTACCACTTTGTTTAAAAAAATTGCCCCTCACATCTCCTTTGAACATTTCTCCTCTCAACCTAAATGCATGCCCGCTATTTTAGTCATTTCAACTCTGGGAAAAAGATTCTGACCATCAACCCTATCTATGCATCTCATCATTTTATAGACTTCTGTCAAGTATCACCATCAGCATCCACCACTTCAGCGAAAACACCTGAAATTTTCTGGTCTCTACTTTTCGGTCATCCCCTCTAGGCAGCAACCTGTGAAGCACTTATGCACACTCTCCAAAGCCTCCACATCCTTCCTGTAATGTGACAACCAGAATTGAATGCAGTACTCTAACTGTGGCCTAGCCAAAGTTTTATAAAGCTACAACATGACATCCTGACTCTTGTACTCAATTCCCTGACCAATAAAGGCAAGCATGCCATATGCCTTCTTTACCACCCTATCTACTTGGGTGGCCTCTTTCAGGGAGCTTTGGACTCGATCCCCAAGATCCCTCTGTACATCAAAGCTGTTCGGTATCCTGCCATTAACTATATTTTTTTCCTTAATATTTGATCTCCCAAAGTGCAGTACATCACACTTGCCCAGATTAAACTCCATCTGCCAATTCTCCGCCCATATCTACAACTGATCTATATCCCACTGTATCCTTTGACAATCTTCTACACTGTCCAGAACTCCAGTGATCTTTGTGTTGTCTGCAAATGTACTAACCCATCCATCTACATGTTCATTCAAGTCATTCCTATATATCACAAAAAGCAGAGGTCCCAGTACAAATCCCTATGGAACACCACTAGTCGTAGACCTCCAAACAGAAAAACACCCTTCCATCACTACCTTCTGTCTTCTGTGGGCATGCCAATTCTGAATCCATGTGCCCAAGTCAATCCCATGAATGTTAGTCTTCTGGTAAGCCTGCCATGAGCGACCTTGTCAAAAGCCTTACCAAAATCCATGTAGACAACATCAATTGCTGCATCTCTGTGCTTACCTTTATCGCCTCCTTGAAAAATTCGATCAAGTTAGTAAGACATTACCTGCCCTGCACAAAGCCATACTGACTGTCCCAAATTAGGCCATGCTTTTCCAAATGTGTGTAAATCCTATCCCTGAGAATTCTCTCCAGTAGCTATATTATAGGAAGAATATGAATGCATTGGGAAGAATGGTGCCATGAATGAGAAATGTTAGTTTTAAGGACTTATCTTCCTGGAGAGAAGAAGGCTGAAAGGAGATCTGATTGAACTTTTCAAAATCATGAGTGGGCTCGACAGTATAGATAAGGTGAAGCTGCTTCCACTCGTAGGAGGAACAAGACCGAAAGGGTTGAAGTGATTTAAAGCAATGTGTAAACAAAACAAGGGGTGACATGAGAAAAAATGCTTTTCACGGAGTTATTTGTTAGGGGGTTGGTTAACACAGTTGATGGATGGCTGCTTTGTGATGCAGAGCAATATCAACAGTTTGGGTTCAATTCCTGCACTGTTTCCATGAAGGAGTCTCCTTCTCAAACTTTCCCGTCATCTGAGGCATGGTGACCATCAGGTTATAACCACCAACAGTTATCTGTCTCCAATGAGAGACCAGCCCTATGATCTGGTAAGAGCATGACAACTTTATTTTCTGTTAGGGTATGGAATGCATTGTCTGGAAATGTGGAGGCAGGTTCAATTGAGGTTTTAAATAGTTATTTGGATAGAAATGATGCGCAGGGATGTGGGATAAACGCAGGAGATTGGCACTAGGGAAGGTGTAAGGATGATGGGCTGAAGTGCCTCCTACTGTGCCAAAATGATTCCGTAATCTAAATTAATCATCAACCCCTTGAAGGTGTATGAAACCTTCACTGCAGCTAGAACAAAACTTTAATAAAAATCTAATGAATTAAAATAACATTACCAGGGTGAGGAGGCACTCCAGCCAATGCTTTGTGTTATGATGCCATCCAGGTAAAGACCTTCTGGCTCAGTGATAGGTACATTACCATAAAGCTGCACAAGCCTTTTTACGCCCAGTGTCATTTTTTTTTGAGTAAGTGAGAAACAAGGTTTCAAATTGGAAGATGACAGCTTTGTCATTGTAAATAAATTTCAAATCCAGATTTTAATAATTGAAATTAAATTGCAGCATGTGACACAGTGGGAATTGAAATCCCATCTACAGAGCACTAGCCTGGGCCTCTGAATTAAGTGATAACAAGGTGTGGAGCTGGATGAACACAGCAGGCCAAGCAGCATCATAGGAGCAGGAAAGCTTGACGTTTCGGGCCTAGACCCTTCATCAGAGGGT
>JAHRHZ010000026.1:41450214-41464530 GCA_024137785.1 Ginglymostoma cirratum
TTGTTATCTCGGATTCTCCAGCATCTGCAGTACCTTTTATCTCTTATGGCTGTAAGTATCAACAGTCAGAATGCTGGGAGCAACTACAATGGCCTTGCTGGCTCAGATCCTGAAGAAAATGTTAACTGTTTGGCTGAGGATTGGAGATAATAGGAACTGCAGATGCTGGAGAATCCAAGATAACAAGGTGTGGAGCTGGATGAACACAGCAGGCCAAGCAGCATCATAGGAGCAGGATTGGCTTTGTTTTGAGGTTCTGCTGTGAGCAGACCTAGATTCCCTCTGTTCAGGATATGACCTGAGCAAGCCCATGAAATTGCCTTCACTTCAAATGTTGCTCCCCAACTTCAGTCACACTGGCAAGGGTGTCCACTTCAATCAGAACACCCTGCAAATCATATGCTCCACTTGTTGCATTTTCCATGGATAAAGCCGGTTTAGTTCCTGGTTGAAGTCCAGTTGGGCTTCAGCTAGTAGGCGCTTTTACATGGTTATATCATTAATCCCACATTCTACATGGTCTCTCAGCATCTCATTAAGTCTTCAACCAAAGTCACTTGCCTCTGCCAGTCATTGTAACCTAGTTAAAAATCCTGATGCAGATTCCCCTGGTTCTCGAATTGCCCAGTAAAACTGATAGCACCTCAGAATTAGAGGAGGCTTGGTGTTGTAATATTCCTTAATTAAATCCATCAACTCTTGAAAGGTTTTAGTATCTGGTGCTTCAGGGAAAGTTAGGCTGTCAATAACCGAAAAAGCTGTGTGTTCACAAACTTGTTGCCATTCATCTGCCCCCGTTGTCATTTGCCCAGAAAAAATTACACATCTTTTTCACATACTGGGCCTAGTCTTCGATAGCAGGATTGAACGAGTCAAGCTCCGCAAATAGTAGAAGTGCTTAACCCAACTCAAAGATGACTGATTCAAATGAATTTCTGCAGGAGTGTGCTTTTCTCTCATCGCCACTGAATTAACTCCACAGAGGCTGGTATCCCTTCACCAAGTCACCCTTTATTTGCAAATGGAGAGTCCTTGACACTGATTTAGCTTCCTCAGAGCCAGCTCTCAGAGGATCATCAGGATGTCTGACAGCCCTGTTCCTATCTGTCAGCCAGGCCTCCCTTATTGGACCAAATTAACAGCCATAATCAAGGAACTCATATTCTATGAGGTCCACCTAGCTGATCTTGTTGTAATCAGTACGTAAACCAGATTAGTTTTTAGGACAATTGATTCACTTTTAGGCGAGAACAGAGAAAGGATGGTATGGCAGACTTCTCAGAGCTGAGTCTTCCCAGGCAGCAGGTTAGAATAGTATTGGATCATGCAGTGAGTTTCCTGGAGGGATTTTCACTCTTGACCAACGTTCACAGAGCAACAGTTGATGAGTCAACAACAGCCATACTCACAGATCAAAGTTTGGAACCGATTTTATGGCCTCTGGGTGTCTCCTCTCATAGAATATGAAACAGTACAGCACAATCCTGGGGAAAATTGATGTACAGAGAGATCTGGGTGTTCAGGTCCATTGTTCCCTGAAAGTGGCAACGCAGGTCAATAGAGTGGTCAAGAAGGCATACGGCATGCTTTCATTCATTGGACAGGGTATTTAGTACAAGAGTTGGCAGGTCATGTTACAGTTGTATAGGACTTTGGTTCGACCACAACTGTACACAGTAGCGTACAGTTCTCGTCGCCACATTACCAAAAGGATATGGATGCTTTGGAGAGGGTGCAGAGGAGATTCACCAGTATGTTGCCTGGTATGGAGGGCGCTAGCTATGAAGAAAGGTTGAGTAGACTAGGATTATTTTCATTAGAAAGACAGAGATTGAGGGGGGACCTGATTGAGGTCTACAAAATCATGAGGGATATAGACAAGGTGGATAGCAAGAAGCTTTTTCCCAGAGTGGGGGACTCACTTACTAGGGGTCATGAGTTCAAAGTGAGAGGAGGAAAGTTTATGGGTGATATGCGTGGAAAGTTCTTTACGCAGAGGGTGGTGGGTGCCTGGAACACGTTGCCAGCGGAGGTGGTAGACGCAGACACATTAGTGTCTTTTAAGATGTATCTGAACGGGTACATGGATGACAAGGAGCAAAGGGATACAGACCCTTAGAAAATAAATGATAGGTTTAGACAGAGGATCTCAATCTGCGCAGGCTTGGAGGGCCGAAGGGCCTGTTCCTGTGCTGTAATTTTCTTTGTTCTTTGTTCTTTAGTACAGATCCTTCAGCCTATGATGTTGTGCCGAACCTTCACCCTAATCCTAAGGTCTATCTAACCTCCACCCCTACTTTATACTATCATCCATATGCCTATCTAATTGCCGCTTAAATGCCCCTGATGAGGCCGACTCCACTACCTGCTCCGGCAATGCATTCCACGCCCCAACTACTCTCTGAGTAAAGAATCTACCTCTCACGTCTCCCCTATATCTGCCTCCACTCACTTTAAAACTATGCCCCATCGTAATAGCTATCTCCACCCTAGGAAAAGTCTCTGGCTGTCCACTCTATCGATACCTCTGATCATTTTGTACACCTCTATCAAGTCACCTCTCATCCTTGGTCATTCTAAAGAGAAAAGCCCCAGCTCTCTCAACATTTCCTCATAAGACCTTTCCTCCATTCCAGGCAACATCCTGGTAAATCTCCTCTGCACCTTTTCCAATGCTTCCACATCTTTCCTGTAATGAGGTGACCAGAACTGGACACAATACTCCAGATGTAGTCCAACCAGGCTTATTGCTGGAGTATAACTTCACGGCTCTTGAACTCAATCCCTCTATTAATGAAAGCTAACACACCATACGCCTTCTTAACAACTCTATCCACCTGGGTGGCAGCTTTCAGGGAACTGTAGACATGAACCCCAAGATCCCTCTGCTCCTCCACACTGCCAAGAATCTTTCTGTTAACCCTTTATTCTGCTTTCAAGTTTGTCCTTCCAAAATGAATCACCTCACACTTTTCAGGGTTAAACTCCATCTGCCACTTCTCAGCCCAGCTCTGCATCCTATCAATGTCTCTTTGTAACCTAGAATAGCCCCCCCCACTAACCACAACTTGACCCATCTTTGTATCGTATTAGAGCCTCCCTTACTTCTTACTGCATCAAAGGGTTTTGTTCATCCAGAGATGGGTCACACCTGATTCAGTGACCATGATCCTGCAGTGTGAAGGTTAGATCATAACAAGTGTGAAAATATCACCTCAAATGGCAACACATTGCTGGAGACTCCATCATGCAATTGATCTAGCCAGAGTTGGCAACCCTTGATAACAAGGTGACCTCAATCCTTCGGCCTAGCTGTTCTTGTCTAGCGTGTACTGTCCCTTTACAAGTGCTTCATTTTGCAGCCTGTGTCTCTGTTTCCAGTTCCTCCAGAGATACCAACGAATTTAACTTGTGTAACAAGCTGGAAGGAAAAAATCAGCATGACATGCAGCTGGGATCCAGGCAGAGACTCCTACATCCGAACAACCTACACACTCCGCCGAATAAAGTGAGTTACTATGACATCTGCCACTACCCCCCGCCTATTGGAGTTAATTTAGTAACCTGGTATCAGCATTCTGCAAAATAACTTCACATCAATCATTTGGTGTGAATATTGTTTCTGTTTTACTGTCTACTGTTGATTATTGTGTGTGTCAGTTTGAATGTGAGTGTGTGCGTGTGTGTGACTGTGAGTGTATGTGAGTCAGTGTTGCCGTGTGTATGTGTGTGATGTGCATGTGTGTATGTGTGCCAGTTCCGTACATGTTAGACTGCTCTCCATTGCAGGATAATTCATTGCAGGAACTCTCTCTAACTAACTCATTATATTTGGTGAAGAGTTTAACTCGCTGGATCTCACTGTGGGTTTAGGCCATCTAGAGGCAGAGCCTCAGATCTTCACAGCTCGCCAGCTACAAGAAAAATGTTGTAAGTGACATCAATCTCTTGACATAGCATTTTTCAAACTTGACAAAATCATTTGACTGTAAAATCTTTGCAAAATTGTGTGACATCAAGAAGATCATGAATATCCTCCAAAATTCATTATCGTCCTTCATTGTCATCACAGTTTCATGGTGAACTATGAGCAGTGATCTTTATCAGTGGATCCCTCATAGAGCCTTTGAGGTTAAGACAAAAGTGAAAAATGGTTGCATCATCATTCCAGTTCTGTTATCAAGTGACTCCACTTTCAGAGAACCATGCACCTGAACTCCAAGGATCCTCTGCTCCACTACACTCCTTAAGGCCCAACAATTCACCATGAAACTCCTACCTGGATTTGACTTTCCAAAATGCAACACCTCACACTTATCTATTTTAAACTTCATTTGCCATTTCTCGGCCCACTTCCCCAGCTGATCAAGATCCTGCTGCAATTTCTGATAACTTTCCTTGCTGACCACAATATGGCCTATTTTAGTGACATTGCAAACTTATTAATCATGCCTTGTACATTCTCAAACAGATCATTGGTCTAGAAAACAAACAGCAATGGGCCCAGCACCAACTCCTGAGGTACACCCGTAGTCACAGGCCTCCAGTCCGACAAGCATCCTTCAACTATTACTTTCTGACTCCTACCATCAAGCCAATTGTGTATCCAATTTGCCAACTCTCCCTGGATTCCGTGCGATCTAACCTTCCAGAGCAGCCTATCATGTGAAACCTTATCAAAGGCCTTACTGAAATCCATGAAGACTACGTCTACTGCCCTGCCCTTTTCAACCTTCCTGGTCACTTCACCAAAGAACTCTAACAAATTTGTGAGGCGTGATCTCCCATGCATGAAGAAATGCAGATTACCCCTAATCAAACCCTGTCTTTCTAAATGCATGTATATCTTATCCCTCAGAATCTTTTCAAGTAATTTACCTACCACAGATGTTAAACTTACTGGTTTATAACTCCCAGGTTTTTCTTTGCAGTCCTTCTTGAATAAGGGCACAACATTCGCTGCCTCCAGTCTTCTGGGACCTCACCCAGGGCTAACAATGATGCAAATATATCAGCCAGGGCCCCCGCAATTTCTTCTCTCGCCTCTTGTCGGCTTCTTGGGTGTATCTGATCAGGACCAGGACAAGACCAGGGGGCAGCACAGTGGCACATAGGTTAGCACTGCTGCCTCACAGCTCCAGGGACCCAGGTTCAATTCCAGCCTCAGGCAACTGCATGTGTGGAGTTTGCACATTCTTCCCGTGTCTGCGCGGGTTTCCTCCGGGTGCTCCTCCTAAAGGAAGAATTCAAAACTGGGGGAAGGCCAACTATACCAAAATTCGGCAGGATCTGGGGAATACAGATTGGGAGAAACTGTTTGAAGGTAAATCCACATGTGATCTGTGGGAGGCTTTTAAAGAGAGGTTGATTAGCGTGCAGGAGAGACATGTTCCTGTGAAAATGAGGGATAGAAATGGCAAGATTAGGGAACCATGGATGACAGGTGAAATTGTGAGACTAGCTAAGAGGAAAAAGTAAGCAAACATAAGGTCTAGGTGACTGAAGACAGACAAAGCTTTGGAAGAATATCAGGAATGTAGGGTAAATCTGAAACGAGGAATTAAGAGGGCTAAAAGGGGACATGAGATATCTTTTGCAAACATGGTTAAGGAAAATCCCAAAGCCTTTTATTCATATATAAAAAGCAAGAGGGTAACTAGAGAAAGGATTGGCCCACTTAAGGACAAAGAAGGAAAGTTATGCATTGAGTCAGAGAAAATGGGTGACATTCTTAACAAGTACTTTGCATCGGTATTCACCAAGGAGAGGGACATGACGGATGTTGAGGTTAGGGATAGATGTTTGATTACTCTAGGTCAAATCGGCATAAGGAGGGAGGAAGTGTTGGGTATCCTAAAAGGCATTAAGGTGGACAAGTCCACGGGTCTTGATGGGATCTATCCCAAGTTATTGAGGGAAGCGAGAGAGGAAATAGCCGGGGCGTTAACAGATATCTTTGTAGTATCCTTAAACACGGGTGAGGTCCCGGAGGACTGGAGAATTGCTAATGTTGTCCTTTTGTTTAAGAAGGGTCGCCTGGATAATCCAGGTAATTATCGACTGGTGAGCCTGACGTCAGGCTGGGAAGCTGCTGGAGAAGATACTGAGGGATAGGATCTATTCCCATTTGGAAGAAAATGGGCTTATCAGTGATAGACAACATGGTTTTGTGCAGGGAATGTCATGTCTTACCAACTTAATAGAACTCTTTGAGGACGTGACAAAGTTGATTGATGAGGGAAAGGCTGTAGATGTCATATACATGGACTTCAGTAAGGCATTTGATAAGGTTCCCCATGGCAGGCTAATGGAGAAAGTGAAGTCGCATGAGGTCCAGGGTGTGCTAGCTAGATGGATAAAAAACTGGCTAGGCAACAGGAGACAGAGTAGTAGTGGAAGGGGGTTTTTCAAATTGGAGACCTGTGACCAGTGGTGTTCCACAGGGATCTGTGCTGGGACCACTGTTGTTTGTGATATATGTAAATGATTTGGAGGAAGGTATAGTTGGTCTGATTAGCAAGTTTGCAGATGACACTAATATTGGTGGAGTAGCAGATAGTGAAGGGGACTGTCAGAGATTACAGCAGAATATAGATAGATTGGAGAGTTGGACAGAGAAATGGCAGATGGAGTTCAATCCGGGCAAATGCAAAGTGATGCATTTTGGAAGATCTAATTCAAGAGCAAACTATACAGTAAATGGAAAAGTCCTGGGGAAAATTGAGGTACAGAGAGATCTGGGTGTTCAGGTCTATTGTTCCCTGAAGGTGGCAATGCAGGTCAATAGAGTGGTCAAGAAGGCATACAGCATGCTTTCATTCATCGGACGGAGTATTGAGTACAAGAGTTGGCAGGTCATGTTACAGTTGTATAAGACTTTGGTTGGGCCACATTTAGAGTACTGCGTACAGTTCTGGTTGCCACATTACCAAAAGGATGTGGATGTTTTGGAGAGGGTGCAGAGGAGGTTCACCAGGACATTGCCTGGTATGGAGGGCACTAGCTATGCAGAAAGGTTGAGTAGACTAGGATTATTTTCATTAGAAAGACGGAGATTGAGGGGGGACCTGATTGAGGTCTACAAAATCATGAGGGATATAGACAAGGTGGATAGCAAGAAGCTTTTTCCCAGAGTGGGGGACTCGCGTACTAGGGGTCATGAGTTCAAAGTGAGAGGAGGAAAGTTTACGGGAGATATGCGTGGAAAGTTCTTTACGCAGAGGGTGGTGGGTGCCAGGAACACGTTGCCAGCGGAGGTGGTAGAAGCAGACACATTAGTGTCTTTTAAGATGTATCTGGACACGTACATGGATGGACAGGAAGCAAAGGGATACAGACCCTTAGAAAATAGATGACGGGTTTAGACAGAGGATCTCGATCGGCGCAGGCCTGGAGGGCCAAAGAGCCTGTTCCTGTGCTGTAATTTTCTTTGTTCTTTGTTCTTTGTTCTTTGCTCCAGTTTCCTCCCACAGTCTTTAGATGTGCAGGCTAGGTGGATTGGCCATAGTGTTCAGGGTTGTGTAGATTGGGTGGGTTATAGGGAGATGGGTCTTGGTGAGATGCTCTGAGGGTTGGTGTGGACTTGTTGGGCCAAAGGGCCTGTTTCCACACTGTAGGGATTCTATGAAAAAAAATTATCCACATTCTAATACTTTCAACACCTACTCAACTCTGATATGGACTATCCCCAAGATATCGCCACTAACTTCCTCAAGTTTCCAAGTCTTTATGTCTTTCTTCACAGCAAACATAGATGAGAAATATTCACTGAGAACCTTATCCATCTCCTGCGGTTCCACACACACATGTCCACTTTGGTCCTTTAGGTGTCCTTTTCTCTCTAGTTACTGTTTTTCCTTGGATTCACCCTAATCTTCTCAGACAAAGCTGTCTCGTGCTCCCTTTTTGCTTTCCTGATTTCCTTCTTCAGTAAACTCCTCTATCTGCCATGTATATCCAAGGATTCTCTTGATCCCAGCTGCCTGTACCTGAGCCATGCCTCCTTTTTTCTGGACAAAGCCTCAATATCTCTTGTCATCCAGGGTTCCCTACTCCTGCCAACCTTGCCCTTCACCCTCACAGGAACATACAGACCTTGAAGTCTAGCTATCACACTTTTAAAGGCCTCCCACTTGTCAGAGGTCCCTTCGCCTGCAAACAAACTACTCCAATGAACCCCTGCAAGCTCCTGACAAATTCCATCAAAATTCGCTTTGCCCCAAATGTAGAACTTGAACCTATGGCCCAGTTTTGTCCTTCACCATAACTATTTTAAAATTAATAGAACTATGGTCACTGGTCCCAAAGTGCTCCCCCACTGTCACCTCAGTCACCTGCCCTGCCCTATTTCCCAAGAGTAGGTTGAGTTTTGCCCCTTCCTGAGTAGGCTGCTCTATATGCTGCTTGAGGAAACTTTCCTAAACACATTTAACAAATTCCATCCCATCTGAACCCTTAACACAATGGCAGTCCCAGTCTATGTCATTAAAAATTAAAATCCCCCACTTTGGCGACCCTAATTCTCCTGCAAGTCTTGGAAATTTCTCTGCATATTAGTTCCTCTAATTCCCTAACGGGAGCCACAATAACATCACCACCCCCTTCTCACTTCTTAGCTCCACCCACAAACCCTCACTGGATGATCCCTCAGTTATTTCATCTCTGACTATTGCTGTGATACTCCCCTTAATCAAAAATGCAACACCCTTTCCCCTCTTTCCTCCACCTCTGTCCTGCCTAAAGCATCTGCCCCTGGCACATTAAGCTGCCAGTCCTGTCCCTCCCTTAGCCACGTCTCTGTAATGGCTATAACATCCCAGCCCCATGTATCTATCCACGTCCTGAGTTCATCAGCCTTATCTGTCAACCCTCTTGCATTGAAATAGATGCAATTTGATCCAACAGGCATTCTTCGCTCCCTGTCCTGTTCCATCCTCTTCAATTTGCTATTTCTGATTACTGTATCTCCTTCCAGCCTCGTACTTGCCTCCCTGCTGTTGATGATCCACCCCCCTGCCAATCTACTTTAAACCCTCCCTTGTAGCACTAGCAAATCTGCCAGCCAGGACATTGGTTCTCCCCTCCAGTTCAGGTGTAACTCATCCTTCTTGAACAGGTCACCTCTGTACCAGAAAAGATCCTAATGACCCAGGAATCTGAATCCCTGCCCCCTGCACCAACTCTCTAGCCACGCATTCACCTGCCATATCCTTCTGTTCTTTCCCTTGCTAGCACGTGGCACTGGAAGTAATCCGGAGATTACTACAGTCGAGGTCCTGATTTTTAACTTTTTTCTAGCTCTCTATAATCACTCATCCCTATTTCTACCTGTGTCATATGTGCCAATGTGCACAATGACTTCTGGCTGCTCACCCTCCCCCTTGAGAACATTCTGCAGCCGCTCCGAGACATCTTGGACCCTGGAACCCTGGAAGCAACACACCATCCTGGATTCCTGTCTGCAGCCACAGAATCTCATGCCTGTCCTCCTAACTATCGAGTCTCCTATCACTGAGGTCCTGTTTACCTTTACCCTTTCCCACTATGCCCCAGAGCCAGTTGTAGTGCCACCGACTTGGTTACTGCTGCCTCCCCCTGAACGGGTCATCCCCCCACAACAGTATCCAAAATGGAATACTTGTTTTTGAGGGGAATGGCAACAGGAGGTTCCTGCACTCTCTGCTACTCTCTGCCTGTACCTGAGGTGTGACCACTTCACTGAAACACTTACCTATGATTTGCTCAGCAGCTTGGATGATCCTGAGTGCATCCAGCTCCAGCTCCAGCTCCCTAACATGGTCTCCCAGGAGCTGTAGCTGGGTGCATTTCCCACACATGTAGTCATCAGGGACAATGGAAGTCTCCCTGATCTCCCACATCCTGCAGGAGGAGCATGCCACTGCCCTAACTACCATCTCAAATGCTCTAGGAGGAAAGTTAAAAGACTTTACTTGAGTTTACCTGTACTTACTTCTCACTCTGCTACCAACAAATTTTAAATACCACGTCTCTCTCCCAGGTATTTTTCTTTTGGTAAGAGGAAGAGGAGGAGGGAGTATTGATGTTTACATTGTTTACAATGTTTACACTGATGTAATTTTTGGGTCTTAAGTGTTCCTTAATACCAGGCCCACGACAATCAGCTCTTCAGTGCAGGTGACTGCTTCCAGGCTCTAATGTTTGCGCTAAAGTGATGCCTCTCCCTCTCAGTTGCCCTCTGATTCTTGATCAAATGGATGGTAAACTGTGACCAGAGAGCTCCAGCATGCTGATGGTACTGCAGTCAGTACTGTCGCGAATGGATCTTCAGAGGTTCATTGACATATTCAATGAGGGATGCAAGAGGGTGGGACTCACACTCAACATTCATAAAACAATGTCCTTCATCAGCAAACCCCTAATGCACATGCTCCCACCCTATTGGTGAAGATTTATGAGGAGTGTCTGTGTCTGGTTGGGATGGTCTTCAGAGGGCTGCAGACTCAATGGGCTGAATGGCTTCTTTCCACACTTTAGGGATTCTTTGATTCTGATCAGTCACCTTCATATTAATGGAAAATAATCATCTCACCAGCCAGGGACAACCAAGGTTACTGTTGTGCTTGTGTGATGATTACCATCCCTTCTGTGTCTACTGGTGTCTTTTATTCTGTGTTTGTCTTACTCTGTCTCTTACTGTGCACTATTTTTTGCCACTCTTGTATGTATTGCTGTGTTTGGGATTCTTTTGGGCTGTCTGAACTCTTGTTTGCATGTCTGAAAACCAGGGGAGAGTCACTGTGAATCCTGTGCGGGCAGCTTGACGAAATCAAGAGAGGCAGGATGAATCAAGAACAGTCAGTGTGGTTTTGTTAAAGAGAAATCATGTTTGACCCACTTTATTGAATTTTTTGAAGAGGTAACCAGATGTGTAGATGAGGGCCATGCTTTTGATGTAGTCTACCTGGACTTCAGTAAGGCTTTTGACAAAATCTCACATGGGAGACTGATAGCAAAGGTAAGAGACCATGAGATTCAAGGAAATTTGGCAAACTGAATACACAATTGGCTGAGTGGCAGGGAGCAGAGGGTAATGGTGGAGTGGTTGTCTGTGTCTATATTCAATGAGGGTGCACAGGGTTCAGCGATGGACCCTTGCTGTTTATTTAAATGATTTGGACTAGAATGTAGGATGGTTGATCAGTAATTTTGCAACTGATACAAAGATTGATGTGGTGGTAAATAGTGAGGACGATTGCGTTTATCTACAAGAGAATATAGATGGGCTGGTCTGATGGGCTGATCAATGGCAAATGGAATACAACCCGGATAAATGTGAGTGATACACTTTGGCAGGACAAATAAGGTAAAATAACTGATGAATGCTAGGACTCTGGGAAGCACTGAGGATCAGGGGAACCTTGGCGTGTCTGTCTACCGATCCCTTAAGGTATCAGGGCTGGTGGATAAAGTGTTAAGAAGACATGTGGTATGGAATTTAAGAGCAGGGAGGTTATGGTGGAACATTATAAAATATTGGTTAGGCTGCAGCTGGAGTGTTGTGTGCAGTTCTGGAATCCACATTACAAGAGGGATGCAATAACCCTGGAGAGGGTGCAAAGGAGATTTATCAGGATATTGCCTGGGCTAGTTATAGAGAGAGATTGGACAGACTGGGGTTGCTTTCCTTCGAGCATAGTAGTTTGAGAGGGATATAATTGAGATATATGAAATGATAAGGGGTATAGGTAGGATTGAAAGAAAAATAACTTTTTCCCTTGATGGAGGGATCAATGATGAGGGGGCATAGATTAAAGGTGAGGGACAGAAGAGATGTGAGGAAATACTTTTTCACCCAGAGGGTTGTGAGAATCTGGAACTCATTGCCTGTTAGAGGTGGTAGAGGCAGAAACCCTCATAAAATTTGACAAGTATTTAGATGTGCAGATGTGTCCAAGTCATACAAGGCTATGGACCAAGTGTTGGAAAATGTGATAGAATAATTAAGGTTTTGATCGGCAGGGATGGACTGAAGAGCCTTTTTCTCTGCTGCAAGCTGCTTTAATATGATAGCACTTAAGGCATCGAAGTGGTAATCACAAGGCCTCTTCAATAATTGAAGTCCTCAATGGTGGAAGTTCCACTAACTGAGTGGTAAAAGATTAATAAGGAGAGAAAGTTAGCCAGAAATGTTAAAACAGAGAGTAAGAGTTTGTATAGATGTTTAAAAAGAAAAACAGTTAACAGAGTGGGTGGTGGACCTGTAGAAAGATAGTTTAGAGTTTAAAAATAGAAATAAAGCAAAGGCAGATTATTTAACAGGCATTTTGCATCAGCCGTCACAATAGAGGATGAAAGTAATATCGTAGAAATGGAAGGGAAGGGAAAAACTCAAGAAAATTACAATCCCAAAAGAATTGGTACTGAACAAATTGTTGCAGCTGTGGGATAGCAATTCCTTGGGTCCAGATAGACTTCATTTTAGAATCTTAAAAAATGTGGCCCATGAGATAGTTGTTGCATTGTTTTTAATTTTCCAAAGTTCCCTAGATTCAGGGAAGTCTCTGGTGGATTAGAAAATAGCTAATGTAATTTCTTTATTCAATTAGGGCTGGAACAGCAGGAACAAGTCACTTAGATTCACATCTGTTGGAGAGGCAACATTAGTGGCTATTATCAGAAAGATTACAGCAAGGGAGTTTGAAAAGTTGAAGCTAATCAGGTTGAGTCTACATAGTTATATGAAATAGAAATTATGTTTGAACAATATATTGGACTTCTTTGAGGAGGGAACATGTGCTACGAGTAAAGGGGAACCATTTGACATAATGAATTTAGATTTTCAAAAGGCATTAGATAATGTTGTTGCAGAAAATAAAAGCTGATGGTGTATGGGTTATCATATTGTTATGGATAGAAGATTGTTGGCCACCAGGAAAAAGAAAGTAGGCATAAATGGGTCCTTTTCTGGTCGGCCAGGTGAAATGAGTGGAGATTCACAGGGGTCAGTATTGTGGTCTCAACCTTAAAAGTTTGTATAAATGGCTTACGTGAAGGGACTGAATGTATGGTTCCTAAATTTGCTAATGGCGCAAAGAAAACTGGACAATAAATTGTGAAAAGGACATAAGGTTACAAAGGATAGAAAAACACGAAGTAAATGGGCAAAGATGTGGCAAATGGAGCATAATGTGGGAAAATGTGAAATTGTCCATTTTAGCAGAAAGAATTGAAAAAAAGGAGCATATTATTACAACTGAGAGATTTCAGAGACACCAGGATGTCGCGGTGCATGAATTATAAAAGGTTAGCATGCAGGTGTAGCAAGTAATTAGGAAAGTTACCGGATTATTATTACTTACTTTGAAGTGCATTGTATGCAAAAGTAAGGAGGTTAAATTTCAATTATACACGGCACTGATGAGACCACATCTGCAGTATTGCATACAGTATTGGTCATCTTAGTTAAGTTATGCATTGTTATGTAAATGCAGTTCAAAGAATGTGTAGCTGGATAAACCCTTGAAAAGTTAGGATTGTCTAATGAGGATTGGCTGGAGCTTGGAAGAGTAAGAGAGGACTAGACTTAAATGTATAATATCCTGAGGAGGGGTGACCAGGTGGTGATGGAAATGATGTTTCTTCTTGAACCATGAACAAGAGATTACCGTTTCAAATTAAGGGGTTGTTGCAGGAAGGGATTCAGATACGTGGATAATAGGGGCTCATTCTGCGGTAAGTGGGACCTCTACAAACGGGATGGTCTGCACCTGAACCAGAGGGGTTCAGGAGGTGTGGGGGCAGGTGTAGCACTTCCTGCAGTTGCAGGGAAAAGTGCTGGGTGTGGCTTGTCCGCTTGCCTTCCGGAGGGACCACTCCCTCCGTGACTCCCTTGTCCGCTCCACACTGCCCTCCAGCCCCACCACACCCGGCACTTTTCCCCGCAACTGCAGGAAGTGCTACACCTGCCCCCACACCTCCTCCCTCACCCCAATCCCAGGCCCCAAGAAGACTTTCCACATCAGGCAGATGTTCACCTGCACATCTGCCAATGTGGTATACTGCATCCGCTGTACCCGTTGTGGCTTCCTCCACATCGGGGAAACCAAGCGGAGGCTTGGGGACCGCTTTGCAGAACACCTGCGCTCAGTTCGCAACAAACAACTGCACCTCCCAGTCGCGAACCATTTCCCCCTCCCATTCCTCAGACGACATGTCCATCCTGGGCCTCCTGCAATGCCACAGTGATGCCACCCGAAGGCTGCAGGAACAGCAAGTCATATTCAGCCTGGGAACCCTGCAGCCCAATGGTATCAATGTGGATTTCACAAGCTTCAA